>CM071797.1:9707724-10235224 GCA_036559045.1 Platycarya longipes | reverse complement strand
TCTTTTTAAAGTTTTAAAAAAAAAATTATATTAAAAAATATATAAACAATTTTTTAATTTTATAATATTTTTTTCTATTTTTTTCTCTCTCATTTCTCAAAATCCAATAAAAGAAATTAACTCAAATAGTTTCCCTTTTATTCCCAGATATATTGAGATATTCTTAGTTTTTAAATGGAGCCATACATAGGTTGTTTTCGCAGATGAGATTATATGAGTTGAGAAAAGAATTGAAAGTTGAATAAAATATTGTTAAAATATATTTTCTTAATATTATTTTTACTTGAAGATTTGAAAATTTTGAATTATTTATTTTATTTTATCAAGAATTTTGAAAAAATTATAATAATTAAATGAGATAAAACGAATAATGAATATTGTAAAAACAAACAAGTGCAATACTCTCCGATCATTATATCATGAGCACAGCAGCTAGTGCAGCAAGCGAATTCGTCCTTAATTAATTATGGCTTTTCTCAAATTAACCATAATTAAACTACTTTAGCTTTAATTTATTACTAGACTTAATAACCATGCAAGTTCTACAATATTCTGGAGTAGTCTTATTACACTTAATTATCGTTTTTAACTCGGTGAGCTATCTATACGTTTGACTCAAATTATATTAGACAAAATCATATTCTACAAGAAATTTATATAGATTACGGTTAAAAACTAATTACCATCACGATCGATCAGTTCATCACTCGTCGCCACTAGCTAATTAAAAAAGTAATGATCATCATGGCCATTAATTATACAAAATAATACGAATATTAATTAAAGCTATTAATGCTGAGTACTTCAAAATATATTTCCGTAGTACTATTATTATCGTTTTTGTGCAGTGCTTTATATTAATAATGCAAGATATATTATATATAATATTTAGCACTCTTAACATTTGATGTCTTGGTGGCCCGGCTTTTCTCATTGATTTATAACTTTGAATGAGCATAAAAGGTGCAGGGGAATATATCAGAGGTATCCTTAAATCCTGCTTACAAATTCTAAGCTTTGTGTCAGTTTTTCGAGTGCATGCAACTAGTACAATGCAAGAAACGACAACATTTCATGATCAATGTGATCCATCCAAAATGCAAGGCCAGAAAGGACGCCCTATATATACATACAGCAAATTACTAACTCGGTATTTATAATTAATTAGAATTATTAAGCTTGTCTATACTAATTAATGCAGGTTAAACTTAATTTGTGTAGAATCTTTTAAGTAAAATTCTTACCTGAAATTGTACTCTTAATTTGCTCAACCAAGTTGGAAGTTGGAAGGGATCCATTTTTTCCTTCCGAAGTAGTATGGCAAAGAATTTATGCTGTTGCTGCAGTGGATGTGGGGTCCAAAATTATTATATTTTTAGTTAGTTTGTTGAATTGATCACATCTTTATAATAATAATTAACTACTATACATGTTTAAGTTACTGTATAACCTGTGATGATCTTCTTCTTTTCCTTATCATACTTAGAAAAATAGAAATCTGAACAAAGGAAATTTATAATTAACTCTTGACAATTGACATTAATTGATCTAGTGCCAGTAAAATAGGTAAATTGTGTACTATAAATAAATAAATAAAATTCCCTGCTCTTACGCCAAAGAAACAGAAGAAACAAAAAGGAATTATGTTCCCTAATTAAAAATGATGGTTCTGCATATATATATTCATTATTTATATATTAAATATTTGATTAAAAATAAAATAAAATAAAATGTGGTGTGTGGAGGTTGTGTGAATAGTAAGAATTAGTTGCATAGATTTTTTCATATATATATAATATATGTTATCGGTGTTGAAGATTTTTACAAGAAATTTGAGGGACATCTTATTTTGTAAGATGGTTGCAACTTAGAGCATTAGCATTGGTTTATGCATATGCATATGTACAATCATCTTTTTTAGAGATTTATTTTGTCATGTACATATGCATATGCAAAATTCTCACATTGGCTTATGTAAATTTGAGACAAAATAATAACAAAATATTTTTTTACTTCAATTTCTTAATTTTTCAAATCATATATGAGATGCATTTCATTAATATATACATATATACATATATATGTATATAATTGGAACGTTAACATATATATAAAATTGAAACGCTAACATATATGTATATATATATATATAACTCATATAAAATATATATAACTTATATATATAATATATAAAACTGGAATGTATTTTATTTTATTTATAATATATAGTTAAATTAACATATATATATATATATAACTTATATATATAAAATATATATATAACTGAAATATATATAAAATTAGAATATATATTTTCATAGGAAAACGATAAAAGGAGAGAAAAAAAAATAATAAAATGTTTTCATAAGTGAATAGTGACTCTCCAAATATTCATAGTTACTATTTATAGCTATGCAAATATTTGCATATGTATATTCTAAAGTGGAGAATTTTTAATCCATATTATATAAATATAAGTTTACATATGCATATGCATAGACCAATGCAAATACTTTTACAGCACTCGATTGAATATCGGTACTGATCATGTTTGGAGTCTGGCGCTCATGTCTTTAGAGTCATGTCCCAGTCGTATAGCTGTACTACTGATCTATATACGTATTACATCTTGGAGACCAATGTAAATTATTATTCATGAGAATCTTGGAAACTTTTTTTTGAATAGTTAAATAAGATGAGATAATTTTAAATAAAAGTTGAAAATTGAATAAAATTTTATTAAAATTTTATTTGAGAATTTAAAAAAAGTTTAGTTGAAATTTTAAAAAATTGAATTTTATTAGAATTTTAAAAATTAGAATTTTATTGTATTTTATGTAAAAATTTGTGAAAATTATAATAATCAGATTAGATAAAATTAGTTAGAAACTTGATCATTTTCTCGATCTTTATGTACCACATTACTATGAGGATCATTAGATCACAATGTTTTGACTTATTTTGATGAGTGTACTATATATAGGTCTTCAATAAGAAATTTCTTTTGTAAGCTCACCTCAAATATATAATATCAAATATAAAATTGAATAATTTTTGGATACCTAACTGTATGGACGATAATATGTAATACGTACAAGTTACGCGTGATCTTACGTACATTATATATATTCAGGCATATAGTGATATTAAATAGTAATAAATGAAATATAAACTTATTATTACTCATAATTTCATAGACAGAATAAACTTCCAGTTGCTTTCCATGCTTGATCAGGTAAGTAAATATTAAATAATGTCATAAATTAATGATTCATGGGAGTCAATTTTTGAAGCCGTACTGCTCCTGTGGTTACTGTAGCTACGGAACTAGAATAAACAATATTCGCATTTTAGTTGTATATGTCCTAAAGAAAAAATATTGGGAGTATCCAACACTCATTGCATATTCTTATATGAACAGTATATATATATACTGTTCATGTATACTATTGTTTATGTGAATATATGCAATGAGTATTGGATTCTCTCTAGCATTATTCCTGTCCTAAAAATTTGCATTCAAATGTATGCTTGGTTTTGAATAATATGGTTTAACTAAATCCATCTTATTTTATCTTATTTTAAAATTTAAATATTATTTAAATATAAATACAGTCACATTTGGGTGGTGAAATAAGATGAGATAGTTTTAGATAAAGTTAAAAAAATAAAATATTAATAGAATATTATTTTTTACTATTATTGTTATTTTCGAATTTAAAAAAACTGAATTGAGATTTGAAAATTTTGAATTGTTTGTTATATTTTGTGTGGTAATTTGAAAAAGTTATAATAATGAGATGAGTTTTTTAATCCAAACGGCCAAGACTACATTTTAATATTAAATTTTAATATTTTAAAATTTTTAATTAATTATTACTAATCATTACCTAATCATACAACTTTTTCAAACTTTCATATAACAAAAAAAAAAAATTAATTTTTCAAATCTCAAAATAAAAATTATATTCTAATAATATTTTAACTTCTTAATATATATATATATATATTTTTCCGATCATTTCCTAAAGTTTCATAAAATATTTTTACTTAAATTATTTCACTATTATTTATATATATTTTTTAATCTCATTTTATCTTCTCTCTAGCCAAAGCTGCATGGTAAGTCTAATTGCTCCACTGATTGTCCTAGCTCAGAGCCACTGACAAAAGAATCTTATTTAACTCGCACTAATTTATTATATATCTCCACGTTTAGTTGTTAATGTGTATTACTGTGAAATATGATCTCCACCCTTTATATTGGGTTCGGACTATTGAAGTACTAATGCTTTTTAATTTCTCTCTATATATCTTTATCAGTTATTATAAATTTCTGAAAAAACATGAAATGCATCCATGTGATACCAGCCATTGACCCAATGTCAATGACCACCAATTAAAGATCATCCGTTTAATATGATTTAAAGATCGATGAATTAGATTCACTATAAAAAATATATATTTGTGATATTATAATTATAATTAAAAAGACTATTTATCATAAAAATAGTCTTTTAATTATAATTAAAATATCATAAATATTTATATCACTAATAGTGCAAGCTATTTTGGCTCCAGAACTGGAAATGGCATAGATATATAGCTACCCAGAGAAAAATCTTGGATTAAGCTGCCTAGCTAGGCTGCAGCATCTTTAATTCCTGGACATCCCACTAGTACTGCGAGTCATTACCTCTAGCTAGCTGGCAACCATATATACGAGCGTATATGGTGGGGGCAGAAATATTAATTAATAGGATTGGGTTAGGGCTAGATCATGATTATCAATATCAAATACTAAATACAATATAATTAATTAATTAATTGTCCGAAAGAGTTCATTAAGATATTAAACATACACAACGCGCCCCCCGCGCCCCCGATAGCAGATTCTGTGACCTCTTAATGAGTCAAAAAAATGCGTTGAAAAGCTCGATCCTTATAATTAGCTGCTTGTACTCATAATTAAAAGGGTCTACATTAATGCACACTACAACATATTTTGTAATCGTCCCGAAAAATAATCAAACTGTCATTAAAAATATTTTGTGATGGTTTCAAATTGTCATTATGACCATTATCTAAAGACATCACAAAAATTAGTTGATCACAGCTTACTATTCAATCATCACAGATGTTGTGGTTGAAAGTCTTTCATTTCATGAGATGCAATGTTCAAACATGAAACTTTTTGTAACAATTGAAATCTGTCAACGAAAATAACGTTCGAGCATAAATTCAATCAATTGGCATTCGAACTACAGAAATTTACATGCGTATATAACGAATGTTTAATATTTACAATCAAACGTACCTAGCTGCCTTAGACATTTGAATGTCGTATTCGAATGTTAACCAAAGAGCATTTGAACGTAATGTTTATAACGTTCAAATGTTGGGTCGTCGTTCGAATGTTAATAGTTTAATTAATCGAACGTTCAGCTCGTCTGAGGATGAGTACGTTCGAACTAAGTGTTTTATGGTCGAGCATTTTGTTATAATTTGGTGTTATTATATTCGAACATTTCTAATTTACATTTGAACATACATATCGAAAATATTAATCTCATAAAATTAAAAAATATACAAGTTGTATCATATTACACTATAAATGTAACAACTAATAATGTCTAATAGAGTTGTAAGATTATAGATTAAAAGTTATAAACAATGTTAATATTGGTAAATCTTATTTCTTCTTCTTTTCTTGCCTATTGTGAGCCTGCTGTAGTGACATAACACGTTCAATCTAGACCGACATCTCCTTCTATACTTGTTTTTGGATTTCAATACACATTTTTTCCTTCTAATCTCTTTGTTGCTCCTGCAAATGCATTTCTAAATAAGACTGACGCTCTAAGAAAGACTTCAACTCCTGCTGTCTCAACTTTATATACTCAATTTCTCATTGTGCAGCGTCTAAATTTTTGGTAAAATTATTAACTTCTGAGTCGAGGTCGTGGAGGATGAACTGAGACACTTGAAAGAGCGTCTCAAACCTCTTACAAATCAGACGTTGTCCTGAGCATTTGCGTGAATATGTCCACGTTACTAGGAGAGGATTCCCAGAAGCTATCTACATATTCATCATTTTTCCTTCAATTAGAAAAAACACACACAATATGTAATATATTAAAAGAAATAAAATAAAAAATAGATTATTCACATGTTGAATAATTTATTCATAAAATTAACATGGCTTACATAATTATTTGTTGTAATAGGATTCATAAACTCACTGTGCTCATTTGCGTGAGTAGCAGCATAAGACAAGTGGGACTATAGCAACTACTAAATGTGGGGATACAATAGATGCTCAGCATGGGGAGATGACAGCTACTTGGCCTGGAGACACAACAGTTGCATCAACTCCCAGCTCATTTGAGGCGGATGTAGGCACGTATGCATCATCTACGAGCCCTGCTAACTCTATGGCCAGTCATGATGTAGACCAATTGGATGTTGAGAATACTGCTTGTGAGAGCGGTTATGACGAGTGGGATGAGGATTTCTGCATCCTCATTGGTAGAGACCGCACGTAATTTGAGAGGTTGAACTCGTTCAACCAAAGTCATCTATTGCCTTTCCTTCGTATGTTGCAACTTTGATTGCAACAAATGTAGATCCTGTGGCACATAAGGCTACATTCAATCGGGCTCGTGCACAGTTTTTTATACATGTAGCACGTGGAGGGCCTATCGACTTGCCACTACGCATAGTTTAGAGGATCTGTTATGAGGCGAGCCTCGTCTCCATAGACAACGTTCCATACAAAGTCATTCTCGGCCAACTATTACTGACCTAGAGAGTGCCACTTCAGGGGGAGGAGTGGGCGATAGACCATATGAGCCTCATCAATATGACCACACACCATCCAAACATTGGATATGGCCTATCGGAGAGGTTATGCTAGAAGTCAGCCTGGTCCTGTATCTGATCTTGTTCCTCCGACCCAATTTGGGCCTAGTGTTGCTTCCCTTATTGGGAGTAGTAGTTAATAGCCAATGGGTGCATCTGCGAGGGATGTGTGGTGTGTTTGGGTTGATGCGATGATGTTAGATATGAAGGTGCATATGGACCAATAGGTTGATAGACAAATTGCACATGTAGATCAGGTTGTTGTACAGCTTGCCCATTATGTAGATATCTTAAACCAGAAGATTGAGACACTAACTGATGAGTTTTGATCATTTGTGAACCAACCATTTTGAGTGTTGTTTGCAAAATTTAATTGTATTTTATATTTTGTTTTCAATATATGTAATGGACAATATTATTTAGTGTATATGTTGTTTTTGAATTTCAATTCTCACTTTTCTTAAATATTAGCTTATCCAACTGTAATGTTAAATCACATCACTTCAAATCTTTTTTAAATTAAAATTTGCTTAATTTAATATTTTCTATTTTTTTTAAATATTTAATAGGGCCCTGTTGCCTTGCCTCCATCTGCCCCTAAATGGGGCTCCTGCCTCGCATCTAGCCCCTTTAGTGGGCCGGACGGAAGCCCCGCTTATATATAAAAACACAAATATATATTATAGTCAATTTTTAAAATTTAAAGTTACACGTAACTAAAGTCGAGTGTTGGTGCCAAGAATTTTCATGAACTTTGCACGTAAGTAACTTCATTGTTCGAATCTAAATTTTTCTACACTCGAACATAAAAAATGAAAAAAAAAAAATCCTCTAATATATTTAGTGAGGATTTCCACAAACCGTCAATGAAAATTATTTTTATTGTAGGGGCACCATTGATTATGTGATGGTCATAGTTTTTTTTTTTTATTTGATGTGGGTGTAGCTTGAGTGCACCTCGACTAATCCCACAGGGCCCTGAAGTTAACAGCCGGATAAACCTTCAGTGGCCCTGAGTGGACTCAAACTAGTGATCATTGGAAAGCAAACCCAAAACCTAACCAACTGAACTGCCGCTCAGGGTTACGTGATGGTCATAGTAAAGTGCTAGTTCACGTGTATATATATGCGATTAGCAAGCATTTGTTTCAATCTTTTTTCCCCCAAAGTAATTATAATTGAAAAATGTTAAATATATTTAAGAAAATTTATGAAAAAACTATTTTTTCAATGTCAATTATTGATAAGCTAAAAATCATAAAATTTAAAATTTGAATTTTAAAAGAAAACTAATAAAATAACTGTTATAAATAAAAATAATACAAGTATACATAGCACTGCTTATTAGAGTACAATAGAGTATGTTATATACGTACGTACTCAAGGTAATCGGTGCAGATAATTTTTAGTGTTCAGTAAAAATAATAATGAATTTGATGTCTTTTTTGCAATAGTCGTTTCCATACATTCCGGTCAATATTGAGCATCAACGTTAATGCTCGATCAATCAATCTCAGGAATTCCTTTTAGGCCACATATTTTCAAACGTACGTATATATCCTTTTAGATAGGCGATACAATTTGTCAATTTAACAGGATAATAATATGAATTTAGCAGATTTAAATTTGATTTTAGGTATTCGAGTTTAGATTAAAAAAAAAAATAAACCTGTTAAAATAAGATTTATAAATAAATCAATAACAAGTTAATTACCGGCATAAGCAGTAAGCTGTACTGGAAATCAATTCGCTTAATTCGAAATTAATCCGTTTTAATTCATTTAGATTTTATTTCAAAATTTCAATTTTATTATTGTTGATTTTTATTATTGGTATTTATCAGGACGCTTAAATTTTTATTATTGATATTATAATTATTGATTTATACTCATATTTGTTATTGTAGGGTTTATAATATTGATTTTATTACATGTTTTTTTTTATAAGAAATGCTTCATTTCATTCCTATAAAACGAGGTTATAGCTGTGATTTAATAAATTCAAGAAAAATCTAAATTACAAACTAAACTACGCAACTGTTTAGAACATCCTGCACATTACAAAAAAATTTGTACAACATCTATACCCTTTTTACCTTCTCAATTGACAAAAATTTCAGATATTTTCATTTTGATTTGTCTGAGAGTGGACATTTTTCAAACAGAGAATAAACACCCTGACCCTCCAAAAAAGGAAAGAGAATTGACACTACCATTTTCTAAAAGAGGTGAGGGAATTAACACCACCATCCTCCAAAAGAGAAGTGGGACAAACAAAGAAAGTAACTTTTTTCGATAATTATTCCATAACACAAACAATAACACAAAGGAACGCGAATAAATGACATAGAACCAAAATACAACATACAAAATATTGAAAACATACACAAAACATGATTGTAGTAGGGCGTGCAGAGCACGTGCCGTGTTGGAGATCTCCGAACACACGATTTTGAAACCACTGGAGATACTGATCCCAAAAATGTCGCGTGTGACAGTGTAAGATGCCTCTATGTAGAGGCGCGTGGAAACCACGTGTATAATAATACTCGTGCGAGTGTAGCATGCTCTGCTCCTTTTAGTTGATCCTTGGGCCAGCTGATAGATCGGCACCAAACGAAACTTCGGATGGGCTACGTGGGTGTCTCTAGCTATTGGAGATCACTTAAACTCACTACCCCTATGTTGGAATCCTAAACAACACAGAAAAACAAACTCTACAATCTAGTAGAAGGAGGAAAGGAACTGGGAGGGGGGAGCTCCCACCCCCCATGGTGGACTCTTTGTCTGAGGTGTTCAAAGAAGATGATTTTCAAATATTCTGAAATTGCCGTAGCAAAACGAAGAGGGGCATGTATTGATATTTTATGTTATTACATGTTAAGATTGTGAAATATTGATATTTTATGTTATTAGGTAATCTTATTTTTTTAAGATATTGTGGCTATTAATAATTATAGATTTTAATTTTTATGTAAATTTTTATTAATTAGGTTAAATGAGTTATACGTATTAGATCAACATATTAAGATGGAACTAATTTAAATGACTCGTGTTGTGTTAAACTATTTTTAATCAATTATTAAATAGATTAAAATGAGTGATATGATGCGATTCATTATCTAAATGAATTAAATTAAAATCTAAAAGTTTGACACATTTAAATTAACATATTAGATTTAAATTAATTTATATATATAATTCATGTTGATGGTTTGACATAACATTTACACAATCTAAAAACGCCAATTGCAACCGGCCCCACCGGACATCACACACACACACACACACACACACACACACACACACACACACACACACACACACACACACACACACATATACACGATTAATAAGTAATTATTTACCTGGATTACGCATTAATATGTTTTAAGAAACCCTTATGTGGATAACGGGCCCCTTAGGGATTCTCTACTGTACTTCGATCTATTTGTAAATCCATGAATCAGGTTTGAAAAATTGCATGCCGACAAGTCTTAGTCTGATATAATTCAACTCACGAGCCCTTTTTTTTCCAAACAATCATGTAGAGTTTGAATTTTGCATTGCTGCCAAATTAAGGGGGCTCGGAATTTTCACACCAAAATTTTGGAGCCTGGCAATAACACCGTATGCACAGATAGCCATACTAATATGTTGAGCAGATCTTAAGTGGGACACAATTCCCTAAACCTTTTGATGTATTATTCCACCACCACATCCCCACGTACGTGGGCGATGGGACCATATGTTGCTCGTTATCACGAAAGGAAATCACTTAACATGATATATCCTGATCTACAGTACTGGTACTGTTTCAATCCATGTAGTACTTGAAATATTCTAACTAGATTACTTTTACGTTAAACCCTTTTTTTTAACCTTAATTTGTTTGTCATGGTTAAATTTGTGCAAAAATCAAATACATATAGAATATATATGTAATTGCAAGTTTTTGTTATACAAAGTTATTGGTTAAGCAAGCTAGCTAGTTTCAATATATACTTATATATTCTTGCCTTCTATCTAATTACTAGATCTGAATTATAAGTGTTCTATAAGAAAATTAAGTATTCATGATAAACTATTTGTTGTGAAAATAGATTTATTTTAATAAAAAATAATTATTTTGACAAGAAATAATTGATTATAAATATTCAATTTTCTTGTAGTGGTGGATCAATCCGTTTTCATTGTCATCTGTCAACTGTTGTTATTAGTACAAGTAGGTCATCAACCGATACACATGTTTAAGGCTGAGTGGCAACTTAGCAGATCGCTGGAAGAATTTTCTAGCCTCAGCCACCCTCGTGATAAATGGGGCAAATTTAACTTTCAAAAGATTCATATCGTCCAAGAAATAAGTAATCTCACCAAACCAAAGGTACATTAATGATCTGGACTTCTGTACAATGAATTCTACATATATATATATTATATTATTAATGGTGAGGGTTTGAATTTGTGTCGAATAAATATTAATAAAGAAAACCTGCAACCCCCAAACCGTGTATAGACTCGCGATGATCATCTGGTTTTTGCATTTGAAAAAAAGTGGAAATTAAAGCGTCATTCAGCCGCGTACGCAGCCCTTTATATATGCAGGCCGGGGGTAAAATATTTCTAAAATTCATCCACTAAGAAAACTGAAATTCAACAATAGTGAACAGTTTTAAACTTTAGGTGGCAGACGTTTCTTTTTGCCAATTTCAATGCGTCAAAAAATCAGAACCCAAATGTAAAGACAAACCTAGCTAGTTTGTTTTCTTTCTTCCAAAAGTAAAATGCTTGCTCCTTATTTATAGTACTTTGTCCAGAAAGATGCTTGTTTCTTTGGCCCCAACATTGTTAATTTGCGGTATATTTGGTCTTGGCCTGTATGATATAAGTAGGTATGAGGAGGAGGTCCTACCAATGATTCTCTTTAAGTGGACAGAAATGGTCCGTGATGCCTTTCTCCACGCTCATGTCTTTATTATACTAAACAATAATGCAAGCAAGCATTTGTTCCTACATGCTTTCAAATGATAATCATGATCGAGGTCGCGCGCGTCTTCTCATCGTTATTCGAGCCCATATATATTTATATATACTCTATATATATAGCAATCATGAAATGGCAATATAATTTATATGCTTGCTTTGTATAATTACCCAGCTTTATTAATTTATATGAATTTTCAGCTGCAAGCGCGCGGCGGCTTTGAGAAATGATTCATTTCTTTCTATGTGGGGTGCTTAATTAACCTTCAATTCTCTATCAAGTGACACTCTATTTTAACCTTCAAGTGACACTCTATTTTAACACATCCAAGGTATAATCCTTCAGATCTACTCCTATAGAGTAAATTAACTCCAATTTCGTACACCACACTTTTAAGAATTTTCTTACACAAAAATAATTAAATCGTGTTGACTTTTCACCAGAAGTATGGCTTCAAAAAATTGTTTACACTCATGACATATTGAACGGCCTGAAACTAATTTGAGGGGAGTTATACCCACCACAAGAAATCACACCATTTTCAGCGCCAGAATTCCAGAACTGCAGCACTTTCCTGGGTGTCGCACGTTGGATGCCACAGTAATGTTGCTTCGATGTTGATGCTGCATTTTATGTCAGACATTTTATGAAAAATGACGCATAAGTATAGTTATTTGCGGCATGACCAAAACGTAGCAAATGACGTTATTTATTGCTGCAAATGACATTATTTACTGTCGCAAATGAGTATGACATTGTGTTTGGTAAATTCCATGAAGACTTGATTGCTGCGAATCTTAAATGTTACAAAAACCCATTGTTTCGCCGCAAATATATTTTAAAATAGCCGCATTGGACACAGTCACACAACTGGCGGTAATGCCATTAATTGCAGCATTACCTCTCGCCGCAATAACAATATAGCGCTGACGCAATAATACATTAGTGGCATAATTTGCATGCCGCTATAGCTCAAAAATGCTAGTTTTATAAATTTTTGCAACATGAGTATGACATTGTGTTTGGTAAATGCCTTGAAGACTTAATTGCTACGAATCTTAAATGTTGCAAAAACCTTTTGTTTTGTCCCAAATAGATTTTAAAATAGCCAACATTGGACACAACTAGCGGTAATGTGATTAATTGCAGCATTACCTCTCGCCGCAATAATATAGCGCTGACGCAATAGTACATTAGTGGCATAATGTGCATGCCGCTATAGCTCAAAAATGCCAGTTTTATAAATTTTTGCAACATTTTCTTTTTCGCCACCCTTCCCTTTATATCGTTGTTTTAAGTATCATGTTCAGAATGATGATGATCATCATTTCCCACTACTATATTTTCGTCATTGCATATATAACGCTGTATTGATTTTAATTTTTTTTGATAAATTAATTTTTCTTTACTATTGTTATTATTTTTTGGCATATCATGTACTATTGGACTGATTAATTGGTTTGTCATCAACCTCTGGTGTGAACATATATATATATATATATATATATATATATATTAAAAAACTATTTTCAAATATCCATACTTCCAATTGCTGGTGTGAACATATTTAATTGGTGTGAACAGTCAATTAATTCCAGAAGGAAATTACAAATTTCTAATATATCCTAACAAATTGTAAGTAGAGTATAATAATAGTACTACTAATAATAATTTATTAATATTATAATAATATTGTATACTTATAAATTATGTCCTTGCACACCAAATTACCTCCTGGTTGCACATAAATATATAGTTTAATTAACAACTTTATGATAACAATGATAATATTATCTAATTAGAGATCATCATATATATTCCTTCTATACACTATCCATCTAAATATAGATCCCTTCGTTCTTCCTGTAAGATTACTAAGCCAACACAATGCAAAAATGCTACTGAATTTAACTCCAAAATTACATGAAATTAATGTACTGATCATGATGAGGGTGAAACATGCCCCAATTAACACAACAACGTCCTTAGTCATTCATGGGCCAAATCACTCTTCACATAGTTCATACAATAGCACCAATAGAAACACATGTACTGACGTAAATGTCAAAGCATCTACCACCCTATTACATGGCACAGTTCCCTGTGGATTGAATTGATATGGTGCTAGAGACATTTAATATACCAATCAGGCAAGGATTATAACTTGTGGTTCATTCATGCATGCTGTTGTCAAATACACCAACATGCCAACATGTGGTAAATATATTAATAAGATTCGAATGGAGGGATGCCATTTACTTTAATCAGCAGCTTGGTTATGAGAATCTAGAACTTCATACAACCTTAACTCCTTAAAGCAGTTGGGAAGAAGGTGTTGAGAGCGAAATTTGAGACCCTCACTATAACCAATCATAAATCGGTGTGGATAGGGTCTACCTTCCACCATAAATGTCATTCATTGATACATAAACTAGAACGCATCAAACTTCATTCTCCAGAAAGTAGTACATGCATGTCGAAATATCTGCAGCCATATTGTTGAAGACAACGTACATGCTGTCACAAAACCAAGCTACCAAGAAATAGTTTAATATATCACTAGCTAAGTGCACACAATGTAAAACTAATGCTAGATAATACTTAATAGAAAGGAAAATATTTCATAGGGAACAATATCACTTAAATGCCCCAAATACTCTTATCTTATAGTTAACCATATTCTCTTGTGGGAAACAGTATCTAATTGAGAGAGATGGCTGGGAGTAACATGCAATTAATACCACATGGATATAAGTTGACAAAGTCTTGACCTAACAAAATAGCCTTTTAATTTTGCACAAAATGTAAAGACTCGATTGACAGGAAGGTAAATTAGTGCTTAGCTACTCTTTAATCTACTAAGAGTTACGCAAGGGTTTGTCACCAAGTGTACAGCATGCTCGTTTTTCCAATAATGAAGCATGGTTAAGTGATCGGCAACATTTCATGAAATATTTATGCAGCATCAATTTATTAGCCCCTACATTGAATATTATTACAAGTGAAATACAATAAGCTAAATTCTCAGATTTGTCCTATCCTAACTTAATCTCCCATGTAGGGGTAAATGTTAACGTCCGTTTTTTGGCGTTTGGCCATAACCCCCATCTAGCATAGAAATATTTGCATGTAGATATATATGAGCTAAATTATGAGACCCCCCATATTATGTAGCTCCACAATAATACTGTGGAAACTAAAAACTGATATTTCCTATAACTCCCCAATATCTCAAAATCACAAAATAATGACTAACATAGTTCAAATTTTTCATGTGACCATAATTAGAGTAAAACTGGCAAGGTGTACATCTTAAGCTCATTACCTACTCGGTCCAACTTTCAAATGCCCAAAGGAAATTTGAAAACCACATTCATCAACCATGTATTTTTTTGAATTAGCCAACTTCTAATCAAAAAAACCAGTGTGTGTGGAACAGCTCCTCAAAACCACTCCCAACTGTCTTCATTTGTACCTATGATCACACACTTTAGTTAATTTATCGTCATGTATCCAAAAAACGAAGTCCAATTCTAAATGCTGAAAACAACTTACCCTCGTGGAAGTCACACTTGAACATCATCATTATCTAATCAATATCCTAAATTAACCTTGCTGGAAATACATATGTAGACATGGTGATATATATATATATATACACACACATAATCTCCTAGGTATACAAAAATATATTTTAAATGGGACAGCCAATATGTATCAAAAGCCCACAAAGGGTAACCCCTTCCCCCTTGTAGTGTTATCTAGTTCCATGTTTCAATATATTTTTTGAGATAACTCCCACACCATTTACACAAATTATATGCAGCCACCTTACTACCAAAATAACCCAAAAAGCATTTCCACCTTGCTACCAAAAAAGGGCCCCAAAAAACACATCCACAAGCTACACGTAGCTCACAGAGTCGACCATGGAGTGGGTGAAAAATCATCATGGGAGTCCCGCTGCGAATCAATTGTGTGTTGTAAATAATGTGTATGTTGCGTTTTCGATACAGGCTGCCTTCGAAAATTAAGACAAATAAATTTTCAGTCTAACGCTTCTTCATTATCTTCCTATTAGATTCACACTGCATCTCCATCATAATTCGCATATCTTCCCATACACCTTCTAGTTCAGTCTTGTGAGTTTGAGCATATTTCTTATGTCGTTCGAGGAATTCCACGTACTCCTCTCATACACGCTCTTTTTCTCTTGTAGGCTCTAGAATTATCATTTCTCCTAATCCTCTTGCGTATCCTACTCTGTTTCCAAGTACAGTCCTACTAAGGTCGCTGCAACATCATCTGTACATTTTTCAGGTTCAAGCACATCCATTTGACTGGTCATCTGCTCCAGTAAAACCAATGACCACAATGCAATTTAAGTTTGTATATTCAATGGCAGAAATCACAATTAAGCTAGAATACCTAAATTTTATAATGGTTTACGTTTCACTTATTTCTGAAATACTCACATAAAGTATTTTCGCTTATGGTGTCACAAACTTGTCCATCTTCGTTGACCAATGAGTATCCTTGAAGAAGCCTACTAAGTTGGTCCCTCCTATTTGCTAATTTTGTTAATTAGCAAGAAAATGCAAAGAAATCATTAGGATGCATAGAAAAATCAGTACTGGTTTTTGTGATTATCTAAACAAATTTATCTCACATGATAATCTATAAACATTAAGTGAGATCTGGTCATTTTTCCCTAGTAATTTAAAACTGATAACAGACTGTGCAATGAAGACAAAAGGTTCTGCAACAATTGCGGAGTGATGTCAAATTAAATATATTAGATACATTAGTAAATTGAAGTTTTGAGTAAATCCATACCTAGCATAAATTTCTATTTCTAACACGCATACATTCGCCCTAAATGCACACGAGTCATATGATAAGGCCAGACCATGGACACACAAAGGTTAGAGATAATAGAGCACATAAAGGATCATCTGATAGAAATGTCCATCATGACCAAAACCAAAAGTAAATTAGTAGCATGCAAATATCTTAGATGTGACTTGGTTGTCCATTATTAGGATCACATTGTGAACATGATTGTAGTTTACTAAAAAACAATTGGTTCGGACTGATATGAAATACATTGCATGTGAAAAATACTGGTAAATTCATTCTTGTAATCAAATAAGTCCTACTGAAAAACAAAGCCGATAAAATGTGAATCAGATGTAATAAATATTTTTCTGATACATATTCCTATTGAATTATATATATCCGTTACCTTTTCCTCGAGGACCTTAGCAAATGACTTACATCTTGAAGTGTGATTAATGTTGAGTTTTTTACGACTCTCTTTGTTTCTGTCCGACATTTTCTACCATCATAATGAAATGTTAGTTTTATTACAACAAAGTGATAAAACTAATGTCAAACATGTCTAAACTTGGAGGTATACATCTATAGGTTCAGGCATGAACTTTTAATAAATACTTTATAGGAATCACTTCTCCATCTCTCACATAATTTAGCCCATACTATTAGGTTGATCAAGCTTATCTCGAAAGCCAATGCTTCCTCATGAGTGTCAAACTTCAGGTACTTCTTGCACAATTCATGGTGATAGGAGTTAAACCGCTTACATAGGGCTTTCCAAACAACCATGTGATGATTGTTCTTCTCCCAATCCAATTCAAAGTCATCCTACACAGTTCGTAGTGTTAGTAGCATACTTTAGATGTTCAAATTGACTAATTTACTAAATATAGTATATTTGGCTTACTTGGATGCACTAGGTCAACAGATCCTTCTCAGGCTGGGGTACTTTCGTCCAGCTTGCGTGGCTCATGTCCACATGGTGTTTCAATATTCACGTAATTCTGATTGTAAACATTTCAACGTTAGAACAACATAGTGTCATCTCTCCATCGTTGATCTTCAAATGTATAGGCCCGTGCTTTTGAAGCTTCTGAAACTCGGTGCATTTTGCTGGCCCATGTCCACATTTCTTTTGTGTTGGGGTGGCTACTGGTACTATCACATCCTCTGCACCCGTCGGCCTTAAATAAGAAAATTACCACATTTGAAGACATTCACTAGAAAATGTGGAAAGTTGCCACACTCTCCCATTCAACAATCATAAATTTTTGAGCTAATAATTTTCATTTTGGTTACCATTATTGACTGATGCAATCTCTTGTAACGAAATTGGAACTGGATGTGGAGTCTCCTCCTCTATGATTGGAGATTCTATAAGAAGATTAAAACTAGGCCTCACAACTAGCTCGAGGGTGCATTCCCTTAGAATAGCACCATGTGGTCGCCGTATATAGCTGTATGGTCCAGGCTGTATAGTTTGCACACCTCGTCCTCTTCCCCATTCTTGGCCACTTTGTCCCATGTGTTGAGCTAAATAAAACAAACCTATATTGAATTATATCAGTAACCTATAGACGTGCATGGATAGGTACAGCAAAATTCATTGTTGTCTTATAAAATTAGTTGTCTAATATGTGGCAAGGATGACTAATGGATGTGCTAGTGAAATTGTACTTTCTTCATGGTTGTTGGTCCTCATATCACCTCTCGATTGTGCTTCTTGCCTTAAGCAAGCACGTTATCAATTGGTTGCTGCGTTATTGTCCATGTTGAATGAAATAGTTAGACTTATCAAAGAATAAGTAAGCAATTTTGAATGGCCTGTATCTCACTCACTACCTATAAAGTTAAAGTAGGAATGCACACAACTCACTTGAAATATGTGTACTGCTCACTAGCTATAATGACCAATTGAGTACATTGGGAAGTTTTTGTTTTAATTGGAAGTTAAGAGTAAAATCAAAATATAAAACTTTTAGGTAATTTCAGAAATAGCTAGCAGGCCCAATATAGCAACGGTAAGATTTGAAAAGTAGTAAGCATGTAAATGCTTCTTTCAGCCTCACAAATGTATATATAGGGCAATAAACAGCTCCCATAATTTTCACTTCCAACAAATACACTTATAAGGTAGTAAGCTACCCTACAAGTGCACATAAGGAACTGTGATTTTCCCAATTACTAAGCAACTCCATAATTATGTATATATCATTCTAAGCAATGCATTTTGTTCAAATAACATTTTATCAAGTGCCGTTTTTCTAGCTTAGTATGATCACTACAATGATGGGTCTAGAAGTTTTAGTCGATCAATGTGCCGATATTTTACTCCTAATGACCATGAGAACAAGAATGAGTTAGTGTAAGTTAGAAAGAAAGGTTATAAACTGAAAGTGCAATTTTCAGTTCCAATCAAGCAACCCCATGCCCCACAAAAAAATCAAAACAAAATAAAAATAAATAATTCAAAAATTCAATTTTCCAGATTACATAGCAGCCCCACAACACTTACCCAAAAAAAGAATAAACCATACACACAAAGACCTTAAACTTGTGTGGAGTAAGAAGGCAAATAAAAAAAAAATTGCAAACTAAAAAAATAATAGCAGTAATATGTGCTACCTACCTTGGAGATGGAATATGATTTTCTAATGATGACTACTCTGATTGTTGGAACCAAGGGACTACCTTCAAGATGGAAGCTTTTGAAGTGGTGGGAGACCTCTAAACAACTAGGATATGTCGAGCAGGAGATCATTTGGGTTTCTAAAACTGAAGAGTGCTTGCGAACAAAGTCCGTAATTTTACTTTGAAGTTTCTGGCTTTTTGATGGGATGGGTTCATGAGCTACTGAGCTGATATGTTTTGGAATTAGAGATTTACCCTCTATATCAATGCAAAGAAAGGATTTCTCCCATTTCTGTCATCCGCCAATATATTTTCCCTCTTTTGTAAAATACCTTTTCCCCTCCATCTGATAAGATCAACAATACAACATAATATTTTTTAATTAGTGGTGTGAAAATATACTGAAATTTAAAATTAGGTGGAAGTTATACAGTTGAGATCATTTCCTATAAAGTTGTGGAATCTGAAAATTAATATTGTAACTATATCATTAAAATCAGTGGACCCATGTTTTATCAAGTTCTATTTTCGTTATTATATGCGAATTGGAGTCTATAAAATGCACGTTGATTTCAAAAAAGCAAAAATTGTAAAAACCTATTTTCCAACATGGAATTGCTACTTTGTAGCTCTGTGCCCTGGTTGTCCATGTTGCAAAAAAAAAAAAAAAGTTATAATGAACACAGCCAATGACGTTGGTAAATCAATATATTGGTCTTTACCTGGCAATATTATTTTATAACTTATGCTATATTCAACTTAATTCACTAGTAACAGTGCCACAAGGCCAAATAAAAAAAATAGTGCCATAAATCCCTAAGTACTCCAGTTGCCACAAATGATAAATTAGAAGTAAATTAACTGGTTTTAGATTTCAACACAATACATAATTGTAAGTCATTGACGTGTTGGAAACACAATAAGGACATCTCAACCCCCATAATTTTTTTTAGGTGCATAACTATGTGGTAAACCAACTTGTAATTTTCAATCCGTCTATATGAAAATGACTCAGGCAGTTTTGAACACATGCTCACATTTTTTTGCACCATCCCACATTAGAACCACACAACTACATCATGTGGCTCTCATTTTGCAACCTGTTTCTAATTTTAGCTATCTCTAGATATATTGACAATCAAATCATGCAAGTGCACCAAATGGATTCCTATTTTAATTTCTAAATTCATTCATATGTACGTGATTAAGGTAATCAACATTAATTATGCTTCAACATATATGTAGGAAAGAAAATATAACATCCAGATTAATATATATATATATATATATAAATATTACTCTAACATTGCCTATATTAGAAGGGCTTATTGTTCAAACTACACCATGCACTTTTTTGTGAGGAATTGAGATCAATCGAATTAGTTTTTCTTTTTTGTGAGAAGCAATATAACAGAGTACTAAGCCATTGCACTCCATTAAGCTTCACCACATTAGCACCAGGAACTGCTTTCTAGCACAGATATTTGGATGCCTAGTTGTGGCTTGCATGAACATATGAGTATTAATATGTGATTTTCTTAATTCATAAAGCAACAGAAACTAAAAATCAGTTACCAAATGAAGTACGCTCTCACTTTAATGTAACTTTGCCTACAATGGACAACTGTAGCGATTTCCTATAATGACTGCAAATGGAAATACATAACCTATGTCTTAGCACAGAGGACTCGCAACATAAACACAAAAAACATTATCTTAATTTGTAGTTTCAATAACAAAACACAAATACTTATCACCAGTCTACTCAAACACAGTATCCTTATCTGTCATAAATTCATGCTCTTCTAAATTTTCTCCATCGCCATTACCATCTGTTGATCCAAAACTAACATCCCTATCATCGATAAAATCCCCGAGTCTTGCGCTATCCGTACCTATAACTTCTCGTACATCACTTTGCCTAGGTTTAATATCAATCTTACTCAGTGGGTTTGAGACCATCACATCATGTATTTGGACATGTGCATAATGATGGGACGTCTCGTTTTCTTGATAGGCATCAGCTTCACTTGACTCATCCACATGCTCTTCTTCTACCATTAGAGCAGGTGGAATATTGCATACATTTTTATTGGTGAATTTCTGCACAACATACCAATTACCTTTGACCCATATATCTTTTATGTAAAAGCTTTGGGAAGCTTGGTAGGCCAACACAAAATATTTGTCCTTATACCAAAATTGGTCCATGTTGACACTGGTCATTTGATTATCAACTCGGAGCCCTTGTCTCCAATCACCAACATCAAACCATTAACATCTGAAAAGGTACACGCGACGCCACCCCTATGCAATGTAGCTCCAATACGTCATGGATAACACTATAGAAGTCAATATTATTATACTTATTGTCCCCAATTACCAGGACACCTAAATTTCGTGTACGCTGCTTAACTTCATGCTGCTTTGTGTGGAATCATTTTCCATTTATGATGCAGTCAGAGTATGATGCAACCCTACTTTCAAGACCACAAGCTAGTACGTATAGATCAGCGGGCACGTTAAGTGGGTTGATGGTACGCTAGCGTGTAACTTACAACAATAAAAAAAAATGAACCATTGGTTTAAGAAAGTTGCGAGGATCAACAAATGAAAATTCCCCACACTAGAAAATGCTTCAATATTGTGATCACAAGAAAGCTTACACGTGTCTTGAACCATATTTTGAATCCGTTTGATGCGTACGCTCCGTAGTAGTTGGATTCAAAAGTTGACATATTTTATAATGTTCTCTGCACACAAATCACGGTGCGATGCCCACAAATTGGTAACATTAGGAAGTTGTCGGTTATGCAAAGACTTTGTAGATAGTGTCAAAGCTCATAATTAAGTACATAATTCAACTAGATAGCAGGGATACTTACTGTATGTAGGACTCTATCTTTATGCAATTGTTAAGTACATACCAGCGGGCTGAAGCAAGGAATTTATGATCTAAAGGGATAGTAGAGGCAGCACCCAAGGAATGAACTTTTTGGTTGCAGATTGCAAATCCATCTATAGTCTCCTCTTCTCCACAATCGACATTGCGGTCTGCTTGATTGAATTTCATCTCAACATCTTCTAGGTACATTGAGCAAAATATTAAGCATTCAAGGTGAATGTATGCGTCCGCTATTAAACCCTATGGGCGAGCTTTATTTTTAACATATGGCTTGAACTTGTCGAGATATTCTCAAACGGGTACATCCACCTATATTGCACGGGACCACCCAATATTGCCTCATGGGTTAAATGGATAGTGAGGTTGACCATGATATCAAAAAATGAAAGAGGGACTATCATCTCTAGTTTGCATAGAATGACGGAGATATCAATTTCCAGCTGGGATAGACAATCTCTACTAAGTGTTCATGAACACAGTTCTTTGAAGAAATTGCTAAGCTCAATCAAAGCCAGTGCAATGTCGTTTCTCAATTACTCTCCCACTGTGATAGGAAGCCGTCATTACAAAAAGACATGATTGTCATGGCTTTTGAACTCTGAGATTTTGCAATCTTGGACAAAAACACAATGAGATATATTCACAGCAAATCCATTAGGGAATTTTACAAAATGGAGCCACTCACAAAACTGTTTCCTTTCCTTTCCATGCAATGTGTAAGAAGCATGCGGCACTATAAACCGTTCCCTTTCACGCTTCAAATGCAAATATTTTCTTATTTCCAAAATTTGAAGATTATGGCATGCGTTAATATTATCCTTTGTTTTTTCAGGAATGTTCATTAAAGTTCTGAAGATGTTATCATAAATGTTCTTCTTGATATGCATAACATCGAAATTTACTCGCAGCGTAAGTGTTGACCAATAGGGCAACTTGAAGAAAATGCTGTTCTTGGTTCAATTCAACTCTTCAGCACTTCATTTTCTTTTCCTCTGGGTTTTACCAAATTCGAGTTCACGGAACATATGTAGTTCACTAAGAATATCTAAGGCAAATAAAAATTGTGGTCTGGTGGTAAGAATTGACTGTGTCCTATATAATTATACTTTCGACCATACTTCAACCAAGTTGAATCTGTGTCTGCGTTCTATGATATGCGAGTTCATGACATGCGAGTTTTCTTTTAACTAACCACCTAGAAAGATTTTGTAAGGCTGGAAAGTCATTTATTGTCCATAATAATACTGCATGTAGCACGAATGTTTCCGATGTAGAATTGTCATATGTAGCTACCCCATGTTCCTAGAGTTCAAGAAACTCATCAATCAACAGTTGTAGATAAACTTCAATATCATTTCCCAGTGATCTTGGCCCTAGAATGAGCAGATATGTCATGAAAAACTATTCTTTCATGTATAACCATAGAGGCAAGTTATAAGGTACGAGAATGACTGGCCATATGCTAAAAGGTTTAGCCATATTGTTGAATATGTTGAAGCCATAACTTGCCAGAACAAGTCTAATATTCCGAGCATTGTCTACAAACCATGTATGGTCATTATCAAAATTCTTCCAGGAATCTGAGTCGGCAGGGTGCCACATACACGTCTCATCTGAAGCTTGTTGCTTTTTTTGCCACCTCATATCTGCTGGCATCTTTGCAGACATATATAGCCGTTGCAGTTTTGGTTTCAACAGGAAATGACATAGCACCTTTTGTAAAACAACGCGTGTCCCATGTGTGTTTGACATCCATCTCAAAACCTTACATGTAGGACACTAATTCTTATCGAAGTTTTCCTTCCAAAATAATATGCAGTCGTTGGGGCATGCATGTATTTTGTGGTTTTTGAGTGCTAACTCCCGCTCTAATGATGTTTACTCCTTATATGATTGTGGCAACTTAGCATTAGGAAAGGCAGACCACAACAAGTTAAGGAGCATGTCGAATAACTTGATTAACCAATGGCTAAGAGTTTTAATATGCAGTAGCTTGACAATGAATAATAGCTTTAAATATTTTGTACAGCTGGGATAAAGTGGACGACGAGCATTATTTATTAGCTGTGCAAAAGATGAAATTGGTATGGGTTGAGCCATAGGTGTTTGTGTTGGGACTGATGTGGAGTCTTGCGGAGGGTCAAAGAATGTACCCGTCTGCACATTGTCCAACATTTGGTCCATGTCATCATTGTATTCGTCTCCATCATTATATTCCAAATCATCATCGGTCATAGCATTGAACTGTTGTGTCTCTTTCTCCTATGTAATATCCACTGGGTGTAATTGAGATTAATCTCATTGATGAACAAATGACTCTGCACTTCAACGATAGGTAGTAATAGATTATTATAGCAGATGCAGCATGGACACCGAATGTGGTTACATCCTATTGCAAGGCTTTGTGCGAGGGTGAGGAATTGGTTAACTCTTTCGGCATATGCAGGTGACATCAGTCTATCGCTCATATTCATCATATTTTTATCCATTTATAAATTATGGTTAAAAATAGAATAATGTTAGTTACCAAGCAATAGCAATAAGTTAGATACGTGGAGTGTATAATGAACATGCACATATGGAATCTATGTAAATGGACAAACTAGTGTTTCCATAGGTGTTAATAAAGAAGATCACAAGAAATAGTTCGATGGTTGATGAAGTGCTTACCCAGATGCACACAACACGTACTGGAAATACACATTTTCTACTAGTTAAGATCACAATAGTTGAGGCATATACAGTAGGCTTGCTTATTCCGGATATTTATAACATATAGGAAAAAATGTTTGTGGGTATTAAGATTTGATTGCTGGACATATAGCACCAACTCGACCTATGAGTTTTGCTCTAGCAACCACA
The DNA here is from genome assembly GCA_036559045.1 of Platycarya longipes. NCBI lineage: Eukaryota > Viridiplantae > Streptophyta > Magnoliopsida > Fagales > Juglandaceae > Platycarya > Platycarya longipes. The sequence continues at coordinate 10,210,146 of CM071797.1, read as the reverse complement.
CTTTGTTGATATTAACGTTGTTAACCAAAATATGAATATGGGGCCATTATGTGTTGGAAATAAAAATCTTTAAAACCAACAGAATATAGTATAAGTGGTTGATGTTAATGGAACTTATGATAGCACACTGTTCCATGAACTCCTATGGATAGAAGAGAGGGAGTACAAAATAACCATAGGTGGATGTGCATGTAGTATCGATCTAACAAATCACATCCATATTTTATTCTAAAAATGCAGTAACAAGAAATAGGTGATTTTATGGTGATAGGCAATGCATAACCAAAAAGGAAAACCAAATTAAAATCAGATCTAGTTTGAAGGGGCAAAAGCCAAATAAGCAGGATGTACTTGTTGAAAAGAACACCTGCATTATTATTGCTTTAATGTTTATAAAGAGCGATGACATTACAATAAAAAACAGCAACATGTGCACTCATGAATGAGCTGTGTGGTCAATTAAACTAGAAGAGTAAGGGAAAAACAACATCACTTCTCATAAATGTACAATATATCTCGGGAACAAATGAAATGCATCATTCATGTACAGGCCTAGATATGTTACCCAAAGCAATATACAATGATTTCTGATGGTTAACTTGTGTAGCCCCGTGCATTGAAATACACGTGATCGCAAAACAAGTAAACAAACTTACAGTTCTGAGAATAGTATAGCAACTGATTGATGTACGAATACACTACTCGAATAGAAGCCCATTGATAATTAGGATGTTAGACTTTGGTTCAGCCCGTCTTGAGCATCAATTGAGAGTTGCATCAAAAACTGGGATTATAATAGTGGAATATAAATCAAATTGTTCTGCAACCAATGTAAAATAAACATAAAAAGATCATCTGTGGCAATAGGATTTATCCCCACTATATTAAGAAAATCACATTCACTTATAAATCTGATAGTTGACATCCTTTGCTTGTAGGGGCTTATATTATCGCAGTTAGGTGGGAAATAATATTATAAATATATATATATATATATATATATATTCAATATTGTAACTATTGGTTCACGGAGAGTCAAGGCTTTTACTTTCAATTACATACCATGGAATTGAGGACTTGGTTGTGTATTTGACTAGAAAACTATTTGCTCTAAGAGGCCTAATTGTTAGAAACATCATGACTAACTCATAGGTTTAGGTGATATTAAAAGGGCTATAGTTTGAGTAATGTTTTTTAAAAGAAATGGTGAACATCATTAATATTAAGTTACAAATGTATGAGGAGTTTTCACTTGTAGACATGTATAAAATAGAACAAGTTATGCCAGCAAATGTTAATCAAAATCCACATTTTAAAGATGACGATAGGAAAAATATTATCATAGATATTATTTTTTATTGAATCAATTGGTATGTAAATATATTTTATACACAACTCCACAATCAAAGCAACTTTAAGGTAATAAATAAATTACCTTTAAGTTGCAGACCAACAATGGGACCTTAGTATAATAATGGTTAAGGCGGCAATGCATAAATACTTTTGTTGAACCCTATAGCCATCCATTTCAACTAATCCCCTCTTCTAAACATGTTATGATTCAATACTATTTGAAGGCTTCATTTGTACAAATTGAATTCCACAACATACCCATTAATATATGTGTATATATATATATATATATATATATATACTAGGTGAAAATAATGTGTAAAGCACGTTTGCTTAGTTTAGACATGAGATTATTTGTACGAAATAATATGGTTTTTAGAAAAAGTAAATTTTGATCAATAATATGTTTGTTGATTTCGCAAGTGCACGAATCGTAACAGGTAATAAAGTGGATGAGTAAGAGTATCGTCCCACGAGGATTGAAAAATTACTATTAATTAGCGAAATGTATTCAATTAAAATCTATCTGATAACTCGAATAAAAAGAATTAATTACTAAACTAAAACAGTAAACTAACAAAATTAAAGAAGAAAGTTTTATCAAGAAAGTAAGAATCTAGGGTTTCTGATTTACCATAACTAATCCTATATAATTTTTCTCATTGAATTAAAAGTATCTGTTTCTATTATTGATAATCAGATTTTTCTAATTTATTCATTAATCTCTCTCAAGCATTAATAAAATATCTCAATAGGCAAATTCCCTACATCTCTGTGACAATTCTAAATATGTCAAAATTCATTAAGAACAACGAAACCCTATAAAGATTGCATAGGCCCATAGATATCTCCATCTTACGACATTCTATAATATCTCAAACAAAGGCTGAAACAATTATCATTTTTCAGTCTCAAATTAAATCTCAAATCATATAAATGATGATCAAGCATTCACACCCATTAAATTCAAAATGAAATACTCAGCAATAAGAAAAAACTATTAAATTAGTCCAATTATGAAAAATTCACACAATCAAAGTTAGGCTACATTGTAATCCTCGAAAAATAAATCAGTTCATGATAAAATTAAATAACAATCTAATATAAAAATTTAACATCAAAGTAATAAAAAAAAATGAAAAACTCGAAAGAAATCACCCAAGTCGCTCTGCCGCAGCTCTTGTTTGTCTCCCCAAGTCTTCCGCCCCACTTCTCTTTCTAATTTGTCTATTTATATGAGTCGTGCATGTATGTTTTTTAATTGGAAAGAATCATGCGGCTGTTAAGTGGATTCAAAGCCCAAGAGATGAGTTGCATGGTGGCAGCCCAAATTGAAATGAAAATACCGTGCCCCACTTGAGTTTTCGTCCTAGTGAATGCCGGCCCAATTAAATTAAAATGAAATCCCAATCATGAACATGTGGCTCTTGTATGTGTATTGCTGCCGAAATTAATTCCTCATCCAAGTTTAATTGCGTTCCCAGGTCTCTTAAGGTCAAAGATAGAGTCCAAAATCCATAGTGCTGCCAACCAATAAATATTAGTGGGGCCAGAGTAAAGATGAATGAAGCCATGTGATAGACATGAAGCTTGAATGAAAAAATAATGAAAAAAAAATAAGAAAAAAAAATAAACAATAAACAATAAATAAAATCAAAATAAACTAAAATCAAAAGAGATGAAAGAAAACTAACAAATTGAATAAGTAAAAGAATAATAAAATTCATGTAAAAATTACACTTATCAATTAATAATATAATACATAGAAGGAGAAAAATGCAAAATTGTAACAAATATTTGACGAGTAATCATAATTAAATAGATGATAGTTATTACTTACTTTCATATATTATAATACAAAAATATTACTTGAAACAGTTTAATAGTTGCATAGATAGAACTTGCCAATATGATTTTTTGGGGCATAATTATATATTTGGGCTATTGTTTTGGGCATTAGGTGTAGGCATGTGTAAGATATATGGGAAATGTACATGTTGTTTATCCTTCTAAAGATGTTTCTTGTTTCTCAATATAATGTTTCTAGTTTCTTCTTTTGAAAATATAGGAAGTCTACATCATATCCGTTTAAATAATTTTTAAAGAATTAAATTATTTAATCATATAATAAAAATAAAATTTTATGAATGGAATTAAATTATCTGTATTATTTAAATTAACATCTCTAAAAATTTCAATAAAAATTTTATATATAGTTATATATTTATAACTATATATAAATATTTTGTAGTACTTATACATTACAATTACTAAAATTGAAAAAAAAGGTTTGTAAATAGGCTGGTACTTAAAAAAAAAAAGTACAAAGTATCTATCTATAAAAAAGATATTTGAACGTGCTTGAAATTTTTGTGAACGTGCTTTCACAGACATAAGCCCACCGTTTTGAAGCAAAACCACACCCACGCAAAACATATATACCGCCTTATCAAGAGGGTCGATCATTATTTTCGTACCCAAGGACGAAGCCAATTTCTATACTTGTACGCTTCGAACCAGGTTAAGTTCTTAGCTTTTGCGCATGCAATGGAGAAGCGTTGAGCGTTTATGGAATTAAAGCTGGTCATAAAGGAGAGGTGAGGCACATGTGCGATGCCTTCAATAAGCTTAAAGCATAGGAAGATTGAGGGAGAGAGAGCGAGAGAATTTTTTGGGTTTATTATACATAATTTCACAAAACTCTATCCTTCACTCTTCCAGAAAACTTCAAAATATTTGTTCTCTTCTTCTTTTCCTTGTTAATATTCTCTGTCTCTTTCCTCTTCTTCTCCCTCCAACGCTTTGGATTTTTTTTCTCCTAATTTTCTTGTTTCTGAGTTCGCATCGATGCAATTCTTGTTTTTTGCTTTATATAGTTGGTAGAAATTATTCCCTGCGCTTCTTTCTCTTCCCCTCAGTCTTTCCATCTTCCTTCTGTAATAGAATGACCTATCATTCTCAATAAATGTGATGATGCCTGCACGTCTTCTTGACCTTTTCATAATCTTGAATAAATATTTACTTCTTCATAAATTTTCTTACAAATTGTGAATAAAACGTCTGATTGGATTGAATTTAACTGCGTTAATAATTTCCGTTAAAACATAAAATTTTGTTTGATATTTTCTGTTAAAACAATAATTTCTATTAGATAGGCTTTATATATATATATATATATATATCATCTTTCTTATTTTAAGAGTAGGTGTAGTAATAGTAATTGGTATTTATTTCATTGTATAATGCCTAGCTAGCATCTCACCACTGCTAACATAGGAATTAGAATTATACACTTTAATATTCTGCCTTCTAAGTGGAGTGGTTCTACCTTCTAACTTGTCATTGACATATTTTTTTAAAATATAGGATAATAAAAAAAAATTGGTATTGCTCATGTGGTACTGCTAAAATCTATGTTCTGGGTTTTATCTAAAAGGGAATAGTCCTTCTGAGGTTGTTTAAGTCAGTCAAACCATGCAAAAACCAAAATCATGGCAGGTATTAAGGTTGCCCCCGTCTGTGCAATAACGTAACGCAACATTAGCCAAATTATACTGTTCTAGGCAAAAAAAGGCCCACTTACACACCTATTACAACCAAATCAGAATCTAGACTCGATTTTCTTGTCCAAATGGCATAATACTTATGATATAAACAAAAATATCTTACAATTATACCACCAACACAACATCACAAAATGAGTGTTAATATATATGTGGTCTTGACGTAGGTGTTTTTCCCCCTAAATTATTGATCTTTTGAGGTGATTTAGGTTGCAGGACATCATTCAAGTTTTGTACATTTCAAGATATTTTACTTTCCTAGAACCTTTATTTAATGATTTATTTGGTGAGCTCTCATTTAGGGAAGGATATATACGGGAAGGATATATATGAAAAGCTGTGGAAACTAAAAACTGAAGATTTGAAATTTAAAGTATTTTGTATTTGAGTGTTGTTTAGGAAGGATATATATGAGAATACTTGAGAACATTTGTGTTGCCAAATAAAGCCTAAAGCAGCATCTATTACAAAGGTAGAGCAGAAATCGATATTTCACGCTTCAAAAACAGGAAATGGAACTAGCAACACGATGAGGATTATTATAGACAACATTTTCAACATATAAGCGATGGAAGTTAGATGTACATTTCCATGACCATTTCTTGAGATAAAGCCAAGGATTTGGTGCATATTAGTATACCTTTAGGATCATAACCTTCCAGATTTTCATGCACACACCAACTTAAAGATAAAACTTGCTACCAAGTATCCTCATAGAATGTATGTCGTTGATTTTTCTAGATGAAATTCAAGAAATTAGTTTTGGGAGAAATGAACAATAGTAGTAACTATTCAAAAATAAATTTACATAACAGCCACTACATTTGATTTATAATATTGAGAATTTTTTCTACATTAAATTATACAAGAATAAAAAGCATGGCAAGTATCAAATGCTTTACTTTGATTACCTCAACAAAGTCACACCATTATTGATTAAGCAATCAAAATCTTCCAGCTAATAGTAGTCTCCATGCAGCAACTTCCTTGCTTACAGCTGTAAACCATTCGCCAAAAAAAGAGAGGCAAAAAGACAAGAAGTCCGAATCACAACAGTTTTTTTATGTGTCACAATGCTTAATTTAAAAAAACTCACCAGTCAAAAAAGAACTTACTGATATTCTTTACGGTAGATGAATAAAACAAAGTCATAGAAGTGAAAAAATTCAAAAAAATCTACCTCCACATAAAATAAGTCAAGGTAGAATTACAATGTGCAAATCACAAAATTAGAAGATATACCGAACATATCAACATTAAAAAAAAAAAAAAAAAACAGAGACAAAAAACATTCCATCTAAGATGCCAATGCTTTCTTGAAAATATAGTTCAAGAACTTCAAAGAAATGAAATCTCATCACCAAGCATAGCTGCAAAATGAGCTTGAAAACTTCATCAAAAATTGAAATTTTGTCAAAGTAAACACAACAATAGAAAAAATCTGAATGCAATACTACTAAGTTCAGTTCTCTCTCAAGTATGCCTTCTATTTCAGTTTCCAGACTCTCTTCCTATTTTCCTCGCTTATTGTTCATGAGTTTGGAAACATAAAGACAAATAGTTTTTTTCCCCTTTTTTCAAATTTACCAAAAACTGTTTCAAGATAGTTTAACTTAATAAATTGAAATATTACCGATATACATTTCAACCCCAACAAGAATCCCAAAACTTAGGCATGTGGTTCCACCAGCCCTAAATTAATCCAAATGAATCTCTAACCCAAGTTCCTAAAGGAACTCTAAGTTTTAAAAAGCTGCACATGCAACTTATATAGATTTATATCTTTGTATCAGATAAATAAATTGATTCTAGTTAAGAGAATAGAAAGAAAGTCCCAGAAAAAAGTGTTTAACCCTAACAGAAATCAAGAGACCCGAATTTACATTACCATGCAATTAGTCGAAGAGAGAAAAGGAAGATTGTAGAAACACCTCTCTAAATTTAGGGGAAAATGTAGCCCCCAAAATTGCCACCAGCATAAGTCGTGTTTGTAGGAATGGAAAATGAGGTGGAAAAATGTTTGCTTAAGGTTTTATATTGTGTGAATTGAAGAAATGGGTAGAATGGGTGAGGGGCACAATCGAGGGGAGGGGGAAAATATCATATATCTATTGTGGCGGTTACATAAAAAGTGCTGCAATAAACTCATTGTTGTGACTTAATTAGGTGTCGAGATAATGTATAAGTTATAATGGCACATATTGCGCCACAATAAACTCTACTACGCACCGCATTAGCTAACTCGCACACTCAATTGTTCGGGATACAAATTGTTCATGTCATTAGGGTGTGACAAAAACAAAAGTTCCACTATAAGAAGGTTTTGCCAATAGTTTCTATTACGACAGTAGAAAAAGTGCCACAATAAGGCCTTTTTCTTGTAGTGATCCCAAGACTAAGGCTTTCCTCACTTGAATCAATCCCTTAGATAAGATTGCATTAAAGAAATATATAATGTGGTTGAAACAAGTTGGTCATGCATGCATATTTTTTATTTATACGAGGATTATTAATGATGACAAGAATGAAGTTTTAAATTACTAAAGGCTTGCTGGAGCATAGCAAAACGTAGGAAGCGAGCGAACAAAACACTGACGAATCACATAGATTTCTTGCATTTTTTTTTTTTTTTATCTATTTTAACTTTTCTCTACTTTTCATAAGACAACGCAGCTTGGCAACATATGATACAAATAGTATAAAAACTACCCATTGTTTTGTAAAGATCTAGTGGATGTACGTTGCATGTTTAGATTTCTTTGATTCCCTTTGATGACAATATAAAAACAATGTCTAAAGCGATAGATCAACACTAGTACTACTCTTTATTAGGTTAATTCTAATAATTAGGCAACTTACAACTTGATGGATGCAACATGCAGCTTGTGATCAAAATAGATCTCACTATTCAAATTAGTTTAATTAATTATTCTTATAAACAACTGGGGCGTTTTAAAGCCAAATTGGCAGTGATTGATCATTAGAATGGAAAGTAAATGTTTTTAGTTAGTGATACACTGTGTTAGTCATCACAATGTTTCAAAAACAAATATTAAGTAAGGGTGCACATATATATATATATATATAGAGAGAGAGAGAGAGAGAGCCTCACACTCTTTATTACAATCTTGTAACTAAACTCCCATCTTAAACTGAAAGGCTACCAATGGCCACTTGAATGACCCCCACATACGTACGTAGTACTCTTCTCCAACTTAGTACTACAGTTTACATATATATTTTTCTTTGATGTTATTTATTAATTTTTGAATTCATCATTTTGAACAATAAGAACTGATTTAATGATTGATAGATAAAAGTTGATTGAAGATAGTAGAATCTATAGTATAACCGGGGCATGGGTATAATCAATTGATGACTAGCTCAAAACAAAACACAAAACTCACCCTTCCAATTAGTTGGATTAATGTAAAAGACTAAAAGGTATCTTGCAAGATATGAACCTGCTAGCAATGATTTGGACAATTTTATCATTCATTTTTATTTGAGATATGTAAAAGTAAACTAAAAATATTGTTATGATTGGACTAGCTAGAAATGAAGCATGTCACGTTGGCTTAATGTGATAAAGAAACTCGTTTAGTCACAAATTAATGAGTTGAGATGAAATGAAATAAAAGTTAAAAATTGAATAAAATATTATTAGAATATAATTTTTTAATATGAATTTTGTTTTTACAATTGAAAAAATTGAATTCTAACGTATTTTATATGAAAGTTCAAAAAAAGAATAATGATTATATATGAGATAAATTTCATCTCATTTACTGAACCAAACTAGGCATAATAGTCATGTTAGAAAATGACTTTGATTTGGATTTACATGTTGTGAGCATTCAGTATTGTTCTTGTGTCTAACCCACCGTTTGAAAGGACTGTTTGATATTCATAAAAGGCCCAAGCCTATCTCAAAGGACTTTCTCTTTTTTGTTATCCTTGCTAATTTCGACCTTCTAAACAAACAAAATGACCTATAGATAAGGCATGATTACCCCCAAAATAAAAGTAAATAAAAGTATGTGTTGATACATAAATTAATACCTATACTAACAGAACCGTTGTGATTTGTACTATTCTTATGTTGTAAGTGTGAACTATTAATAAAATGATGATACTATTGCGAGAAATCTAGATAGCAGAAATAATTATCTCCTATTTTGTGTGAACCTATTAGGAAGAAATTAAATAGAAAACAATATAAAACAAAATCTCACACACACACACACAACCAATTTTTTTTAGTAGAAAATCCTTCAATGCAAACAAAAAAATCACAGCACCTAGTCCAGTTGAAACTTCTACTATTAACAATATTGTGTATATAACTAGTCTCTCTAGATTGTACTAGAGGCATATAATCAACTATGATCTAAAGAAAAATACTTTCTTGGCAACTAAATAGTGTGATTAGGAGAGACCTCACCAAAAATGCATTCCTATTCATGACCTCGAATACTATAAATACTGCTCCATATTCGATCTCCACCATGCAAATTATAGAGCCTTGAGTTGTGAAGGTGCCTTCAAAATTTTAGCGCAATCGGACCACAGACGACTCTAATTAGAGCGTTTGATTGAAATTGGACGAACTCTTTCATTTTTGAGTGTCTCTTCCTCAGCCCCAAATATTTTACATATTTTTCTCTCTTTTTCACTCTCTACCAACATAGAGGCTACACAGAGGCTTAAGACCTTAATAAAGTTGGACCTACACCATCTCTTTATGTGGAATTAATGATTCTAGATGGGCCATCATCTAAATAGGAATAAACCCATACAACAAATCTCTCATTTCCCAACTATGAGGGAGGGCTCACCAAACCTCTTTTCGCTCTACATATATCAAGTTTTTGCATAAGTAGTAGCTTTATCATCATTTTTGACCAATTTTCATTTGTATGGATTTTCTCAATCTGTAACAACTTCATCTCCAATTCATTATAAATTTAATGATACCTCACATCAATATGTTTGGATTTTAAAAGAAAAGTTAAGTTCTTGTTGAGATGAATGACACTTTGACTATCACTATAGAGAGTATACTTCTCTTATTTCTTGCCCAGTTTTTCTAAAAACTTTTTCATCCATAGCGACACTTTGCTGGCTTTAGTTATGATAATATACTCAGCTTTTGTGGTATATAGAGCAATACATTTCTATAGTTTGGATTGCCATGATATAACTCCTTGGTGAGTGTACAAAAGTGCACTCAAAATACCATGATATTGAATTAAAATGTTAAAATGTGAATAGAAATAATGAGATATAATTTTTTTATTAAATTTAATTTCTATTTACATTAGGATATATTTGAACACTATTTTTTTATAATATTTTATATCTCAAATATTGCTAGAAGAGTTGCACAAGTTTTAATTCCATTAAGCACGACACATGAAGGGAGTTGAGGCCACATGGTTGATTATATTTGGGAAGTACACACGGCTCTTAGCATTTGAGGGGGGCATGTCCACAACTTGCACCACTAAGTCAACCTTTCATGGGCCCCATAGCCACTTCAATTGATTCTTGGGCTAGGGAAGTTAAAAGGAAACACATGGGCTTAACTTAAATGCATGGGTTGACTTCATATGGGCTGGAACAAGGTTTCAAATGAAGAGGTGCAAGACAATATAAAATTTACTCTCGAAAGAATTCCAAGACTTCAAGCCCCACTCAATTCACATCTATCACATGGACTGTGACGACCCGATATTTTTCCCCATTGGTTTTTTATTATACTTGGGATGATTATATTTACCTTAGAATTCTTTGAGTCATTTCTTTTGAAACTTTTTTGAAATATATTTACCATTTATTTTGGGCCTTCTCTTGCATTGCATGTTGAATAGTTAAGCCCACAAAGGTAGGAAGGAATTTATTCTTGAAAGTGACACATGGCAATTGGAGAAAGAGATGAGAATACAAACAATGAAAATTTTTGAGAGTTTCGACCATGAGGGATATGCTAGAAATATATATGTATTTGGAAGACAAATGGGGGACACATGGCATAAACCAAGCAATTGTTTAGGAATTGGAGATAAACAACATGGGAAGGAGAGTTAGGCCAAAAAGTGGTTTGTCTTTAGTTAAAGGAGGCTACGGTTTAGACTTGGGAGACAAGAATTTTATCTAGACTTTTACTTAGCACAGGGAGAACCAACTTAAGCATGTGTCAACCGACTTCATCTTGTGAAATATCTATACAATGAACTTGTTTACTTGACAAGTATGAAGACAAATGCCACTCAAAGGAAAATCGGCATATATTTCTTCATGTAAACCGACTTATGTTTTTTTTTTATGTAAGATTTTATCTTTGAGATATGGAGACACTTGGCAAGTAAAGAAGTGAACAGCAAGAAAAAAAAAGGAATTTTTTTAGAGAGTTTCGGCTAGGATAGAAAAGTGACATCTATAGGAAAATGGAAGTATCCAAATCTCACCTTTGTTTTATCCTAGAAGGAGTGCACAACAAGTGATGAGATACATACCTATTTTTGTCATTTTCTTGCATGTGTCTACTTTAATTTAAGATGAGCTTAGGGTCATATCAACTTGCCAACCAAGCCTAAGTGAAAGGAAAATGATTATACTACAATCTAAGGGACACATGGCTTGGCTAGTGTGGATTTGTATGTTTTTCCAAATTTTTCCACTCATTTGTATAAGTAGTCGACCAACAAGCTATTTAGAAGTCCTCTCCATTTTCTCAATTGCAACTCTCGGCTAACTCAAGCTTAGAAGACTCTTCACCTTTTCTTCCACTCACTTATACCTACAACCACTTTATAAGGCATTTTGGTACGTGTTTTTAAAAGATTTTCTAAGACAAACCTTTCTCACAAGATTTTCTTTGATAAATCTCTTGGAAAACCCGTAAGTGCATTTATAACTTAATCTTAGCATTTATTTATATGTATAGAATTTACATGCTATTGGTTGCTCATTTTGAGTGTATATTATGCTTATCGAATGATTAAATCTAGGTAAGTTTTTGCTAAGTTGTTTGATAGGAAAGTAGGAGGAAATCTATTAAAAAGCAAGAATTTATTTTAGTAAACTATGGTTGGAAGTTTGGATGAAGGTATGTGATGTTGGGATAACAAAAGAATTAAATTTGGGGATTTATAGAGTTCGGCTCTAGTGATACATATTAATGGATTTTGAGTTTCCAACTCCTAGATATTGATATGGTGGTTAAATTAAATTATTGGAGAGATTGAGGTTAATTACATTATTTGGCTTCCTGAAGAGTGGAGGAAGAGCTAGGTGAAATGTTAGTGGAATAGTTATTGGATAATAAAGGATAGTTGGAGAAAATAGCTTACTAAGTGATTATGTATTTTTGGCCAAGGATAGTTTAGCTAAATTGTGAAGTTTTAAAATATGATAAGAGAAAAACAAGTAGGTTCAAAGGAATTTATTTTTATCATGATATTCGGCCATATATATATATATATATATATATTTAGTGTTAAGGTTAAATTATTTCCATTTTTTTTTCTCCAAGTGATTTATCTATGTTTTAACTGATAAAGAATTATTGGTGCAAGTAAACATGTGTATGCCATGTGTTGATAATGCATGTTCTGTATGTCATATGATCCATGAAAATATAAAGCATGCATGAAAAAGTCTAAGAGCACATGCATGTCTAATTATGTCACAGGATTTTCTGTTTTGGGTTATAATGTTTTTTTCAAAAAAATAAGAGAATGAAATTTTATAAGAATAAGAAGAGAATAAGAAAAGAATAAGAAGAATGAAAAGTTGCGTTATGACAGTGAAGACGATTTGTTCTACCGGATCATTGACGTGCTAGCGGTAAAGGCGATTCAATCTGCCACCATAATAAGAAATCCAACGGTGAAGGCGTTTCGATCTGTTGTCGCGCTAAGAAACCCGATGGTGAAGGCGTTTTGATCTGTCGTCGATGTTAAAGAATAAGTGTGATAGTGAAGGCGATTCGATCTACTGTCATACTAAGATTCACATAACATGACAAGTCACAAAAGGTTTTGTACCCGTTTTCATAAAGGTCCTTTATGAAGATATGCAAGTCTTTGGAAAAAGGGGTGCATAAGTTATGCATAAATCATGTCATAAGTGAAATGGTCATGTTACATGCAATTACATGCTATCTGTATATCCTGTTAATACTTTTATTATGTTATTTATGTATTTATTGAGATTTCTAGAAATCTCACTCTTTGAGTTTCATCTATCATTCCTTTCGGAACGATAGATTTTGTTGCAGGATTAAATGGGAGAGAAGGAGACTCAAGCCTTCTGAGAGACTCGGTCGAGCCCTGAGGGGTCTACTGATTACTTTCTTTTTGATAAATTTGTCAATCTTGTATATGATTATATGTTGGAGGCCATGAGACAACACGCATCCACATTATCTGAAGAACGGCTTCCTATTGGGTGTTGCCTGTCCTTGAACCCTGATGGCTTTTTGTCCCTAAACGGTGTCTATAGAACGCTCGCAAGAAAATACCTCCAACATGATTTTGAAATTTGGATGAATATATTTCGTTATAGAAATTATTACAAAGAAGTTAAGAAGGAGCCTTTTTGGTGAGGAGGGGTAGTTATATTATAAGTTATGTTGATATTTTGGAGAATTCAGTTCTGAAAAACTTGGTACTCTATGGTATTGTAAATAATAAGTTATGGACTTATGGTTATGTTTTGCCATGTGATCACTATGCAAAAATATATTTCTCTGCATGTTTTACAAATTAACTTTACTCCGCTAAGATACTCATTGCATATTGTTAGCAAATAAGGTGAATGCATACTATTTTCTGATATGTACGAAGGACATGTAACCTAGTGTTACATGTCTTGATGATTTGATTTGCGTTAAATCTCAAACATAAATTTGGGACATCACATGGGCCCCACTAATCTTTCACTTGGGCACGTCGCACGGCAATCACTTAAGACCTAGTTTAATACATGTCTTATAGATATAAATTGAAGGTTTTCATATGCACCAGGGGGATGAACCAGTCTTGGAAGGCTACGGTGCGTACAAGAAACAAATTTCATGTGGCCGGCGTTTTCATAACTTTTCTCTAGAGATTTTTGTTGTCCATCATGTGTTTGAAAAATTAAATTCTCAAGTAGAGTTAGGGATGAACTTACACACTAGATGATATTTTTAATTCATGTATTTTATTTTTAATTTATTAAAAATTTTTGTTTGATCATTCTCAATTTATTGTTGATGTTTTCTTCTCCGAATAATTTTAGAATTTATTTCATTTATGAATTCAGTCATACTTTTTCTATTGAATAGATTAGTTTTTTTATGATGTTTAGATAAATTGATTGTCTATATTGATTTAATTCTCTATTGCAATATCACTCCCTGAATATATTGTCGTCATTGGGTTTTCTCAATGTAAATAACAATTTGCAGGATTTAAAAGCGATGAATGATTTTTCAAAAGGTTACATTTAGTTTAATCTTGGTTTATAATTCTATATCTTTCGATTGAAAATTTTAGAATTGAATTCTCAAGTGAATTATCAATGAATTAAAAATAATTAAAGTACCGAATATATGCAAAGGATTCCTGACACTTTATTGTTTGTCAACTTTGAATAGTTTTTTCGTTAATTACTTGTTTTATTTTAATTTGCACATAAAATAAATTTTTATTCTCTAATAAATCACTTAATTTTTTTTTAATTTCTTGGCTATTTCTGCTGTTCTTTTAATTTATCTCCTTGTGGAATCGATACTACAAAGCTACACTACAATCACCACGTTATTATTTGAGCGTAATCAAATTTTGACGCCGTTGTTAGGGAGACGATAGAAGAATCATTAGATAGTTTTTCTTTTCAACAGTTTGTAAAGGCAGTAACTTTGTTCCTTTTTTTAACTTTCTGCACCTTTATTTTATTTTTACTTTCTTTGTTTCAGTGTTGCATTTTTTATTTCATTTTATTTTATTGTTATCTTGCATGCATAATAGGTATAGGGACACATTAGGTCGATTACTTGTAAGCCTGTGTTAGAGTCATATTTAGAGTCTAACTTTTCTAATAATTTGTTTAATAATTCTTTTGTTTTTGAAAATATGAGTGAATACGAGGATCAACCCACTAGGACTTTTCAGGATTACTTCCACCCTAGACGCACATCCACACTATTATGCATCATGTTTTCACTCAATACTCATCAACTTGATATTAAAACGGGGTTAATATAGTTACTCCTCACCTTTAATAGGTTGGAAAATGAAAATCCATATGTGCACATTAGAGAGTTTGATGAGGTAGTTGTGACTTTTCATAGTCAAAATGCAACTAATGACATTGTGAGATTTAAGTTCTTTCATTTCTCTTTGAAAGATAGAGTTAAGATTTGGCTATACTCATTGAGACCACGAGTTGCTGAGTATGTGCCCTCACCATGGATATGAGAGTTGGCGCCTACTGAGTTACTTCTATGAGGGGTTTACACCTGGAGAGCGTCAAATTGTTGAGATAATGTGTAATAGTGAGTTCTTACAGAAAAATCTTGATGAGGCCATAAATTACCCCAATGAGCTTGCTGAAACAACTCACACTTGAACTGGACCTAGTACTATTGAAAGCACAAATAGGTCACAACCTACAGGAAACCAAAATGGTGATGGAACTTATAATCTCAAGGAGGAGGACAACTTGAAAGCTAAGGTTGAGATACTTACTAGGGAGTTAGATGTGTTAAAGATTAAGGACTTTAAGCCAACACACGTAGCTAATCATGCAGAATCTTTTGGACCCTGTTTTGTGTGTGGTGGAGAAGATCACCTCGTCCAAGAGTGTCCCACATTTATTGAGGTCAGAGGGTTGTACGATGAACAATATAATGCCTTAGGTATGTACAAGAAGCCTTTGACTATGAAAAATCGCAACTACCTCTTCAAACATCCTGATGTGCACATATGAATTTTCATTTTCCAACCCATTAAAAGTGAGGAGTAATTATATTACTCCCGTTTTAACATCAAGTTGACGAATATTATGTGGAAACATATTGTATGATGGTGTGACTGTGGGTATAGGGTAGAGGTAATCCTGAAGAGTCCTGATGGGCTGATTCTCGTGTTCACTCATATTTTCAGAAATAGAGGAATTATCAAATAAATGATTAAAAAAATTAGACTCTGAATCTGACTCTAACATAGGCCTACAAGCAAATTGACCTAATGCGTTCCTATACCTATTATGTATGCACGATAACAATAAAATAAAATAAATATTCAACACTACAAAAAAAAATATAATAATAATAAAATAAAGGTGCAGAAAGCTAAAAAATGGAACGAAGTTACCACCTTTATAAATTGCTAAACATAAAAACTATCTAACAATTTTTTTACCGTCTCTTTGGCAATGATGCCAAAATTTGATTACACTCAAAGAATAACGTGGTAATTATAGTGTAGTTTTAAGGTGTCAATTCCATAAGAACACAAATTAAAAAAATAGCAGAAATAGCAAAGAAACTAAAAAAATATTAAATGATTTACGAGAGAATAAAAATTGATTTTAAATACAAATTAAAATAAAAGAAGTGATTAACAGAGAAACCATTCAAAGTTGACAAACAGTAAAACATCGAGAATCTCTTGCACATATCCGGTATTTTAATTATTCTTAATTCATTGATAACTCAATTAATAATTCAATTCCAAAATTTCCAATCGGAAGATATATAATTATAAACCAATATTAAACCAAATGTAACCATTTGAAAAATTATTCATCACTTTTAAATTATGCAAATTATTATTCACATTGAAAAAATCTAACGCCGACAATATACTTAAGGAGCGATATTGCAGCAAAGAATTAAATCAATATAGATAATCAATTGATCCAAACATAATCAAAGAACGAATCCATCAATAAAAAAAAATGACTGAATTCATAAATGAAATAAATTATAAGATTATTCGAAGAAGAAAACATCAATAATAAATTGAGAATAATAAAACAAATAGTTTTAATAATTTGAAAATCTAATATATGAATTAAAAATAAATTAAAAATATCATCTAGTGTGCAAGTTTTTCTCTAACCCTACTCGAGAATTTAGTTATCTATACATATGATGAACAACAAAAATCTCTAGAGAAAAGTTATGAAAACGCCGGCCACATGAAATTCGTCTCTCATATGCACCATAGCATTCTAGATCTGGTTCATACCCTCGATGCATATGAAAACCTCCAATGTATATCTATAAGCTGTGTATTAAACTAGGTCTTAAGTGACTGATGTGCGACGTGCCCTAGTGACATATTAGTGTCGCCCATGTGATAGACGTGAATTGGTGGGGCCTAAAGTCTTGGATCTCTCACATGAGTAAATTTCATATTGTCTTGTGTCTCTTTATTTGAAACCTAATTGCACCTCATATGAAGTGAGCCCATGCATTTAAGTCAAGTCCATGTGTTTCCTCTTAACTTCCCTAGCCCAAGAATCAATTAAAGTGGCTATGGGGCCCATGAAAGGTTGACTAAGTGGTGCAAGTTGTTGGCGTGTCCCCCTCAAATGCCAAGAGCCGTGTGTGCTTCCCAAATATAATCAACCATGCGGCCTTAACTCCTTTCATGTGTCTTACTTAATGGAATTAAAACTCGTGTGGCTTTTCCTACAATATTTGAGATATAAAATATTATAAAAAAAAATGGTGTTCAAACATATTTTAATGTAAATAGAAATTAAATTCAGTAAAAAAAAAAAATTATATCTCATTATTTCTAATTACATTTTAACATTTTAATCCAATATTAAGGTATTTAGAGTGTACTTTCATACACTCATCACACCCCCTATTTACTTATTGTTAGTCTATAGCAATTTCATGCCAAAACAACGAAAGAGACCAAAGAGAATTACACGCAAAGACCACCAAGTCATACTTTCCAGATTCACATATCAAAACAATCCACCTACAACAATTCAGAGAGTGTGTGTGTGTGTGTTCCAAACTATATTCATCTAGCTAGAAGCCCTGACACATCGAACATCAAGAACATCTCAAACAAAATGATTAACTCCATAATTCATGAGTATAAAAGTGTTTCGTATGATTAGGCAATTATATACAAGCAACAAATAAACATTGATCTTATGATAGGAACACTAACAAATGAGAATTTTTACCACTTATTTAATAAATTTACTTAGGATCAGAATGATTAACACAAAAAAATTGTAACGTAGCTTGGGTTAGGGGCTATATGAAGAAAATGACAAAAAAGATTCAAAAACTTCCAAATACATTCCAAGTAAATTTTATTAAGCATTCTCATTGACCACAATTCTCGCTTGATTTACTCTTCAACTTTTCAAATCATCAAATAATATTTTTTCTTCTTCTTCAACTTCTCTTTTTTCTTCTATTTTCTCTCTCTTTTTTTTTTCTCCTCTTTTCCACTTTTTCTTTTTTTCAATATCTTTTTTTTTTTTTTTGTATATATATTTTTTTTCAACAATTTGATGAACAACATATGTAACTTGGGTATTCTTGCCATTTCTACTCGACCTTGATTTTTTTTTCATTTATTTGTTTTTAAGCTCACTCACTTGAACACTTTGCAACTCATGTTCTTCCCTTATTTTTTTTTT
The DNA here is from genome assembly GCA_036559045.1 of Platycarya longipes. NCBI lineage: Eukaryota > Viridiplantae > Streptophyta > Magnoliopsida > Fagales > Juglandaceae > Platycarya > Platycarya longipes. The sequence continues at coordinate 10,191,559 of CM071797.1, read as the reverse complement.
TTTTTAACAAAAGAAAATATGCAAATTTCACACATAGTACACACTTGGAAGTAATAAGGGTAGGAAAAATCAGTGTATAAGTTATACTCCAATGTGGACAGGTATGGATTATAGGGTTATATGAAAAGAAAAATGCTATATGTATTTGTTGGTTCAAAATTGGTTACGAAGGGACTATGATGAGAAGGGTCAGTTTGAAAAACTCAAACATTAATTCTAAGTTGATTTTCATCATATCCCAAATATATCCATCATCTTATCACAAACTATGTAATGATATTTTCAAAAGAAGTACCCAATTCAACATATCAACGAACGCTTATCACAATTTTCTATATTTGTAAGCTCCCAATCCTTTCCCAAAATTCACATGAATACTTAAGCAAAATAGTTTTTCAGCTACATGTGTCAAACTACCATCTTACCACAAAGTTTTGGATAAATACATTATAAGTTATGTGAATGTTTCAGCAAAATGATTAAGATGAGTTTGTTGAATTCACCAAAATGACCATGAATGAGCATGAGTACACATGTGAAATGGTGCTTATGTGATGCAAATTTATAAAAAAAACTTGACGCATGAAAATATGCCATAGAGTTCCAATAGGCATTTTAAATTCTGAATTTGAACTCACTCTGAATAAGTAATCAAGTACCCTAAAGTAGACTTTTTGGAATCAATGTCACCAACCATATTAGCATTCGTAAACCCATCAAGCATATGCTTACCATTTACAAAGCACAAACACACTATGAAAGTTCCTTTAAGGTATCTTAAAATCCACTCAACTGTATTCTAATGCTCTTTTCTTGGATTTGAGAGAAAACGACTAACTATGCCAATTGCATGACCTATATTTGGCCTCGTGCACACCATTGTAGAAATTAAACTACTCATTGCTAAGACATATGAATGATTCTTTCCATATCTTCCTTGTCTTTTTTTATAGAAGGACTTTGCTTCGTACTTAATTTAAAATAAGTAGCAAGAGGAGAGCTAATTGTCTTAGTTTTATTTATATTGAATCTACCAAGTACCTTTTTAATATATCGCTCCTGTGACATCCGCAACTTCTTCTCTTTTTTATCTCGATAAATTTGAATATTAAAAATTTGCTTTGCTGGCCCCAAGTCCTTCATGGTAAAAGATTGCTTAATTGATTCTTTAGATTTTCAATCCTTGAAGAATTACAGCCAACAATCAACATATCATCAACATAAAATAGTAATATTATGAAGTCATCCTCACAAAATTTTTGTACAAATACACAATGGTCAGAGGTGGTTTTCTTGTAGCTTTGCTCTTCCATAACTAACTCGAATTTGTTATATCATTGTCTGGGTGCCTGTTTTAGACCATATAGACTTTTCTTTAGTTGATATACGCATTCTTCTTTGCCATTCACCCTAAAACCTTCAAGTTGCTCCATATAAATCTCATCCTCTAAATGATCATATAGGAAGACAGTTTTCACATCCATTTACTCAATTTCTAGGTCTAAGCTAGCTACTCAGCCAAGAACCACATGGATTGAGGACATTTTCACAACTTGAGAGAATATCTCATCAAATTCGACACATTTTCGTTGACTGAATCCCTTCACAACAATTCTAGCTTTGTATGGTGGCCTGGAAGTGTGTTCATCTTACTTCAATCTATAAACCCACTTATTTTTCGAAATTCTTTTGCCTTTAGGCAACTTTACAAGCTCAAAAGTATGATTGTCATGTAATGGTTGCATCTCATCTTGCATGGCATCAACCCAGTCTACCTTATGTTCATATTTCATTGCTTCTGCATAACACTCGAGCTCTCATCCTTCAATCATTAACACATACTCATTTATAAAATACTAAATGGAAGGATGTCGGTCTCTGATAGATCTCTTGAGTGGAACATTTGATGGCATCTCTGGTTCTGGCAACTAATTAAGGGTCTCGTTTTATAAGGGAGCATCTGCATCACTTGGACTCTGTTGGTCATCTTGAATAGCATGTTCAATCTATGCTGGCAAAGATGTCAATGGCACCGAATCCAAGTGAATTGAACTATCATTGGACTGAATCACTACTTTATATATCTTCTAAATATCTTTTATGGTTTGATTTTCAATAAACACAACGTTTCGGCATCTCATTAGTTCTTTATTAACTAGATTATACAATCTGTATCCAAACTCATCCAGATCATAACCTAGAAACATGCATTGTTGGGTCTTCACATCGAGTTTAGACCTTTCATCCTTGGAAATCTGTACAAATGCTTTACATTAAAAAATATGTAAGTGCTTATAAGTAATATTCTTACCAGTCCAAACTTTATTTGGTACATTAAATTGAAAAGCAATACATGGTGTGAGATTAAGAACATGAACATCTATACTCGAAAACTCACCCCAAAAAGATCTAGGCAATTGTGCCTGTAAAAGTAAACATCTCAATCTCTCAATCATGTTCTATTCATTCTCTCGGCTAGACCATTCAACTGAAGAGTTTTTGGATATGTCTTTTGATGCCAAATACCTTGCTATATGTCATAGTCATCAAATGGACCTCAATACTCTCTTCCATCATCAGCTCGGATACACTTTAGCTTCTTTTCAATATGCCTCTCAACTAAGGCTTGAGACTATTTAAACACTTACAAGACTTGATCTTTTCTTTTAAAGGGATAAACCCGCGACTTTCTTGACTGATCATCTATAAAAGTCACAAAATATGAGAAGCTGCCAAGTGTTCTTGTCTTCATATGCAAACATATGAATGTACCATTTCAAGTATTCCTAACTTTCTTGAAGGAGGAAAACTTTTAAAAGAAACTTTATTCAACTTCCTTGTCAAACAATGAATATACTTTTTCAAGAGCACACTCTTCATCTCAGATAGAAAATTCTTTTTAGCCAATATTGCTAAGCCTTTCTCACTCATGTGGGCAAGTCTCTTATGCCACAATTGTATTGTATCCTCATTTTCCATAACATTAACAATGCTACTGGAAAGCCTTGCTTGTAGCATGTACAAGGTTGAGACATTTTTTCCTCGAGCTATAACCGTAACACCCTTTATAAGATTTCAGTGCCCATTACAAAAGGTGTTGCAATACCCTTCATCATCAAGTTTACTTATAGAAATTAAGTTTAAATGAATATCAGACATGTGCTTTACATCTCTAAGAATGAGAACCATGCAATTATTTGTTTCCAAGCATACATCTTTTACCAATAATTTTAGCCAAGCTACCATTGCCAATCTTTACCCTGCCAAAGTTATTGGGCACGTAGTTTATGAAGAAATCTTTTCGGGATGTAGCATGAATGGAGGCACCATATCAATCACCCAACTAATTTCATGAGAAGCAATGTTTACAACATCACTATCATAATAAACAATGAATAAATCTCCAGTAGTGGTGGTGATAACTTGATTATCATTCTTTTTACCGTCGTTTCTCTTCTCATTTCCTTTTTTCTTGTATTCTCTTGTCAACTTTATGCAGCATTTATTAATATGTCCCTTCATACTACAATGATGATACTTAACATTAGCAAACTTATTTGACTTGCTTCTGTTCTTATCTCTGTTCTTCGGATCTCTACTTTTACTCCTCATTCTCTTTTTTGTAACCAAGACATATGACTGCGAAGAAGAATCTTGTGATTTTTTCTCATTTTTTCGTTCAAAATACTGTTTTTTTTTTCATATCCATATTAATTACACCATCCGGGACTGAGTTAGATAATGACATTCTAAATGTACCAAGCAAACACAATCCTTATACTTCATCGTCGAACTTGATACCTATTCCAACCAATTGATTAATTATTTTTTGGAATGTATTCAAATGATCTGTCAATGGAGTTCCATCTTGATTAGATACATTTTATTATTTCTAGTCTTATGAGCAAATAACTGTTCAAATTTATTCTAGAGTGTACATGCATGTGTCTCTCCACTAAAATGATTCAAAACTTTATTATCTACCCACTGCCTGATGTATCCACAAACTTATCAATGTTGCAAAGTCCATTCTTCATCAGATTTATTTTCAGGCTTCTCAAAAGCAAACACCGGTAAATGAAGTTTCTTTACAAATAAAATGTCTTCCAGTTTTTCTTTTCAAATATGATAATTAGAACCGTTCAAATTAACCATTCTATTCAAATTAACCTCCATTATTTAAAACAAAGTATTCAACGGTTATGACTTGACTCTTATACCACTTTGTTAGGAGAAATCTAAATAGCAGAAATAATTATCTCCCACTTTGTGTAAACCTGTGAGGAAGAAATTGAATACAGAGCAATGAAAAGCAAAATCATACACACACAAAGCCAAGATTTTTTACGTGGAAAATCATTCAATACAAAGGGAAAAATCACGAACCCTAGCCTAGTTAAAACTTCCACTATCAATAATGTTGTGTATATAAATATTTTCTCTAGATAGTACAAGAGGCATACAATTAACTATAATCTCTAGGAAAATACTTTCTTAACAAACAAACAATGTAAACAGGAAAGACCTCACAAAAAATACATTATTATTCACGATCTCGAATACCAGTAATACTGCTCCAAATTCGATCTCCACCATTCAGATTGCAGAGTCTTAAATTGTGAACATTCCTTCAAAATTTCAGCTCAATTGAATCACAAAAGACTTCGATCGGAGCATTTGATTGAAATTGGATGAATTTTCTTATTTTTGAGTATCTCTTTCTCTCTTTCAATCTTTTATATGTTTTTTCCTCTTTTTTACTCTCTACCAACATAAAGGTAATAATGAGACTTAAGACCTTAATAAATTTGGGCCTAAACCCTCTTTCATGTAGGCTTAATAATCTCACATAGACTACCAAATATGAGGAAACCCACACAACAAGTACCTTGGATAACAAATTAATCTCACCTTAAAGTTTTTGTTATTTAAGTTTAGAGTTGATCTTATAATGTTAATGATATTAAGTGAATCATATAATGTTAATAATTGTTATAAACAACACTAAATGATGCGTATATCTCTCTCATATTTTAAAGCCACGAAATCTAGGCAAGAACTTTTATAAAAGATAAATCCATGGCAAGAAATTACACTCCATTACTGTATTTATTTCACGATGTAGGTCCAAGGATAAACTAACCCAATCCACATTTGGGTTAGATCTGTAGTTTTGCACCTCATTGGCTGAATATCCAAAATCAAGCTTGTGGATATAATGTGAACCCCATTTGTATATCTGAATCCCATTGTTCTTTATTCTTGTCTCCTACTTTTTGTACGTGGAGATTCTAGGGACTTCTCTTATTTTTCCTGAAAAACAGTCGCACAGCTAATAATGGAACTTTTTGGGGGTTACAGCTAGGGGCGGAATCATATGTAAGGTAGGGGCTACCGTCCCAATTTTTTTAAAAAAAGTTAATATAGTATATAAATATATATATATAATTTTGTTTATATAATTAAAATCGTCTTCTAATATTTACATCTCTAAATTTTTTTATTGAAATTGTCTTCAAAATCTCAATACTCAGTTAACTTTACTCTAATTTTTGACTTTACCTCTCTAGCATTCAAATCTTCAATTTATTGAAAAATTTTGAACAATAAAAAATAAAAAATATGTTGCTCCAATGCTGGAAGCGAGACCTCGACCGGCGATACTGAAAATTTGGAATTCTTGGTATAGAGATGCATTGAACTCCATATTTTTTCTTCGCCATGCACGGACGCACCAATCTTACCAACTAATTGGATCATTTTTGTAAGCGCATGGTTAGAACTTAACCTAGCAAACACTTTATTTTAAGCTTGGCTATTCGTTCTTTATTTCTCTCTCTCTCTCTCTCTCTCTCTCTCTCTCTCTCTCTCTCTCTCTCTCTCTCTCTCTCTCTATTTAAAAGCCTACTCTTTTTTCGGTTTCTAGGTCTAAAAGTTCCCTCATTTTTTGATCCCTTGGTTTTTTTTAATTTTTGGCTAAAATTGTTTTTTTGGCTTGGTTTTAGGACTCAAAGCTACGTTTATGGATGACGAGTTGCTCGTGAATAGAGACGGGTTTCAAATTGTATCTAACCAAATTTTAAGAAAAATTATTTTATAAAATAATATATAAATATGTATTTTTTGTATTCAATTTTATGACATATGATTATTCATTATTATTTTTATATATAATTATAAGTAAAAAATACATATTATTTATATTCACACATAGCACACAATTAAATTATTAATCGCTTTTCAAATATCAAATCTTAATTTCGTCGTTAATGACAGCCTTATCGGTCGGTCCCAAGCATCTTTGTTTTGGGCACACAAATGTCTGCTACAGAGCATCGGCGACATCAGATAGACTTAGTTAAGGATGTAATACAATGATATTCTAATCATGTGACGGTGGCTATTCAAACTTGGCCTGCCGCTACCAAATTTAAAACCATCTAAGCATGAAAAAAAATGCACTAAAATAAGAGTTGCTGTATTTTGAGTCATGTGGTGCCTATCTTGATTTCCGTAATGGAAGAAACTTTGGCTTTGCTGTGTTGGGGCCTGTTGTCTGTTTTATATTTGTTTATAGAAGTACACATTTAATTTCAATACAGGCATTAATATAACTACTCCTCCGTTTTTGTTAAAAGATAGCTCAGTTTAACGACTTAGGAGTCTCATTCCATAAATATTAAGTTTTTAATTGATAACTGTTATTATTTCGAAACGATTATAATAATATATATATTAACAAATTATTAATATATAGTTCTTGATCAAATGCATCGAGATTACAGATTTAGAAACTGTTGTATGGATCTATCTTATCATGGAGTTTAGTGGCTCTGCTACAGTACTTGTTTTCTTCAGTCTTGTCACACTACAACAGCTAAGAGAAGCTTTAAAAATTAATAAATCTATTGTCAATGCTCTAAAGACATAGTACTATACAGCATGTTAAATTTTGTCGAACTTATTGGCCTTCTTCCGTGCTCTTTCGGCCTTTTCCTTCTCATGTTCTTCCATATTGGGCTATAACCCCTTGTCTAGCAAAATATTCCTCAAAAAGAAGAAAAAAGTAGTTCTTTTGATAACAATATGTAACTCCTTTTGAGCTTTACAAATGATAAATATTTTAATGCATATTAAAAAAAAAAATTTATAAATTAATGTTAGCATACTAGATTGTAAAATTATTTTTATTATAAAGTATATCTAACATATGATATAAATTTATAATACAATACAAAGAAGTTTGTAAATTTATTTTTTTAAATTTTTTTGGTAATTATAACACTTTTAGTTAAAATTTGATGCATAAATATTAGATTTATTATCATTATAAAACGTTAAACTTAAATATTATTTCATAATAAATGACATGACAAAATTGTGCAGTATATCAATATAAGATTAGAGAGGGGTTTTTATTTTTTAATTTGATACCACCGTGGCTTGAAACACGCAACGTGATTGCACAACCACGCAGCTTTGCTGGCATTGGAGACAGTGGGAGAGCGCATGCGCCGTGATGATACTATCACAACTCCTCGAGATTCAAAAAAAAAAAAAAAAAAAAAACAAAGTTATAGGATAATTATTTAATTTAATGATAATTGGAGGTTGTACTAATAATATATGAGTTATGTCAATATGCTTGTATCTAATTTGTTTTTGGGCGAAGTGAAAGCTAAGATTCTGATTTTATCAATGTAAGTCAAACAAACACTCAAACCTACGCGGCTACGCCAAATCTATAACGTGGGATTCAGTAGTCAACTCGACTGGCTGACAGTGATGTGGAACTTTTATTTATTTATTTATTTTATATCCTTGCCATCAAAGTGAGTGTGTAGAATTACTGGTGGATTATGCAATTCTAGATTCACATACAACTTTTTAATTAATTTACTTTTATTTTTTATTTTTAACAAAATAGAGAAGAAATTTGATAAGCTGATGATATTCTTAAAATGATAACTTCAATTTGAAATAAACAAATGAGAATGCTCTTGTTGGGTGTTTTAATTTGGGATACGGACGTAAGGAACAAAAGATGCACATTCATCTCCTAAGTAAACTTTTTTTTTTTTTTTTAAAAAAAGATGACAGATAAATAAACATACAAATTTTAAGATGACAAATATTATAAAGATGAGTTAAGATGATATAAAAATTAAAAATATAATAAAATATTATTATAATATATTTGTAATATTATTTTTATTTTAAATAATTGTTTATTTTATTTTTATAAAAAATTAAAAAATATAATAATTAAATAAAATAAAATTAAAATAATTATAAAAACAAACGAAATCTTAGACTTGAGTATTTGCACCCATTATAATTTTCCTATTTTTAATCATATAATTAATAGCTTAAATCTTGCGAGGATCAACGTCAATCCAAGCAAGAGATTCTTCTTTGTTTTTTTTTTTTTTTTTTTGAGAAATAGATGTATTATCATTCAATCAAGAATTGAAATCTAAAATATAACCTATACAAGTCAACTAAAAATAATTGATAGTTCAGATTTTTATTTTTTTCAGATAAAATTTAAGAATATTAAATATTATCTCTATAGGAGATCAAATTTTCTTCTGTTGAGAAAATGAAAACTAATGATTTTGTTGTTGATTTTTCTGTCGGATTTTCAATCAGAGCATGGAATCAAGATTCTATTTGATATTATATTTGATCAAATAAACTAATTAAGAAAGATGTCTTCTCCTTTTTACCACGCCATCAGCCGAACTTTAGAGATTTTTTTTTTCTTTTTTTTTTAAGCCAAGATTGCCGAACTTTAGGGATTTGTTTGGGGCTTTGGGAGTATTGAGCGACTTTCACGAACAAAAAATATAACGTCTAACTAAAATGTAATTAACTTAATATATATATATATATGTTTAGGTTTCTTATTTGTATTGCGATTGCGATAATAAATTGTTTGTTAGATTTCCATTACAGTTTATTTTATTTTATTTTTTAGGATGATTTCCATCGCAGTTTTAATTGTGATGGAAACTTGTTTGGAATAAAAACTAATACAAGTTTATTAATAGGTGAAGGTCTCCATTTGCCGAAAGCTACGAAAACCCACCCCCTTAAGTATCTAACAGTAAATCAAAGTATTAAAAACATTTTAAATTCACAATGGGTCCATTCATATTATATTACTCTGGTTTCCAAAATTCTCATCCCCACCAAATACTCACTGTTATTAACATCATTATCGTTTATTTTGTCCCAAAATCTTTTGAGTTGCCTTCTTTTTTTTTTTTTTTGAGCGGTACCATTTTCATTAGATTGACCATTGTTAAAGTATAATTTTAATCAATATAATTTTTATTTTGACTTTTGATTATTTCATTCACATAAATTTTTATATTGGATTGACTATTTTTTAAAATATAACAATAAAATAATATAACTAATTTTTTAATTTGGTTATTCACATCAAATCTCTATATTAAATTATTCATTTATAAATATACATAATAATAAGTAATTAATAATTACTTTTTTTTTAATTATTTATACTTATTAAATTAATTAATTTTATCATATTTGATTATTCTATCTATTATATGTTAATTAATAATCACATCTTAATTAAATTATGAGTTTTAAAAAATAATTAATAATCCTATTATATTTAAATCAAATTACTAATTGATATTAAAAAAAATTATTTCTACTTATTCTTCATCCAACTATATTTTTTTATTAACTTGCCTGGTTTGGATTTAAGACTCTTTTCAACTCATCTTCATTTTTTTATTACACTTTTTTAAATTTCTATACAAAATGCAAATTTCTATACACATTTTTCAAATCCCAATACACATTTTTCAAATCTCAATTCAACCTTTTCAAATTTTAAAATAATAATAATATTAAAAAATAAACTAAATTCATCTCAACTCATCTCATCTCCGAATCCAAACAAGGCCTTAATTTTTTCTTCCTAAGAATTATAGGAAGAGAGAGTAAAGTAGGAAAGAGAAAGAATAAAAAAGAAGAAAATGATAATTTAGCCATTGTATGTGATTGATTATATTTGACATTTGGTTTGGTTTTACTATTTATAAAAGTCAAATTATTTAACTTTTGAACAATCTGATATGGATCTAAAATTTGAGTTTTAATATCTAAATTCTTATTGAATATGACTTTTAGCCAATCTAATGAAAATGCTCTAAATAACACTGCATGGTAGAATAGCACCGCTAGCTTATATGTCTAGTTTTTTTTTTAAATTATTTATTCTTGTTTTTTTAGTATTTAAAAATATTTTTAAAAATTATAAAAAAATATTAATATATTAATAATCACTTAAAAATTAAAAAAAATTAAAATACATGAAATATCAAAATAAAGTATAAAAAAAAATAGACATACTAACATTTTTCTGAATTTTTACTCTTCTCATTTTTTCTGACTTATAAAAAAAATAATACTTCGTCGTTTCATCTTAAATATTATCATCTTCGATCATATTTATTATGTATTATATTTTAAATGACTTATTTAAATAAAATATGAATCAGCATGTAGTTACGGATGACAAAATATAGAATGGAGAACAGCATTTCTAAAACAAATAAATAAAAAAACCTTTTCCAACCTGGTTAAAATTTCAAATAATATTTTTTTATTAAATAATAAGAAACAAATTGTTATATAATTCTATCCTTTCTCTTCCAATAATTTCAATTCCTCTATTTTATTTGCATTCCCCTTTTTGTATTTTAACCAAAAATGGAAGCAAAAACAAACCAAATATAACTATCTAAATTTTCGAAATACCCTCAGATGAAGTGGGAAATAACACCAAGTATTTTAAACCAACCCCACACTACACTTCAATGTAGGTCAACGTCAACCCGCCATCCCATCGAAACAAAAAGGCCATTTTAGTATTTTCAAGTAAGAATGGCTTGCAGAGTTGGCAATGTCCCGAGTGCCTGTGTATTTTGGGGGAGGCAGTTAAGCTGCTCCAATCTCTCCCACCTAATTCACTAAACTCTCTCTCTCTGTCTCTCTCAGTATTTTCTTTCTTTCTTTCTTTTAATATTCCTTCTCAGTCATTTATTGCATTCTGCATTCATTTCTCCATTCGCGTACTTGTGAGGATTTATTGAGGAAAAAAGAGATGGATAGTTAGAGAGAGAAAGAGAGACGGAAATGCCGCTGGCGAGGTTCGAGGTGAGGAACGAGCACGGCCTAGGCCTTCCTGACATTTACAAACACGCCGATAGAGACGATCCTAAGGCCGTCCTCGATGCTACTTCCGTCGCTGGCCTCGTCGGGATCTTGCGCCAGCTCGGCGATCTTGCCGAGTATGATTATCTTGTCTCCCCTCCTCTATTTTTGCTGCACTAAATCACTGCCTTTGTTTTTTCAAATGTTTGTAGGAGCGTTTGTCCGTGTTTGAAACTGTTCGTTATTTTCTTTGAGCTCCCTTGCTTGCTTGATTTAAGACAGTAAACCTTCATTTGGGAGGTGTTAGAAAATTTTGAATCTCCGTGATAAATTGCATTCTCTGCGTTTCGCTTTTATTTATTCCCCCCTAAGCGTGCGAATTCATTTCCCTTGCTGATTTTTGTTTTTGAGTAATTTTCGAAAGCTAACGGTTAGAAAATTTAGTCTGCTCGGAAAATTTTCGTTGATGGAAAAATATAGACTTGTTAGAAAAATTTTGTAGTCTGTTACTTTGTTTCCTCAATTAACTAGACCTAGACGTCACCGGGCAGAGCGCCATGATTTATGAAAATTTTCGTTGCGGTGCATAACATGTGAAATGGGAGCTTGTAGGTCTTGGTCAAGCGTTAAGGTGGGGGTGCACACATGGACATGCTATAAATTCTAACTGAATAAGACATACCTTGGGTCTAGATGGGTTTTTACTTTTTGCTAATGAAAGCTCAGGACTCCTTAAGTTTTAGGAAAATGGACTTTAACTTCAGTGGACTCCTTAAGCCGAATGGAGGGCCAACAACTGTGGGAGTGTTGACCACTTGTATCCATAATACACATCTGTAATGTTTAGCTATTAGACGTTAACTTAACACTCAGAACACGATCTAATACTGACACCTTTCAGTGTCCACACCATTTGCTTCTCCTGAAATTTGATCCTGGAATTCCAATGGTTATTTAAATGGGCTTTATCTGAGTTGCGAATTATAGAAACTATAGAACTTGGACTTATTTTTAATACTTCTCCTTTCACGCCCCATTCCTTTTTGTGGAGGATATGGAGGAGGTGCTGTATCTTCATTCAAGATAATCACTGTTCTTTATCCCGAATTATTTGTTTTGTGTAAAATTTTGCTACAAAGAGTTTAACACAAGTACATAATATTCTCTAGGACAAGTTCAATTGGATCAATCAATCAGTTGAGCTTGATTAGATTCTCTATGACAATTGCTCTTATATAGTGCAAATACTGAGCCCGCGTGATTAAACTTGACCAAGATACTCTTTCAATTGTGCATTCTTTATTTCTGGTTTAACTGTAACACCACAATTGAAATTGAGACTTGATTGTTAAATGTTGCAGATTTGCAGCAGAGGTCTTTCATGGCTTGCAGGAGCAAGTGATGGCTACAGCTTCTAGAAGCCATAAACTGAAGCTTCGTGTACAGCGCATTGAAGTTGCACTTCCTCCCCTCGAGAAGGCTGTACTAAGCCAAACAAGTCACATACATTTTGCTTATACTGCCGGTATGGCTCTTTACCTGTGCTTTAGCCTGATGTCTTAGGATTTTTTCATATTTCATCAATTCTCGAGAATATGGCATCATGTATCAAGTTCTATCTGCCCATAAAATTTATATTCACAGAAGGCCATTTTAGCAGAATTAATTGCTTCTTTCATACCTTGTCGAGACTTAAAAAAGAAAAAATTGGCATTTCAAGTTTTTCATTTATCTAGAAACTACTATGAGAAGGTAATTCCCCAAGTTTATTCTTACCTGATCACTTATTTCATAGGATATATCTGCAATATCAAGGATACTGTGTAACAGTCACTCTTTAAGTCTTAGTGTTCAAAATTGCTAAAAGTCAAGTCAGTGAAGCAATATTGCACTTATTAAAGGGCTTGCATGGTGTTCATAGATGGCCTGGTTCAGCCGTAGTTTTTATCTTTAACTTCTTTATTTCATTGGGAGTACTTTGTAGTGACTTTTGCTACTTGTCAATAATCTTTTAGTAGCATATGAACTTTTCAGACATTCAAAGCCTTTATGTAAAGCAGTTCCTTTGCAGGTTCTGAATGGCACCCTTGTATTCGAAATGAACAAAATCACTTCATCTACAATGACTTGCCACGATTTATTATGGATTCCTATGAAGAATGCCGCGATCCTCCACGCTTGCACCTTCTTGACAAGTATAATTATCTTTTTCTTAACTCTTTTACAACTTTTTCTTAAAAAAAAAAAAATTAAAATTAAAAATTGTCTTCTTTATCTGTTAAAACATTATGACATAGTGAAGTCTAAGGTTTATCCTGACTATTGCACATTGAAACCTTCTGCTTTGCCATTCAGATTTGATACTGGTGGTCCAGGATCTTGTTTAAAGAGATATTCAGATCCAACCTTCTTTAGAAAAGCATCAGCTACCTCTGATGAAGCAACTACTGAAAGAATTCAAATCGATAAGAAGGCTCGTAGAAGCAAGGTCTGTACTAGCATGATGAAGAAACTCAATGGCACTTATTAATTATTATAAGTACCATCTATCTAATATTGTACTAGCATGATGAAGAAATGGGATGCAATGACCTTTGTAATTTATTTTGTTAGGCTGAGTATAAGATTTCTAACTATTGTTGCCATGCAACATATACTTAGAGTTGCACAGACTCATTTACCTCAAGACTGTTGTTATTTAGAATTTTTGCTAATTGAAAGGTTAAATGGACAGAAAAAAAGGTCATCACAGGGGAATGGAAAACTATTGCGCGGTTCATCAATATCCAATCGCAGTAGCAGGTAACATATCTTTATGAATACAATTGATTAAGCACATCACAATTTAATTTTGACAAATTGAAAAGGTTTGGAGCATTTGACCATGCAGATTGCAGTTTGGTTCTCCTACTGGCAATGGGCAAATTTCTTTGCAAACTGCCTCGGTTGTAGATATGTCAACAAACTCTGACCTGGGAGACTACTCATATTCTTTTGATTCAAGAAATGGTCAGCAGTTTAAATCTCATGGCCGGACATCTCCTTCACACACAGCATCCACTGTTGACATGACGCTGAAATCTGATCCTGGAGATCATTCAAATTCTTTTGATTCAAGAACAAGCTCAGGTTATATTGAGTGTGTTTTCCGTCCAAGTTCTTCCATGCAACCTGAAAAGCCAGAATCACCCTCTTCTCGGTTGATGCAGCATAAAGATACCCTTGATTCAGTTTTTCCTGATGAACAAACCAAGGCTGTGGATGATAACTTTGCACACAGTTCACAAGAGCAAATTGCCTCCGGTTCTTCTTGTGTTACCTGGGATGAAAAGACAGAGATAGTGGAGCCTAGTGATCAGCAGAGTGATAGAGATGAAGCTCCAGAGATGCTCTCAACAAAGTCTGACATAGAAACACATGGAGAGATAGCTGTTAACCTTACAAATATTGATCAAATGGATAGCCTGTTTGATCATGAAAACAGTCTTGAGTCAATCTCCAGCGATAATCAGATCAATGACATCGAAAGTGAACCGGACAATTACATGGATGCTCTCAACACCATTGAATCAGAATCTGAAAATGATCTTGACTTTCAAACAAAAAGAGAAGTTGAGCAGCATGCCTCCAAGATCAATGATGAAGTAATAACTGAAATCCACCAGCTTCCTGTGAATAGTTCAGAGCATAAATGTTCAGAGCCGGAATCCGATACTGCTTCCTGCATTTCCTCAAATGAAGGAATGCCATCAAATATACCCAACTCAGTTTCCCCAGAGAGTGTTGTGCTTGAACAGATGCCTCAGATCTCTTCTAACTTAGACTGTGCAGTAGACGATGATTTCGATGGAAGAGCCGATACTCTTGATGGTTCCAATTTGGAATCTGTTGTTAATAATCCATTATCTGCAGCCTCCCAAATTTCTGATTTCAAGGATCCATCGACGGATAAGATCTTTAGCAGTTTTTGCAAGTCTCAAGAAACTCCTGCTGACTTTTCTGTTGTTCATGCAAGTACATTCTGGACTAATGGTGGCCTTTTAGGACTTGAGCCATCAAAACCTCCTGATTATGCCATGTCAAATGCTGTGGGTCAGGATTTAGCTAACAGAAGTAAAGATGAGACAGTTTGCCCTTCAGCACATGGGTTTACTCTACAAGATAATGAGCATGAGGGGAAGCAAAATATGTTCCATGAGAAAGCTGGAGACATTGAAAAGCATCCAAGTTTTGTATCCTCCACTTCGTGCCAAGATGATGAAGAAGATGGTGTCTCAACTAAGAAGACAGCTGGGAAACTTTCACCATCTGATACAGATGCCAAATGTGAAAAATTCAGTGTAATGGCCCCTAAAACTGCAGTGCAATCCATATCTGCTGAACCCAATCAGGAGAATGATGAAAACTCATCTCTGGTGTTTGGACTTAGCCGAAGGTTACTAGCAAATGGTTTGTATAAAAAAGTTTCACATCTCCATGATGACAAGACAGAACCTGCTAGTTCTATGAACGCCAGTGAATTTGAGCAATTTAGTGGGCAACATAGGGTTGTGACTCAAAGAATCCCTGAGACAACTTATGATGAGCAGCTTGGACATTGCTCTTCCATATATTCACTTACTTCTTCGCCGCCACTAGAACATATGAAAATATCTTTCCATCCTCTAAATGGCTTAGAGACTTCCACACTGAAACTAAAATTTCCTGATGGAAATCAAGGTTTTGAAGGCATGAGAGACATATTTCAATCATTCCAGTTGGTCCCTGAGCCTGATATTCCTGTGAATGACTTTGGTTTTGAGTCTGATGATGACACATTTTGTAGATCATCACCTTATATTTCAGATGATTGCCACAGCCTTCACTCTGAGTCAAATTCGGAGCGGTGGGAATCTGGCGAAAGCCCCAAATGCAAGGATCTTGAACTATATGATGCCTTATGTGGAATCTCATCAACTGAGTCTGTATATAGCTCTCTGGAGCTTGAGGAAGCGACCAATAATGGCATCCACATTGATGGTGGAATTAAAAGTGCAAAAATGGGGAATGCCGTTGAACCTTCTGTGTCTGGTTCTCTACTTGATCTTCCCAACTTTGATACTGTGAACCCTATGCTTCAGCAAGTAACAGATGAAGGTTCTAATCTCCTCAAGTTGGAATTTTCTGGACAGCCTACCCCTCAACTGCCACCTCTCCCTCCAGTGCAATGGCGGTTGTCAAAACCCCATTTAGATGAAATAGAAGGCAAACAATATGATGTATCTGAAATCCTTACACATGCATCTGATCCGAAATATTTTGGATCTTCTGTGTCTCAGCAGCCTAAGCCATCCCCCAAAAAGCAACAACAAACTGTGAAGGAGGCTGTTGCTATGGAACAACTGGGCAAGGTACCATGGTAGTGTGTAGTCCATTTCAGTTTCTCAATTAGTAATCTTATCTCTTCAATTAAGCATATGATAGAATTTTATTTTTTAGCACCAAGACCAAGAGAAGTTGAATGAGCAGAAGGAAGCTAATCAAACTAGGAACATCAAGGAGATGGATGAAAGAGAAGATTTTCTACATCAAATCAGATCACAAGTGAGTACCTATTTCCATTTGTGATTTGTCTGCTTCTAAAATTCCCAGCAAATATGAAATATATCTCTGTACGGGACTGATTTGGATGGGAATGGAAATAAGCAAAAAATAGAGAGAAACGCAGTCATGTAAATTAAACAGTTTGGGTTTCTTACGGTTTGAGTTCTTTTCATTGCTAAAACTCTGAGAGTTTGTGGATTACTTGGAGTGTATCACCACTCTGGAAGCAGTTTCATACTAAGAAATGTCCTGTTTTGAAGCACAAGAGCAGGGAAATCTAAGATTTACCTCGCACATCTACTTTGTCAGTATAAAAACATTCACAGCTTTACTTTTTCTTTCTAAAATTGCCGGTTCACTGCATAAGTACATGTGGCTTTGAATTTTCATCATCATCATTGGTATCCCTGATTACTTTAGTGCTGATCTTAGATTTTCCTCCTTAATTGTGTCAGTCCCCTCTCCCTCTCTCTATCTATTTTAAAGCAACATGTACCATCTGGAGTTATTTGTCAGCACAATGAAGGCATGAGAAATGTCAAAACGGTAATAATCAATACTTCTTTACAGCATGTATTTTACATGCTAAATTCCAGCAGGAATGACTGGGGCGTCCATAGGCCTGAAGTTAATGTTCATTTTGAGCATGTTTATGTGTTTGATTGTATATATCAAAACTTGTGATTGTAGCTTACATGTTAAATCCAATCGAGAGAGTTCGCTCTGACTAACTTGTGCTATTTCTATACTATCCCAGTCGTTTAGCTTGAGACGCACAATGACACCAAAACCAACTCATACACCAGGACCCGCTACAAATGTCAAAGTCACTGCAATTTTGGAGAAAGCAAATGCCATTCGCCAGGTATTTTATTGTCCTACTTCCCTCCCTTTTCCTTTATAGTTTATATTTCATTCTACTGCCATGAATAATGCAGTTAAACTCACAGTTGAGAAACTTTTCAGGCTGTTGGGAGTGATGATGGGGATGAAGATGATACCTGGAGTGATGCTTGATTTATTCCTCTCTCAAGACGTGGTTGGGTCCATGACAAACAACTCACTTGTAGCTTTGAGTTCACAAAGTCTTCTGATGCGGCGATATATATATATATATATATATATATATATATGTGAATACTCTTAGTTTCCTTCTGTAATTAATTGTAGTAGTTCTTTGTATCTTACCGTGATCATTTAATTGATTCCTTGTTAAATCTACGTTTTAGACAAATTAGATGAATTTTCGAGGTGGAGCACCATGTATTGTTCATATTTGAGGCAGTAATTTAAGCATAATGCCTAAAAATATGATCATTTTAATGGGTTTTATTCGTCTGTTTGCTTCTCATTGCCATCTTTCAGTGTTGCAATGAATCACATCTTTGCTAAGAAAACTTTTGGTCACATAAACTTGTATGCTGGAATTGATCTCGGAGAATGACTAGTCTTCTATATAGAATTGAAATCTCGGAGAATGACTAGTCTTCTATATCGAACCAGATCATTAACCCTGGTTTGGATTGAGAAACATTCTTTAATTAATTTTATCTCATATCATTTTATCATTATAATTTTTTTAAATTTTTATATAAAATATAATAAACAATTATATTTTTTCAAATTTCAATTCTATCTCTTTTAAATTTTAAAATAATAATAATATTAAAATATAATATTTTATTTGATTTTTATTTAAAACTATTTCATCTTAGGCCAGACACAGTCAGTTGAAATGAAAAAGACATAATTAATGATTTGTAAAAGTTTCAAATATAGAAGATTCGTACATTTAAAAAAAAAAAATAGTGGGTCCTATTATGACAAACGTGAAAAAATAAATTATATTTATAATTTTAAGTGAGAATTGCATGTGCAGACTCGTTGATATATTTTATTAAATGAAAATTTATGTAATTTAAGAAGGATATTATTATAACTTTAAAAAGTATTTAAAGGCAAAATTATCCAAATTTGCATAAGCAATGGAGACTATACATAATACTACTCTATTTGGGATTTGTATCTTACTATATTTAAGATCATTTGAGTTAGGGATGCTACCCGCCCCTACGGGCAGGCCCACTCCTATCCCGCCCCTTGTCTTTGCCCTCGCATGGGCGTGTGTTGGCATTTTTATCCAGTGCTCCGTTTCCGCCCATGCGAGAGTGGACCTCCAATCATATGTCCCTTATCCTTTCCTTCTGTTGGTGTTACTCCTTTGGTCAAGTCCCACATGGAAAAAAAAAAGAGTGAGGAGTATACCCATGAGCCTATTTAAGGAGGCTTACTCTCTTTGATTTAATTACACTAGTCAAAAACTTATTTAGTAATTTTTTACTTTAGTAAAATTTATCTGTTGTCTTTTTTGTATATATAAAGGAAGAGAGATGAAAGTTAAAATTTTACTAGTGGAAAAGCTTTTGTGAGTGTTGTTGGGGTGAGGAGAAAAATTATGTAATTGTAACAATTTTTCATATAGTGGATTTTCTTCTCTGGGTCTGGTGGTTTTTCTTTTGTTTTGAGAGTTTTTCACGTAAATTCTTGTGTTGTATTTATTTCTCTATTTTTCTTGATGTTCTGTCAAAGGTAGATCCTGGTTGGGGGAATTTGGGAGGTCCAGATTCTCAACAAGTGATATCAAAGCCACTAGGTTCTTTTGGTGGGGTGGAGTTTTGGTGTGGTAGTATGGATACGTACAGTCTAAGGAGGTT
This sequence comes from Platycarya longipes, assembly GCA_036559045.1. Lineage (NCBI taxonomy): Eukaryota > Viridiplantae > Streptophyta > Magnoliopsida > Fagales > Juglandaceae > Platycarya > Platycarya longipes. The sequence continues at coordinate 10,172,066 of CM071797.1, read as the reverse complement.
CTCTTTAAGAGATTGGAAATTTTAAGTGTGTCCGTTGTGACCCTTCAATCTTTCATAGGAATCTTGAAATTTTGTTTAGGAAAAATCGATCTTTCCTGGGAACTTACTTAGTGGGTACTATTCATTTCTACGATAAAATTCATCGAAACTATGTCAGAAGCAAGGCTTCAAATCTTATCAGATTTGAGGTAGAGAAATTTGATGGAGAATCAATTTTGACTTGTGGTAAGTGCAAGTTAGGGATATTTTGATTCTATCAAGATTATACAAGGTGTCGACCAACTCATAAAGTCAGCAATTTGTTGAAGGTGTGGACAACCTGGACAAGTCAAGAAAAGTTGTCTACAAGAGGTGGAGTTGGTTCGGCAAATGGTTCCAAATCAGTAAATGAAGATACTAGTATTCATGCTAACGTTGTGTCTCTCTCCATGAAAAAAAAACATTATATCCTTATGGCATGACGCTTATCCCAAAGTTGTCATAATAGAAGATGTGTTAATGTTAGCTGTTTCACAAGTTTGCACGCTGGCATTGGTTTGGCATTAATGCAAGGTGTGTGGTGGAAATTCATGTCGATGACTAATGAACTTCCAGGAAAGCCAAACGTGGGAGTTACACTATAATTTTTAAGCAAGGCTATTTTCGACATAGGCCGAAGTGAAATGTTTGGAATTGATTTATTTTAAGTGGTTATGCTTTTATGGTGGAGCATGATAGCTAAAGCTATAAAGATCTTCATTGCGGTGGAGAGTGGCTGTGAGATCAGCCAAAGTCGAAAGATGGAGATTGTTGGTGTTACTCATTTGACCAAGTCCCACATGGAAAAGAAAAGAGTGAGAAGTGTACCCATAAGCCTATTTAAGGAGGCTTACCCTCCTTGGTTTAATTACACCAGTTAAAAACTTATTTAGTAATTTTTGACTTTAGTAAAATTTTTCTATTGTCTTTTTTGTATATAGAAAATAAGAGAAATGAAAGTTAAAATTTTACTAGTGGAAAATTTTTTGTGGGCGTCGTTGGGGTTAGGAGAAAAATTTTGTGATTGTAACAATTTTTCATATAATGGACTTTATTCTCTGGGTCTGGTGGTTTTTTTCTTATTTTGGGAGTTTTCTATGTAAATTCTTGTGTTGTGTTTATTTCTCTATTTTTTTTTGTATTCTGTCAAAAGTAGATCCTGATAGGAGGAATTTGGGAGGTTCAGACTTCAGATTCCCAACACCCTCCCCCCAACAATGAACCAAACAGGGCAAACAACAATGAATACCCAAACGTAAAAGCAACCAAGCAAGAAAAATGAAACAAAATTCAGAGGAAAAGCTACAGAAAAGACGACATCTACGCTTGCAAAGGGACACAATCCCATGTGTGTGTCCAGGAGACAACGACGTCTATGCTTGCAAAGGGAAATCATCACGCGCAGGAGGCGACAACGGAGGCAGCTTATTATTATCATTGTTGATGTTACTTTTTTTTTTTTTTAGAATAAGCAACCAATAGTAAAGAACTATGAGGATTCACTGCATTATGCAACATAATTATAAGCTCATATGTCAATAAAAGATCGGTCTTTTCACTATAAAAACTTAACAAAGGAGGAATTAAAGTCAGTGGAATATTTTCACTATAAAAACAGTGCAATCAAATGGCAACATCGATTTATATTTTAATGTATTTTTAAAAATTTCAGCTTTGTAGTATTTGGAGAAAAATCTTTTTGTCTCAAATAATGGGTTGCACTGTCCAATCAGGAATGTAACTCAGATCTTTGACTGCTTTTAAGGTATTAAAAACAGTCCCTGCAATTACAAGTTTGTCAATATTTGATTCGTTGGCTTTTTGAACACACGAGCATTGCTTCAGCTTCTCCTTGTTCGGATTTATTACCCCACAAAATAAGACTCCATAATTCTAGCAATCCCATAGTTTTTGTAATTAGACAGTTACAGAATATTTGATTTTTTTTGTACAATCAACATTCAATTCATTTCCATGTAAATCAATATCGTGTAAAGCTGTATATATTAACATACAAGATCAATTAGAAATGTAAGACAAATTTATTCAATCAAATGTTTTTTAACATGGTATTAGCCCAATAAGATCCTCAAACACAAAAATACCTCTTTTTTTCCTGGCCGATGGCATCCTCTATAGATTCCCCTAATCCTTTTTCCCATTCCTCCTCCACCCATCTGATTCCCCAAACCTCGTTCTCATTTCCGGCATCTTTACCATCGACAACTTTCCCAAGTGGCAGCGTGCTCTTCGCCGCGCCCTTAATGCAAAAAATAAGCTTTGCCTCCAACTCACCTGATTATGCCCAATGGAGCCAAACCAAAGACATGGTTCTCACTTGGATCCTCAATATCATCACTCCCTCCCTTGCAAATTCTTTAGACTACCATGATGACCCCCGTGCTGTCTAGCTTGATCTTGAGTCCCGATTTTGCCATGGCAACAATGCTCGACTCTTCCACCTCAAAAGAGAAATTTCCAACCTTCATCAACACCAATCCTCCATACCAGATTTCTACAACATTATAAAACAATTATGGGATGAATTAGAAAACACTCAAAGCCCAACTGATGCTACCACGTTGGAGAAGAGAGCTGAGGATGAACAGGTGTTTCAATTTCTATTGGGACTCAACGATTCGTTCGCTACTCTCAGATCCCAAATTCTTGTAATTGATCCTCTCCCACCCATGAACAAAGTGTTCTCTATCCTATTTCAAGAATAACAACAAAGACTTCTCCAAGTCTCACACACCTCATCGAAAAACATCGCTCTTGCTGCTTGGAGTTCTCCTCATGACCAGCCACCTCTTAAGTGTACCGAATGTGGCAAAGATGGCCACCTATGCAACCGCTGTTGGCAGATAGTTGGCTACCCCCTTGGACGTGAACCTTGCAACTCCCGCAAGCCATCATTGCTTGGCAAACACCCTTATGCTACTGCTCATCTCACTGAATCGTTCTCCAGCCCCGTGCCAAGCCTCTCGTAAGAGAGCTACCAATAGCTCATGAATCTCTTGCAAAACCCATCTTCGAACCCTAACTTTGTCGATAACTCCTTCTCAACTCCCTCCTCTTTTGATCCTTAAATCGATTAGATAATCGACAGTGATCATATGAGCCTCTGCCGATCATCATATTTGCGCCTTCAACCACCATCGCACGATTCGGCTACCCATGAGCAAACTGGTTCCAGTTGAGGGAATCGACACAATCCAATTATCTAATACCCTCATGCTTCAAAATGTCCTTTATGTCCCTAGCTTTAATTATAATCTCCTTTATATTCCTCAACTCACTTCCACTTTATCTTGTGTTGTTTTTTTCTCATTCACAAAATGTTTTTTTCAGGAACTTCAGCTGAAGAGGCTGATTGGAGCGGGTGAAACTTGCAATGGACTCTATATATTCCGGCCACAAAAATCTGCTGCCTTTTCCATGCACAATCTCGACAATAAGACCCTATAGCATCAACGTCTAGGTTATCTTCCAGTTTTATTATTCCTACAATTTTTTCTAATTCCTGTACTCTTTCTTAGTGTGATGTCTGTGCTCGTTTTATGCATACCCGTTTACCATTTCAAACTCATGCTAATAAAAGTACGATTCCTTTTATTCGACTTTACTGTGATATTTGGGGTAGTTACTCTACTGCTTCTATTTGTGGTGCATACTATTTCTTGACTATTGTTGATGATTTTTCTCGTACTACCTGGATTTATTTAATGCGTTTTAAATCAGAGACATTTAGTCATTTAATGGATTTTTTCGCTCTTGTTAAAAATCAATTTAATTCAAATGTCAAAATTTTTGCACTGACAATGACCAAGTATTTATTTCTCAAAACCTCAAAAACTACTTTCATACTCATGGAATCATTGACGAGCGTACTTGTGTTCAAACTCCTCAGCAAAATGGTGTTATGGAGCGTAAACATAGACACCACTTGAATGTTGCCTGTAATCTTCGTTTTCAAGCACACTTACCCTTATATTTTTGGAGCGAATATGTCCTCACTGCTGCTTATCTCATCAATAGGACTCCTAGTAAAACTCTTCAAAATCAAACTCATTTTAACTACTTTTTAACACTCCACCTACCTACACTCATTTTCGAGTGTTTGGTTGTCATTGCTATGCTCAAACTCTTACCGCCCATCGAGACAAATCTCCACCCCGAGCATCTCGCTGCATCTTCCTCGGTTACCCACATAGCTGAAAAGCTTACAAGTTATATAATCTTGACACACATACTATTTTCTACTCCTACAACGTCACCTTCCATGAAAATCAATTTCCTTTTCAAAATAATCCACAACCACTCCCACCAAATACCACCATTCTCCCTTTACCTATCCTAGAAAACCCCCCTACTTCCATAACCCCACCTTGATCCTCCCTTTCCTGAACCCACTCCACCCAATTCCCGCCCACGTCGCGCTATCACTCGACCAACATACCTTCTTGATTATGTTTATCCCACCATAGCCATGGAGTCTATTGCTACTTTGACCGCTGCATATGCCTCTATGTACTTTTCACCCCTTATATACTTTTCTCTCATACTCTTGTTTTTCTCCTGTCCATTTTTCTTTCTTAACTACCCTTACTGCATCTGTTGACCCAACCTATTACTCAGAAGCTACTCACCACCCTCATTGGCGTGAAACTATGGCCTTTGAACTCCGTGCTCTAGAAGAAAACTCCACTTGGATATTAGAACATCTCCCGCCTGGTAAAAAGCCATTGGTTGCAAGTGAGTCTTCAAAACTAAACTACGAGCAGATGGTACCATTGAGCATCATAAGGCTTACCTCGTGGCAAAATGCTACACTCAAGTTGAAGGCATTGATTACCATGAAACATTTGCTCAAGTTGCCAAAATGACCATAATCCGCTGTGTTCTTGCTGTTGCAGTCGCCAAAACTTGGATCATTCATCAAATGGATGTTCATAATGCATTCTTATATGGCGACCTTGATAAAGAAGTCTACATGAAACTGCCACCCGGTTATTGTCTTCAGGGGGAGACACGTGTTTGTCGCCTTCGGAAATCTCTCTACGGCCTCAAGCAGGCATCCCGGAACTAGTTTTTTAAACTAACCTCTGTTCTTCTTAATGCAGGTTTTGTTCAATCCCAGGCCGACCATTGTCTCTTCACACTACTCACTGCAACCAATATTATCATTGTGCTTGTTTATGTTGACGATATTCTAGTTGTTGGAAATGATCTTTCCCAGGTTACTCACTTCAAGATTGTTATTTCCACTCACTTCAAAACCAAGAATCTTGGACCTCTCAAGTATTTTCATGGACTTGAAGTTGCTCGATCACTTTCAGGCATTTTTCTCAATCAACGAAAATATGCACTGGACATCCTTACTGACAGCGAACTACTTGGATCTTGTCCTGCTTCCTTTCCTATGGAACAAAATCTCAAACTCAGTGACATTGATGTCGACATTTTCTCTAATCTTGGCTCTTATCGACGGTTAGTTGGGCGTCTCATTTACCTCACAATCACCAGACTCGATATTGTGTTTGCAGTAAACACTTTGAGTCAATTTATGCATACCCCCGAATTCCGCACATGGCTGTTGCCACACGTGTTTTTCGCTACATTAAAGGCACTTTAGGCCAAGGAATATTCTTCCCTTCCTCCAATGATCTACATGTTCGTGCTTATACTGACTCTAATTGGGCCAATTATCCTACCACCAGACGCTCCACCACTGGTTTCTTTATAACCCTCGGTTCTAGTCCCATTTCTTGGCGCACTAAGAAACAGACCACAACTGCTCGCTCCTTTACGGAAGTTGAATACCGCGCCATGGCTGTTACTACATATGAACTTGTTTGGATACAACAGTTACTTCATGATCTTGGCATCTCTCACACAGATCTCATGACTCTCTATTATGATAATCAATCTGTTTTCTATATCGCTCAAAATCCAGTTTTTCATAAGCGCACCAAACACATTGAAATTGATTGCCATATCGTCCGAGACAAACTTCATTCTGGTCTTTTTACCACCGCGCGCCTACCATCTTCTGAGTAGATCGCGACATACTCACCAAAGCCTTGGGTTCTGATCTCTTCCATCACCTATCTCGCAAGTTAGACATTACGGATCTTCATGTGCCAACTTAAGAGAGAGTATTACGGCACAAATCAAGACTCCATGATTCTAGCAATCCCATAATTTTTGTAATTAGACAATTACAGAATATTTGATTTTATTTATACAATCAACATTCAATTCCTTCTTATGTAAAGCAATATCGTGTAAAGCTATATATATTAACATACAAGATCAATGAGAAATGTAAGACAAATTATTCAATCAAATGTTTCTTAACAGGATTCTTGCTTATAATATATGTTTTGTAAGCACAAAGCTGATGAATCCATCTGATGTTCAACATATAGCTACTGTTGTATTTTTATTGGCCCTATTTGGATTTAGAGATGAGTTCTAAAAATTAAATAAAATATTATTTTTAAATATCTTTATTATTTAAAAATTTAAAAAAATTGAATTGAGATTTGAAGAAATTGAATTATTTATTATATTTTATGTGAAAATTAAAAAAAATTATATATTTAGTGGTGAATTTGAGATCATGAAATGAACTGAGTTCTAAACACAAACCGCCATATGAGAAAGCAATGGTCCATAGGGAAGATTCTCCAAGGTTGACTGGTATTAATTTGTATATTACCCCCAAGCATCACTGTGTTCTTTGAAAGTTTTTAATTTGGCCGGCGATACATAAACAGTTAAAAGTCATGGGGAAAAGCTTCATGAACTATTGTCAAGGTGGTTATTATAACATATATACATGTAACAGTTTGTCTGAACATATAAGAAAATACAAAAATTAAATTACTCCCATCTTATTCAGATTGTGGAAGAGACACTGAAATTTAGAAAAAGATAAATAATAAAGCCACAAAGATATTCTATAAAAAAAAAAAAAAACTATAAACATACATAATTTTTTTTATATGATACGTTAAATTTATTTTATAATAAAATTATCTATTATAATCGAATATATTATATCAATTCATGTTAATTTGTAAGTTTATTTTTATAATATCTTTTTGCCAGTAAGATATTTCTATGATAAAATAATACATATACAACATTTGTAGAACTTACTAATATTTTGAATTGTATAATTTATAATTTATAATTTACTACAAGGCTTCTATACTTTATAAGGAAAGCATGATTAAAAATAAAGTATTGATCATATCTTATAAAATCCACCCTCATTTTTGTCTTTCGAATTCCTAAGTATTGCCTTCGGATGACTGTATTTGAAGATAAAATTTTAGGCTTTGGTTTTAAATATTCGATTTTTTTGTTTTTGTTTGAATCATATATTAGAAGTTTATATTATAATCTTTTTTTTTTTTTCTAGAAGGCAAATTGACTTTCAAAATCTTGACTTTAAAATGAAAGGAATTTGAAATCTGAATTTTTCTATCTAAAAAGAATCCGGCTTATTTGAATACAAAAAATATTTAATCTCATCTTAACTCATATTATTATTATAATTTTTTTAAATTTTCATATAAAATATAAAAATTTTCAAATTCTATAATAATAATAATAATAATAATAATATTATTATTAGAGAATAATATTTTATTTAATTTTTAATTTTAATATTAATTAATCTTATTTTAATTCACTATCAAAATGACATCTAGGTCTTTTATTTTAAATAGACTAATAGAGGGAGGGATTGATGTGTCAAATGTGCTTTTCCATTTGAAGGGAGCTTTGGTGACAATTAGGATAAATAAAGTAAGGGTTGTTGGGTCACTACTTTAGTTATTTCAGGACTTCATCTGTCAAAAAAGTACCAAACTAATTTGTTGGTCCGTCAATTCCAACAAAGAAAAGAATAAAGTATCGACTTTTTGCCCTTTTACAATCTGCTTTTTGTTTAGTATTTATGAGTCTCTTTGCACGGAATCAGGAATTAATAATATATCTGTGTTTTTTTCCCTTCCTTTTTCCTCCTCCTTTTGCAATGGGAAACCTTTCACATGAAAATTGGAAAGCGATGCATGAACCTACCATCAATCTCTTTTTTGGGCAATCACCTTCCCATTGAAACATTTCAATTACAAAGTAAAACTACGGTTCAGTTTTAACTTTTGATTTTGAGTAATGCTATCCACCATATCCTTTTTATTATCATTCTCTTATCATTTTATTATTATATAATATTAAATTATTAAAAATTATTTATTCTATTTAATTTTATGGATTAATCATTTAATATTAAATCATAGAAAATTGAGAGGATCATGATAAAATGAATAATAAATATATATATTTTTTGTATCTTTGTCTTGGGACTTTGTTGGCATGTTTCGAAAGTGAGGTGAGAATTTTTTTTTGGTAAATAATAGTAAACTGATTTGAGTTCAAATATTTTATTGAGTTTTAAGAAATGAGAGAAAAATTGAATAAAAATATTATAAAGTTAAAATATTGTTAGAAGATAATTTTTAAATATTATTTTTTGTTTTAAATTTTAAAAATATAATAATATTTTTTGTGTTTTAATTGGATATTTAAAAAATTGTAATGATTATGTAATAGTTACATGAAAATGTTAAAAACTAGAAATTAAAAAGTGCTTGCTTTTGAATTGTTTAGAAAGGAAATTTTGAGATCAGAATAAGATCACTTCCCAAACAATGTGCTTTAAAGTATTCCTTTAAGGAGAATAGAATAAATGATCTAGAATTCGTGTAAGGACTTGCTCTATTATTCTTTTAAAGTATTTTTCGTTTATTAAAGAAACCAGAGTTGATTCCAAAAAAAAAAAAAAAAAAAAAAAGAAGTCATCCACAAATAAAATAACATAAAATAAAGGGAAATAAGACTTTAGTGCCTGATTTGTTTATTAAAGTAACTTGCAGAAGAATCATCACAAGAGTATTAATATTCATTTCATCAATTTTTTTTTTAAATATGATAAAAAAATATAAGTTTGATAGAAAATCAACACCTTAATATCTATAATTTCACGTTGAATTCATTATTAAATTCATAATAATAATAATATAATATATAATTTATAAAATTAACAAACATATTTATAATTTATTTATCTAATAAATATATTAAAAGATAATAAAAAATTATTTTAATAAATAAATAATAAGTCTTCATATTTGAATGATGAAATAAAGTCATTATAACTCAAAACTTTTCATAGTTTTATTTCATAAATCTAATATAATTTAAATAAATATATCAAATTTATATTTGTATTACTCTTAACAGAAGCAATATGCATGCTTCTTGGAATTCTTTCCATCATCAACACACAAATTAAAATTTTCTTTATTCACATGAATTTATAAGCAAATAGAGGGAAGAAAGTGAGAAAGGGAACTTGTCTTTCTGAATCAGGTTAGGATGGTGGATAAGTACAAAGACTTGTATTCTTTTTCTCAGTCACATGTTTTTGTTTTTATCGATTTGTTCAGACAATGGATACCATACACGAACAATGGATACCATACATGAACGTCGTGTTGACCCTTCTAAACCGGCAAGTCTACAATATTTTTCTTATTTCTATAATAAATGCAACCATGACTGTTCGTTTGTGTGTTGAGATCAACTGCATTTTACAATCTCAATTATTTGCCTAGAAGAATAAATATAAATAAATAAATAATCATAAAAGACCAAGAAAATGGGCACCAAGAAGGCAGTTTTCTTCTCATTATTAGGTGTGCCATCTATTAAAAAAAAAAGCAATTATTTTATGTTAATTGTTGAAGTATTCTTTAGTTTGAAAAAAATAAATAAATAGAAAGAGACTTGGCGGAAAGCATGATCCTAAAGAAAAAGTGCACCTCCTTCGTAGCAAAAGTAAGGAAAATGCTTCTTTGTCTGCATTATGAAATCAGGAAAGATGTTGGAAATGAGGGTTCTTTTGCATTAATTAAATAAAGATACTTTCATTAAATAATTCTCGGATCAACCTACTTTTCATATTACTTACGAACTAAAAGCTACCCGAACTAGAAGATCCAATACATTAATATTAAGATATGATCGAAAGGGAGCAACAGAGTTAGTTAATCATCAAAACCCCATTAATTAAAACCCTGAAAACAAGGCTTTGAATTAAGCAAAAAAAATAAAAGGAATAGCAATACCATTAAAAGCATCCCACTTTATTATTATTATAATTATATTTTATGTAAATACATAGTGATTGTACGTGGGACTTTAAAATGTTTATACACATCGGTCCATAGACCGATATAGTTATCCATTCGATGTTAGGCACATGATGTGGCGAAGTAATCCATTAAAAGTAATTGACAAATTTGAAACAGCTCTTTAAGCTTTATCTTTTAACACTCTTATTTTTTTTTTTTTGTGGAAAAAACAACTTTAGGTAAGAATATGAGAAAGAAGATCATTGGAATTTGGCACAAGCTTTATCTCTTTATTCTCGCGTCCACCCTCTAACACCTTTGACACGTTGTACGCAACCTACCTGGATCGGGACCCACAATTTAGACTTTTCAACACAGCCGGATGATGACGTGACGCAAATGATGTATACAAAAAGCTCAACCACAGCTTTTCTACTCCACCTAGCTAGCTGATTTAACCCTGGCCTTTTTGGCGGCTGTTACGTCCATATTTTCCGTTGGTTTCATGTCGTTTTAGCCTTCACCAGCATATGTATATATATATATATATATATATATATATATCAGCATTTCCAAACCCTCTCTCTCCCTAAACCATGAAACCTCTCTCTCTCCGTCAAATTATTCTTCCTCGGCTCTCTCAAAATTGATCTCGTTTTAGTCTGACCCATCTCTCTCTCTCTCTCTCTCTCTCTCTACCCCCTTCATGATGGCAAACGTCCAAGGAGGCAAAGATGTGCCTGGAATCAAGCTTTTTGGGAAGACCATTACGTTGCAAAATAGACTAGTAAAGGAAGAACAGCAAGGTTCAGATCAAAAGTCGGTGGAGAAGAGGCCAGATAAGATTATACCGTGCCCAAGATGCAAGAGTATGGAGACCAAGTTTTGTTACTTTAACAACTACAACGTTAATCAGCCCAGACATTTCTGCAAGGGCTGCCAGAGATACTGGACCGCCGGCGGGGCACTTCGTAACGTGCCTATCGGGGCAGGCCGGCGGAAAACCAAGCCACCGCCTCGAGGGCTAGGTGGGTTCTCTGAGAGTTGCTTGTATGATCCCGCTGGGGTGCACCAGTTTGGGCTGGATGGGGTGGTGGAGGCCGAGTGGCATGTCATGGTGACCGAGGCCGGCGGCTTCGGGCATGTTCTCCCGGAGAAGCGGAGGAGGATTGGCTCAGGTGGTCAAACTTGCACTTGATCTTCTTCCCTTCTTGTTTTCTGCTTTTGAATTTCAGCAGGATTGACAAGATCGAAAACATTTACTTTTTGACAGACTGGCACATCTATGTACACATGACAGGTTCAGCTCAACTAATTAAATTGAGTGTAATTAAACACATAAATAATATAATTATTAGCATAAATTATGTATTAATATGTGATCATATATTAGTCGTATTTAGTGGTACTACTGGTGATTTTGACTTGGACTAGCACGAAAATCAACCATCAGATCAATGAATATTTACCTAGTTCGTCTAGTCCTATATATATTGACTAACAATTAGTCTCCATAAATTAATGTGTGTGTGTATATATATATATATATATATATATATATATATATATGTAGGCAAAAAATAAATCTGATCAGAGGGCTGTGGTTCCAAATTCATGAAATTTAAAGCCAGGAAAAATCAATGGATGCAATTCATCATCATGAATTAATAGTTGCAAATTAAGTGGATGCATGGATAAGATAATCAATATTGGGTGCATGAATATTTATACTAAAAACTATAAAGGCTAATGCGATATAACATGTCCCACATAACAGTGCAAGCAAAAAACACTTACGAATGTAAACTGTTCGATGCGCGTGCTGATGATGATCACATGTTGTTTAAAGTTCTTCGGTATTTTATATAAAATAAATAAATAAATCACAACTGATCAAATTAATATCTGTCATGCATATCATATATATATGTCTGTGTGTTTTTTTTCTATATATATTGAGTTTTAATGTACGGTGCAAGCTGAATTAATATCTGAATCATGGAAAACATTTAGTGAAGAGGTCATGGAGGTGTTAATATATAACAGAAATTGATGAGTTTGAATCTTCCACCCGGCCTGCATATATGCATGCATGGATACCCCGATCGAGTACAGGAATAATAAGATCATATATACGTACGTAGTACAACATGATCACCTTAACATATATTAATTGCTTTCATAACACATACGATCGAATAATGGGGAATTGGAGAACAGGATATTAGTGATGCCCTGTCTGTCAAAAATACATAAACATAAGTGCGGTTAGATCTGAGTACGGGCTGAGAATGCAGGAAGCAGTTTGGTGCCATCTGATATGGATTCTCTACCCATGCTGCACTCACCCACCCACGTCCCACATGATTTGGGCATGAAGAGATCAGATCAAACATTTTCTTTTTATACTTAATTTCAAAGGCAAACATCTGATGATCTCTAGATAACATCAAGAAGGGGGAAATTAGCCAAATCCAGGAGATTAAAAAAAAACACGAGAGTCCTATCCCCCTCTTCAATTCATTACATGAATTAGTTGCAAAGTCGGTCGAGATTCAATAATTAGCACAACATGACCCATACGTGAGACACAATGCAAACAATCAGAAGTTATATATCATGATCCAAATTACCCTCGCAAACTACAAGTACAAGAAGAGTACTAGCCCCCAGAGATCATCAACAATTAATCATATAAAGGTTGGAAATTAGGCTAGAAAAAATAACCCCGCATTAGTGCATTCGTAACGTTTTCGTAGTACATGATGAAAGGAAAAAACAAAAAAACTCAGTTTATTTGGTAAAGGGATCCCAGCCCCCATATAGGATGTCAAATTATCTTCTTCATTCCTCCTCGCTGGTGGACATGCCGAGCTCTCTGAGCACCTCAGCGCATTCAGCAATAGGCTTCTTCTTCATGAAGCCAAGAGGGTTTGCAAGACGTACTGGGGATACAATCCCATTGTTCTTTGTGAGGCTAATCCTAGCACTCTTCTTCTGGAATGGGTCCTTGCTCACCTCGCTGCACTCTGGGTCGCTGCTCTTTACGAGTACAACTTCGCAAATCTCCTCTTCGTGCTCCCCGTCGACCGGAATTCGGTAGGTTCCAGTTTCATCGGTTTCTGCCTGGCTGCTGTATGTTACGCTCCCACCTTCACGGTCCCTGCACTCGATCCTCACCGTTGCAGCTGCACCCATTAACACAATGCTTTTGGCTCAATAATGCATTGATTTAGCCATGAATCAGGCAGTACCATGCATTAATTGGAAAAGTGATTATATGGATCCATTTTCTCCAATAAAAATGTTACGGATTAATAACTACTCTGGCCGCCAAAAGTGATAATATGAAAATAATATCACAAATGACGTGGTTTAATTTCAGATTAAACAATTATTTTTATTATAAAATACATCTAATGAAACATATAAAATCAATTATTTTTGTACAATCCATTTCTAGCTAACTATAGTACTCCTCGGCTGGATTAATGCAAATGTAGCTATCGTTCTAAAGATCTTACGTACCTTTCATGGGCGAGCTGACCCTTGTTACAAATTGGGTACGGCAGGTGTCACAATAAACTTTGCCCTCCACGAAGAAGCGGCTGTCGCAGTAAGCAAAACCAAGGAGGGACAAGAAGCAAAGGGCAGAGGCCAGAATAATGGTAGACTTTGCCATTGTGCTGCCCGCTTTTCTTCTTTGTATATATGTAGATTTTATTTCAGAAGACTATGCAAAAAGCAAATGGGGCCTCTTTTATAAAGGAAAATCATGGAGTTACTTTTGGGGAATTTGTTAAGGCATACTCGTTGGCTGTTATTTTTTCTGAGGTTGTAATTTTTCCTTTGTTTTGTGTGGTTGGTAAAGACAATATGACCTGCTCTTCTGTCCCTTAAATCTCTCTCCGTCTCCAATATTTTCTCCACTAAAAAAATAACAAAATTATAAAAGAAACTACGAGTGAGTATCTTTCTTTCAATAATATTACTAAGAATAGGGAGTTCTGCCATCCAAGTTATCACATGGGCCTGGCATTTCAAACACAAATAAAATAGTTCAGAACTTCTAGTACGTACCCAACAAAAAAGAAAGGATATGCCAATTCTTTTGTAATAATTATCACTCACCACGAAATTAAAAGATCAATATGCAAACCCATACAAAATTTCCATTAACACTACTAAAATTGGAATGATAACTAGAAGAATTGGAATCATTGAATTTTGGTAGAACTTAGTACACATACAGCTACACCAATAAAATTGATCAATAATACAAGAGAAGAACATTTGACTACACTGGCAATAAAAGTATCAACAACACAAATAGGATTTATTTAATATTTTCATCTCTTTCCGAATTAGAGCATTCAATTCAACTAGATCAGATATTAAGCTCTATAACGGTAGGTTTTAAAGGTGGCCACAGTTGATATGACTATGGCCAATTGGGTCCCTAAATAGAGCCATCATGACGATGATAACACCTAACTTTATCATTGGTGAAGTGCTTGCTAGAATTGTTTCCGTAAGATAAAATTGTGTAGACAACCACACAAGTCTCATCCTCCTCTCCTTTGCATATGTATTAAGTGCCTCTCCAACTTTCTGCACCATCCTCTTCTTTCACTCTTTTCCAAATTTACCTCCACTAATGTTGGTGCTAGGCATCTAGCAAGCACAATGAAATCTTCAACATTTGCTGAGCCACCCTGACCAAAAAATGGACCCATTACATGCATTGCATTTACTACCACTATCACTGTTCTTTTTCGAAACTTTTCCAATAGGATGTCCAAAGGTGCTTGATATCTAATGTGCGTGAAGAACAATGAGTTCAGGTCAGTAACATCAATCATTTCTATCATCTTAGTAGGGAAGCCCTTGACTAAATCTAGAGCTAGTTGCCAAATTAGCTTTAGATTTTTCCAGACATTTAAATCTATTGATAAAAATAATAAAGAAAATACTTTAGTCACAAAAAAATTACTTAAAAATTAACTCATAGATTGATGTAAGTTGATGTGGTATGTCAGATTGTGGAGTTATTTTTATTATAAAATAGATCATAAACATATTAGTTTGTGGGTTGAAACTCTTTATGTTTATAACAATTGCAATTGATAAATAATAACCATATGTATCATGAAAAAAATGTAGATCTTCTGCTACATAAGAAAAGAAAAAGTCTTCAGCCACATTAGCAACATTATTTTTCTTTACAAAAGATCTATTAAAGCATTTACAATAGTCACAACAAAACCAAATTTTGGCCAAAAAAATAACTAAGGTGCACAATAAAGTACAATTATGGACTCAACAAATCTACAGTGATTTTAGCCCAAACACTTCTTCATTGGCTAAATTTTATGAGTCAAAGAGGCTAGCAAAATATTATTTTTGGACTAAAATATTCATCTTCTCACTGCCCGGTACTCTCTTGTGGAACAAATTAACCATTGGCCACTTCAATTTGCAGTCAAGGAAGAAATCCATAGGCAAGTGGGACAAATTTGTACTTTCATGTAATCAAAGAGGATGTCGAAGTGATCGCCCTTGTTACTTTTATTGGCACGACTGCATTTCATACAGAGTAATCAAATAATTCTGACAGTCATCGCCACCTATGGAGGCGCACACATCAACAGCCACACACAGAGTATTGGATTCAAGTCCACATTTTGAGTATATATATAAATGTATGTATGTATATCCAATGAAATAAAAACGATGGCCAATCAATACCTTCCTCATACACAATATGTTGAAACCTGAATTCAATTGAGTAGTGAGAGAGAAAGGGGGTGCACAGAGTAGTAGGCGAGGTGAGGAAGATGAGTTAGGGTTTGGAATTAAAATTACAACAGGATTAAAACAAATGAAAAAGTAAAAAATAATATTTTAATAGAATAGTGATAGATTTGTTGAATCTGTTATTATATAATGTTAGACTAGCTAAATTTGTAAAAGTGAATTTCCTAGCCAAATTTGGACCAAACTTTGTTGAGGCCACTGTGAATGCTTTTAGTTGCCTTCATTTTACAGGATGTTAGAAGTACACAATGTGAGTTTGTCCCATGATTAATGTGTTGTCTTTGTAAGATTCCTCACTCAAACTATCCAACTCTGAGATAGTTTCATCAAAAGCTTGCTTTGCAAGGTAAGAAGCCTTGGCACGTAAATTACCATGTTAAGAGGCACGAATAAGTAAATTCTCTCTCACATTGCACAAAACAAACTATATTATAACAAAGAAAGAACTAATACTATACTTATACATTGAGTAAACCATGTATTCAGATGGGTTCAAAAACATGTTTTACACCATCCAATAATATAGTGCCACGTAGGCATTCCGGGGAAAACAAAATTACAGTTGCATTCATCTGATTCAAGTCTGTTTGCTGAGAGCCTCGAAGCCCCCCTCCAGCCCATTGCATTTGATTCTCTTGTGATTCTTCTTGCCGCCAACGAGCTCCTAAGATCTCCCTGCTTGCCATCAACGACGAACAACAACCCTGATTCCACTGCATCTTCGACGACTAACAACGATTGGGTATTTTCTTCCTCTCCCGATCCCAATCATTGTTCTTGGAGCTCTTCCTCTTTGAAGGTACGAGAAGAAGCTTGTGTCTGAGATTGGAGCTACCTAACTACCTATCTTTACAATCCAAGGCTCCGCAACCATTGCTCCTTTCAAGCCCAGGAAAACCAAAAACAAAACCAAAACGTTGAAGCGTACAATTTAAACCATAAAAGCCAGATTTCTTGTAATCATATATCCATACACTACCCTCACATGCTGTAGAAAAGTGAAGGTGAAGATAGCTCACGTGTGATGCATTTAAGTAGGCGTCAAGAAGACAATGGGAGTGCGAAATTAGGACAAAGAAGAAGAAGAAGAAGGAGGAGGAGGAGGAGGAGGAGGCACATCTGAGTATGCGTGGAGAAAACAATGGGCATGAGTAGGCGTGGAGAAGACAATGGGAGTGCGAAATCGAGACGAAGAAAGGCACATTTGAGTAGGTGTGGAGAAGACAATGGGCATCTGAAATCGAAAGGCACATTTGAGTAGGCGTGGAGAAGACAATGGGTGTCTGAAATCTGAAATCGAGACGAAGAAGAAGGGTTGGCTTGGTAGCAAAATGGATCTGACTATGAGTCGCACGCTTTGGGAGGACTGAATGAGAAGTTGTGAATGAAGGGAATGATTTGCTTCAAAAGGGATTTGAAAGTCATCCGTTTGGGTATTTTCTTCCTCTCTCGATCCCAATTGTTGTTCGTCATTGGAGATAAAGTGGAATCAAGACCGATGTTAGTCGTGAAAAATGTAGTGGAATCAAGGTCGTTGTTCATTGTCGACAGCAAGCAGGGAGATCGCGGAGCTCGTCGACGGCAAGGAGAATTGCAAGAGAATCAAATGCAGTGGACTAGATGGGGGACTTTGATGTTCTCAGCGAACAGACTTGGATCAGGTGAATGTGGCTGCAACTTCGGTTTCCCTGGAGTGCCTATGTGGCACTATATTATTGGATGGTGTAAAACACGATCTCATAATAAAATATCGTGAAGTTCAAGGCCAAACTAGTCTGCGTAAAAGGTAAATCAATCCCTGCTATGGAAGAAGTTGCCTGAAAAATAATTGCACTACAAGTGAGAAAATTGCACCAACTCAAATGGACAAAAGAGTTATAAGCATTTCACGGTAGAAAGCCGAGAGTTAATTTGGTCCCCTAAACCAAGATATAATTATTTTCAAAATCTCTCTAGCAACTTTCTTCATCATCTACTAGGTAATAGATAAATGGCAAGGGTTAGAAGTAACCTAAAATCTAAAAATTTGATGAATAGTGATAAGGGGAAAAAATTTAACATTGGGCTTGTGGAGTCTAGTTTATTCTAGTGGCAGCTCGATTTGATGACGACTATACACAAATTCATTATGATTGTTTGGTGGAGTTTCGATGAAACTTAGGACCATGAAGCATATATTTGAGTCGAGGAGTCGAAAGAATTTTTTACAATGTTTGTAACTCAAGAAACGCAAGATAGTTTTCACGTGATAGATTGTTCAAGTGAAGCTCAAATAGGAGTGTAAATGGTCCGATCCGGTCTGGAAAAAATGTGGACCAATTCTATTCGGTCAAAAAATTTTCTTACCTTGGATCGGACCGAACTCTTATTCGATCCATACCGGTTTGGTCAAATTCGGTCCATGGGTGGTCTGGTCTGTTCCAAGGGTATCCCATATGATTTGATGGGTTAAATTTATTCCAAATTTTTGCAATAATTAAATTATACTTTTTTGGCCAAAGTTTATAAATTATTAAATATATACTAGTACTACTTTCATAAAAAATAGTCGTTTTTGCCAATTGCCAATTTCTAATCTCATCTAAATATTAAACAAAATATATAGACTTAATACTATAAGTTATAACTAATATTGTATATTATATATTGCCTATAGGTTGATTAGTTAATTTAATCCTCATAAATCATATCAATTAATCAATAATATTAATGATCATTGATCATACTTCATATGTATTTAAAAATAATATTAATAATTAATATTTATAATTGCTACATGTAATCATAATAAGAGTAATTATTAATTAGTTAATAGTAATTTAGTGATACATCATAAGTTTGTTAACTATAACTAATAATACTATTACATAATTTATGCTAGTATATTATAAATTTATATATTAGTAAATAGTGATAAATTAGTAATAATATATTAAATAACAATAATATACTTATTACTTATAAGTTATTACTAATACTCTATATAAATATACTATATTTTATACTTTTATACTATAACTATTATAAATTATAATATGTTAATATTATCAGAGTATATATTATATTAATATGTTATACTATCACTCTTAATCTATATTAATATTAATATTATAATTTATATACTATTACTTATAGATACATATATATATAAAAAATATGTGTGCATTCGGTCCGGTCCGGTCCAGTCCATGGGGAGAAATGTTCTCCCCCTGGACTAGACCGGAAATATTCGATCAATAAAAAAATTGGTCCGGTCTGGACCATATTTCATCCTGTCCGGTCCGGTTCATGCGGTCTGGTCTGGTCCACCGGTCCAGTTTGGTCTTCTTACACCCCTAAACTCTGGCAAAGTGTTCGCAAATCACTCGTTTGACATGTCGCTTGAGATTTCACGTGAGATAGTGTATTTTTGCCCCAAAATATATATGGTCATTCCTCAAGATATTAAAATCATTTGCAGCTTCCTAGACGTAGGCACATATATAGTCGAACCATGTAAATCTTTGTGTTATGCGATTGTTCTATTTTATTTTACTTCTTTGTCGTTATTTTTCACAACAATTAATGCTCTAATAAAAAGAAATGAGAGAGAGAAAATTGAATAAAAAGATTAAAATTAAAATATGATTAAAATATAATTTTTTAATATTACTTTTATTTTAGAATTTGAAAAAAATTGATATTGTTGTATGTAACTATTCAGTAATAATTAAATTAAATGTAAAGATTTGAAATTAAAATTTTTTTGTGTTTTAATAGTATTTGGATATTAAGATGTGATGAGATCATGCAATAAGATGAGACCATCTCAATATCCAAATAGGACCAATTAATGTTTTTTGCAGGTTTCTACACAATTTCTTTAAACGAGTATTTCCAAGTCCTTACAACATCTTCTAGGTTTCTACACCCATGAGGTCATAAAATTTTCTTCAGAATGTCTCCTGTTTCTAACCCTCACAATCTAGTAAAAGGCAAGAATCCACCCAGAAAATACACAAAAATCTTTCATTTGTGAAAGTAGAGATAATGTATTAATTTTGGTGGAACTTAGTACATATAATAACACCAATAAAATTGATCAATAACATTAGACAACACAAGTAATAGAAGTACGAACGACACATGTAGGATTTATTTAATATTTTCATGTCTTTCTATTCTCCAAACTTGAGCTCTACATGAGTCGGAGGTTTTAAAGGCAACCACAGTCATATCAACTGTGGCCGACTAGGTCCCTAAATAAAGCCATCATGGCAATGATAACACTTAACTTCACCACCATCGGAGAAGAGCCTATTAGAAGCGTTCCTATAAGATAAGTTTGTGTCGACAACACACTAATCTCATCTTCCTCTTATTTGCATATGCGTCCAATGCCTCTCCAACTTTTTGCACCATCATGCTCCTATCACTCTTTTCCAAATTTACCTCCACCAAAGTTGGTGCTAGGCATCTAGCAAGCACAATGGAATCTTCAACACCTGCTGAGCCACCCTAACCAAGAAATGGACCCATTACATGCATTGCATCTCTTGCCACTGTCACTGTTCCTTTCCGAAACTTTCCGAATAGGATGTCCCAAGGTGCTCGATATCTGATGTGTGTCAGGGACAATGAGTTTAACTCACTTCCATCGATCATTTCTATCATCTCGGTTGGGAAGCTCTTGGTAGACTCCAAAGCAAGTTGCGTAATGAGCTCTGGATCTTTCCAAACGTTTGAATCTGTTGATAGAAATAATAAAACAATGCTTTAGCCACAAAAGAATTATACAAAAATCAACTCACAAATTGATATAGATTGATGTGATACATCAGATTGTAAAATTACTTTTATTATATAGTAGATCATTTTATAAAGATATATCAGTTTATGAATTTATTTTATATAATCTCTTTATATTTGTACCAATTCTCAAATAATAAAGAATAACCATATTTAATTATGTATCATGAATCAAATGTAGATCTTCTGCTACATAAGAAAGGAAAGGGTTTTCAGCCACATTAGTTACCCATTAAATTGATGTGGGTGGGAACTGAACAACTTACCAGCAATGCAATGGAAGATGAACAATTTTGGCCCTCCAACATTGTATTAAGGTTGGAGATGAGAAAGGTTGTAAGGGAGAGGAAGAAAATCTATGAACATTACCTTCAGGGTAAGCTTGCAAAACTAAGAACCAATAAACCAACATATCAGTAACAAGAGCTCTCCCAAGCAGGACTTGCCCCCCTTTTTTGGCAGATGAATACATGGGCAAGTCCATGACCATTTGGATAATTTGTGAAACCTCTCTGTGCACATGCAGATAAAAGTTTCGGAGGTTTTAGCTCAAGAAAATTCACAAAGACAGAGTTGGCTCCACCACATCCAATCACAATCTATATGACCCATTAGTAATTTGAATATTAAAATGGACAATAGTGAAAATATCATACTCAGATAAGTTATTTCGGAAATTGATAATATCATACTCAGATAAGTTATCTTGGAAATTAAATTAATTAAAGAACTACCTCAACCTTAATTATTTTTCCATCATGCATATCAAGTATTGGACTTGAAGTCAGTGTGTCCAATTTTACTGAAACTATTTGGCATCCACATTGAACAGTGCCAAGTGGCAGATGAGCGGCTAATGTTTCAATCAATTCACTCTATATAACATAGCGCACTTCTCCATCCCTACCAATTAAAAGCAACAAGAAAAAACAAATAAGAGATAATATTTACAATCGTGTGATATTCGTGCAAGTGTCGCGTAATCACTTTAAAATAATGAGTAATAAATTAATTTTTTAATAATAAATTTTTTTTTTTTTTCAAAAATTATATGTAACATTACTACAAAATAAAATATAACCAGCTCATAATCACTTCCAAATGTAGGGAGTATGAGCTTCCTCCCTCTTTTTTGAACAATATATCTTTGTTGTTAACTATGGTTCAACACACGAATAATGAAAGTGAAAAGCTTATAAAGAAATTACGAGACGGGTGTTTCTTGTTGCTTCTCATTGTCAAGCCATGCAGTTCGTGCCCTGTATCATTGGTAGAAACAGTAAATGAAAGATCATGTACAGATTTGCAATATCAGAAAAGGGAGATGATCATGAAGCTGAGCTGGGGACTTACACTTGAATAGGGAGGGCATTTTTTTTTAGCTCAGAACCAATACCTAGTTGATCATAGGCACGCCAACCGTTAGTATGAACAGCAATACCTGCTCCCGTTGCTCTCAGAGACTCTGATCTTTCCAAAACTACACTTTTAATTCCCTTTTTGTGAAGAGTAAGTGCAATCACAAGCCCACATATGCCACCGCCGACTATTACGATCTCTATATCTTCAATTGCGTCCGTTATATCTTTCCTTCTTTTGTTTTCTCCGTCAATGATAATTCTCTAAGACGTTCCAACTGGCACAAACGTTTAAGAAGAGAGAGCTATCTTGCTCTCCACGGTAAATTTCATTTTCCTGGTTGACCTTTCCACAAGGTGGACCCGCCTCTTAAAAATGTAATATAAAAAAAAAAAAAGAAAATTTGGGTTGCGACTGTTCTTACTGACCATCCAATTTCCAAAGGCGGCCTCATGTGGATGAATGATCAAAGTGAAATATGATTTTGTTTTCTTTTAGTTCTCGTTTTATTCTATTTTATACAATAAATTAATAAAGTATGATTTGAAAACTTCTTTCAAAAAATAAATAACTGTGGCGTGCTAAAGTTGAAAAGAAAGTATATCCTGATCTATGGATCCGCCGAGTTTCTCAACGAAACCTTAAAATAAAAATACGTCATGATCAGAAATAATATAACCTTCTTGATAGACTATGTTAATTTTTTTTTCTTTTTCTTTTCTATCAAAACAATGTTTTTTTTAAAAGAAATAACATTGTTTTGATTTTTGGAGATTACATGGCACATGTTAAGGGCTTTAGATTTGATTTTATGTATAATCAAATAGGATTCACCTTTTCAATTATGACATCTAGGAGATGGGGACAAAAAGCAATGTTCCTTGTACTATTTGTGAGACCCATGTACTCATACACCATGACAAAGAAGGGTGGGACGGGTGGTAAAGGCCTAACGATGAACCAATTAAATGGCCTAAACATGTAAAGTTGTTGGACAAAATAATTGAAACTCTTCTCTCGTCTTTTAATATAAATAAGATTTATAATTAATTTATATACTAGGTTTATTTTATAATAAAATAATTTTTTTATAATTTAATTTATTTTAGTAAATCAATTTAATCTAGTGTTGACAACATATAACTTGATGACACAAGATCTACATCTCCAAAATAGAAATTATGGGTTAGACCCCCTCTCCAAATATATCTAAAAGAAAAAAAAAATTATAAGATTATTACTGATCAATGTAAGGGGATTTCTCCCCCTCACTCAAGCTCCCTATAGTCTAACCCATGGCTCAATCTAACCCATACAGTGCCTCATCTGTAGAAGAAGCAAGCAATAATGGCTAACAGGATAAGGGCGCCTGACATCGCTCGACTATAGCATGTCTACTAGGACTCGTGCAAGGTACCGTAGGAGGTAGGAAAAACCATTGTTCTATTGACAAAAATTCGTTAGCTGATGACTAACGAAGCTTATGGCTAAAAGCTGAATGGGAATTCACAAGGCATTAATGATGCCTTCAAAGGAAGACTCTAACAAATGAATAACGAATCTCAAGTACGAAGAAGCTCTCTAGATTCTATGTTCTCATAATATGCAAACTTTCAAACCCCTCACTAACTTAATCATCGGGGACTTTCCAACCTTTAGGCCATCATCTCCCATCTTCTTCTTTTACAACGTTTTTATAGGTCCAAATCCAAAAGACTTGAGTTACAGGAAACTCATAAATGTACAAAGCAAGATGTTAACCATTAATTATTTTTTTTGTAACTAATATTGTAATATGGTAATTCGTCCGAGTTAATGGGCTTATTTTGGTGATTGTACCCAATAATGTTTGTGACCGGTCTATTCGTTATAGTGGACGTCAATTTCAAGGATATAAAGATTATTTCAATTATTGCCATACATCTTTACGAAATGTTATTTAACGTGCATTTGCTTTATTGAGAATCGATTTCAAATATTGAAAGCCATGCCTGAATATTGCCCAGTCAGGCAAGGGATGATTGTTACTACACATCATGCACTACACAACATGATTAAAACGATGATGCCTAATGATGAGTTCATTGAGAGTGCATTGAGTCATTGGGAATCAATACAAAATATGGATGTGGATGCTGAAGCAGGTGAATCCTCTCATATAGTAGACATGTCCAACGAATCGGCTCAAGTGATGGGGATTAGGGCTGTGCTCTGTTTGACTTCGACTCCAACTCCAACTCCTGTCAAAGTCAAAATTGGATTTCGATTCCGACTCCGAAATGGAGTTAGAATTCGGAGTTCAGATTATAAGTTGACACTTCGACTTTTGATCCGACTCTATATAGGAATGGGCCATATCAGGCCCATTTCGAAACCAAATGGGCCTAATTGGGCCATTTTGATTCTAAATGGGCCCAATTGAGCCCATTTTCGGATGTAAGATCCCAAAACTTTTATCTTTTAAGTTTCACTACTAATTAGTCTTAAAAAACTAAACAAATAATACAAATTACAATGCTAATTGCTAAGCCTAATAGTCTAATACAAAAAATAGTACAAAGCAACCGTAAATTAGAAAAAAAAATATACGCAACCGTTAATTGTTTCATCAGTTATCGAAAACTATGTTGGGGTTGATAACTAGATTTATGAAATCATAAACAGTATAAGTAAAATAGATTTATGAAATCATAAAAAAAATCATTGAAATAATTAAATAATTATATAAATGTCTTAAGCCCTGTGATAAATGTCGTACCCTTCACTGCCGCGAAAACCTTAATTGCCCACTATTCTATCATCGCCAACTTCAATCGGGAGTCAAGGATCAGTGCTATGAATAATAATCTATTTATCTTCTCAACTTTCCCCCAATATTTATGATATTTTAACTGCATCTGTAATGTCATACCAGATAACAGTTCACTCGGGTCAGTACAACCTTCTTTCAAGTGGTGGTGTAGTATCGAGACCTTGCTGAACCACATGTTTGTCGTCACATATGCAGATCCAAATACCTACATAGTGGTGTCATAGAAAATCTGTAAAAAATTGACAAACTCTCCCACATTTTACCAATCCATACTGTCTGACGGACCGAGTCCCCTTCCTGTAGGCTCCAGCAGGGCATACCTTAGACCCCCATCATCAATCTCCAACCGCTCGAATGCCTTCTAATACTTATATGCCACATCCAACATCAGATTTGTAGAATTTCATCGAGTGGGAACATCCAGACACAACATTTTTGAACACTTAACCCCAACATGTATTGCTATTGCCTTGAATTTTTGCAACCTTTAGGAAGAAGCTCTCGCGTACCGTACAATGTTGCGGACTTTGGTGATGGAATCGTGCACATCTTTCAAACCCTCACCTGTTTGATCATTGAAAAATACTCAATTATCATAATAATATAAAAAATATCCTATTTTTGAGGACTTTAATCATAAAAATATTAAAATATAAAATACATATTTAAAATCAAAAGGCTCACCAATAATAAAGTTGATTATGTGAGCAATGCATCGAATGTGGATATACTGGTGGTTTTTAATCACATCTTCTCTCATCTCGTATTCCGCATAAACCATTTGATAACGATTTTAGTGGCACTGGTATTGTCAACTGTAATGCATAACGTTTTTTAGATGCCCCATTCCATCAGACAATCCTTCATTTCTGCCATTATCGATGTACCATTATGATCAACTATTTCTTTAAATCCAATAATCCTCTTTTTAAGATTTTACTCACTGTCAATGTAGTGAGCTGTGATAAACATGTACGAAATATTTTATACAGACGTCCATGTATCGTTTGTAAATGACACTCTCTGAACAGTGATGATAAACATCTTCTTTATCTCGACCTTCTCCCCCAAATGCATCTTCATACAATTGCACATCACTATATAACAGGATGGCAGTGGAAATCTAGGCTCAAGTAACTTCATAAACTTTCGAAATCCTCTCTTGTCAACCGTGGTAAAAGGCATCTTATCCTCTATAACTATCTCTGCAAGTGCCTCACGATACATCTTATCACTATATTAAGAGACCACCAGGTACCTCATCTATGTTCCTGACACTAACCTCTTAAAACCATCCCGCTATTTGATACCACTGGCAACCATTCAGATGTGATGACAAACAAGCAGTGTCTTGTCTTTTTGAATGACACCCAACTTGAGTCCCACAATGGTTGCACTCAGCATGTGGTTGTTGCAGATCCCTACCCTCAACCTTCTTGAAATATTCTCATGTTCATGATATTTTTTTATTTGATTGTAGATGGAGTGGCCTCGCAGTTGAATGTGGTAGTGGTACATCTAGATCCTGAACTGGATCGTCTCTAAGACCCATCTCCTCATCTTGAATAAAATGATCAGAATCTTCCATTTCAAATTCTATATCGACTGGAAGTGGCAATTCACTGCTAGCACACGAGGTTTGTGCTCAAGTGGAGGTGGGTAGCCGACTCTGACTCCGACTCGGTGCTGCCGCTTGGGATGTCAACAGAGTCCTAACACCCGGAGTATCATGTGGAGTCGGAGTCCCACTGGCACTGCGTGAGGGATCCATCTGTGCTGAAACCTGAAATTCAAATAAAATAGAAGGAAAAATGTTAGTAAAGATAAACTTATATGCAAGTTATTAAGTTAATATATAAGCTTATAAACTTATAAAGTATCAGCTAATTCACATTTGTACAACCAATATAACCCGCTTCTTATAATTGATTTAAGATGAAGACTGAGTGCAACTTCTTTCTTTAAGATTTTAAAATCTAAAATTTTGTTTGCTAACTGTAGTAAAATAGACTCACTCAAACCTGTCAAATTAAAAGGAAAATAATAAATACAATATTATGAAAACGTTATTGTTGTTTAGGGTTGTTTCAGAAAGATATCTTTACTATTTTCAGAAATACAATATTCTACACACTAAATTATTGTTGAAGTTCCATACAAAGCATGGTAATATTAAAAAAAAAAAAAAAAAGTTCCATATGAAGCTTCTAAAGTATGTATATGCCCAATATATGAAAAAACTGAAGCCTAAACAAAGCATAGTAAACTGTTTTACATGGAATAAATCCTTCAGAGGAAACTGTTTTTATTATCAAATAAATAAGGAAATTAAGTGCTTGAAGAAGGAACAACTAGAGTCACGTTGGCTACTTAGTTCCACTACAGAGTTGAGGGTGTAGAGTTGGTAAAAGCACATGGTAAGGGGCCAACAAAATTAAATTAGAGGTTAGAATTTAAATTGGGAATCTGTTGAGGGCTGGAAGTGTCAGATCTATGGGCTTAATATGATGCTTCTAGTCAGAAAAATAGAGAACGGCAGGAGCTAGCTTGATTCTAGTGTTTGTTTTCTCACTAAGGCTACGTCTGCATTAGTATAAAAATTGCTAAAAACCCTACATGACTGAAGCACTAAAGTTCCAGAGTTCAAATTAAATAAAACAATTTATAAAAAGCATTAAATAAGCAGCATATAAAACAACTTAAGACCCAAACAACATAAAACTCCCAACAATCAAACTATATATCTAGGTATATCCAAGTGGGGTTCGCAGCACAATCACATTCCAATTAGTATCTCTGGTTTAGAATTTGGATTCCAATATCTCTTTTAAACAATCCTTACTGGGTGTCCCAAAAACAATTTAGTTATGGTCAATTACATAGATTTAGATCTAATTAGATAGGTAATAAGAAACATAAAAATTAAAGTACATGTAAAAAAGAGTCAATTACATGGACCTAGATATCTGAAGGTAATGTAATTAGAAACCTAACCATATTTCCCAAGAATATCTTTGCACATGATAGCCTCAAAAATATTAATCCAAGTACACCTACAGCCTAAAGGAGAGATCTGAACAGCCAAAGTGGAGCATTCATTGGAGGGATGAAAGGCTATAGATGACCTCTCTCTGAAAACCGATGATTTGGTTATATGATTAACCAATATTCCTTTTTGATGGTTGGTGCAAATGAAGTATTGATGCAAAATAGTATGTTAAAACTTACATGCGTATCAATGTCAAATATCCACTAAACATATAAAGCAATGAAGAATATAACAGAAACTGTGGTGTGTTAGCTAACTAACTTGATCAAACTACCCATAAATTATTTTATCATTTTAACATAGTTTATAGAAATTATTTTCAATCAACCACTATTTTCAGTCCAACTTAATTAGGTAATAGACTTTTTGAAGTGTTCAAAGTCACACGTTACAATATGTATCATTGAAAAGTCTACTTTTAGTTTCTTTCTTATCAGTGACATTTCAAAAAATACGTTGCACATATTGTCCAAGCACATACAATACACAATTTCTAGCTATCATTTTGAGTTTTCTTCAATACAAAAGCACACACAAGCCCAGCAAATCAAATAATCAAATTAAAATAACACTTTTAATTAGTTTTAATTAAAATTCCTAAATTTCAAAGTCAAAACCTAGAATTGTTAATTACTAATTAATCTCGGGTCAGCGGCAATTGAGACGACATTGTGACGGCATGACTCATGATGGTGAGGCAAGTGCAACCGATGGCGGCGTTCAGAAAAAGAAGAAGAAGTCGGGGTGAGGACTGGAGATTCAGATTTTGGAGAAGAAGAACAAAGATGAGAGAAAGAAGAAGAAGAAAGAAGAAAAGAGGAAGGGGCGATTGGTTCTTTGACCTTGAACTAACCAGCGCCGTTCCTATTTAATTAGAACGATGTCATTTGGCTTAAGGTTAATTAAAAACACACATCATTTTGCATATTTATTTTTAAAAGTCGGAGTTTGGAGTCGAAATTCAGAACTATCATGGGCTCCGGTTTCGACTTCAAACTCTGATTTTGGTGTTGGAATTGTTCCAACTCCAAACTCTGACTTCCAACTCCGATTGGAATCGAAATCGGAGCGAAGTTTAGATGGAAGTCAAAACTCATAAATTTTGCCATGCCCTAATGGGGGCAATGAGGGATGTAATTGCGTTATCGATGTGGGCACATAGAACTGGACAATGAAGGTGTAATTGAGAAGTCTACCATATATGTGATTGTGGGAAGAATTTTAAGTTGTCGTGCTCCATATGTAGCCGGATGTATAGTTAATTTTTGTTTGTAACGATAAATTATGCATTACTATAATTTTGAAATATATTTTGAATTTTGGGAAAAATTCAGTTCGGCAATTTGTGAAACACATGTAAAAAATTGTAGTTGTGTATTAATTAACATAAACCCATTAAAACATTACTTAGAATAGTTTTTGAAAAAAACTGCAATGCGAAATTGTCTATAATTACAAATGTTTTGGAATGATAATACTTTATGACAAGTTGAACTATAGATACCTGCTCAAAAAAAAAAAAAAAAACTATAGATACCTCCTTCCATGTATATAAAAGACGAGTCCTCCTACTGTTACAAATTTTTGATTGAAAATTCTATTTGTGTACAGTATTTTTAAAATTTTTTTTGCCTTTAATTTCATCTAATTTTTTAATACTTTTAAGTTTTCTAAGAAATTTAAAAAATCATAACATCATTATAAAACATATCTTTAATCATTAAATTAGAAAAATTTAAAAAATTAAAAAAATCAAAAGCCATAATTAAGATTCTCAATCCAGAATTTCCGTGTGTAACTTTAGGATTTCTGATAAAAGAAAATGCATCAGTAATGTTTGGTATCATTTGTCGACAATTTGTGAAACACATATCAGAATTTGTGATCATGTATTTAACACCAACCCATTAAAAAATTACTTTGAATAGTTTTTGAAAAAAAAAATGGAAAATTGTCTATTACAAAAAATTGAATTGCAAATGTTTTAGAACGATAATATTTTAGGACAAGTCGAAGTACTATAGATCAAAATATAGATACCTGTTTCCATATATATAAAAAATGCATATGTTTGGTACATTTGTTTGAAATTAAAAATTTATGGAATTTATTTTTAGAATTAATATATACACTATAATAAAATAAGAAGAAACATTTTTTATATCCGAGTATTTTCATAAAAAGAAATCATTAATATACATCATTTTTCAAAAATGTTCGGAACTCGACAGCAAAATATGAAAGACAAATCGTAATTAATAGCATAATTTACGTTTTATTTTCCTTTATAGGTTACAAAATTTATTTATACATTATTATATAAACCAAAAAAAAATATTTGAATCGATTTTTTAGTTTATAAATTATTTTTCTGTATTTCCGAAATTATTTATATATTAAAATATAAATAAAACAAATTTTCTTTTTAATAGTGTCGTTTTCGTTATGCTTTCAGTTACTTTCCATTATTTTTCCAAAAATTCAAATCGATAAAATAATTTCCAAGTTATTTATCTCTAATTTCGGAATTAATTTATACATTAAAATATACTTATAATTACAAATAAATTTCATCCATTTGGTAGGACGTACAAATATCTCCCTTCTCCGAAAAGTTAAAACATCTCATCTCACATATAATTCTAAATATATCTTACCATGAGACTCACATACTTTTCTAAAACAAACAAAAAAATTTCAATTTGTTGTATAATAGATGGATGATCATCAACTACCACTCATAATTTATTATAAAACTAACCATTCAAAATGTGAATTGATTGTTAGTATGTGAGAGTTTGTTGTGCTTGTCACTTGGTTGAGCATGTGAATTGAATAGTACAACAACCACC
This sequence comes from Platycarya longipes, assembly GCA_036559045.1. NCBI lineage: Eukaryota > Viridiplantae > Streptophyta > Magnoliopsida > Fagales > Juglandaceae > Platycarya > Platycarya longipes. The sequence continues at coordinate 10,141,160 of CM071797.1, read as the reverse complement.
ATGTAAGTTTCTTATAAAAGAGGTCTTGAAGATTATTTGTAAGTGATAAAAATGAAGTGAAGTGAATGATATTGAGCTCTTGAAGAATAAAGCATTTTGCAATCTCTCAATTTTCCTTATTCTCTTTTGCAATCTCTCAATCTTCCTTATTCTCTTTTGCAATCTCTCAATCTTCCTTATTCTTCTTTAGTTTCATAACACGTTATCAGTATGAAATTCTACCGATACTGAAGCTAATGATCTTCTATTTCAAGTAAGTTTTTTTTAATATATTATTTACAGTTCTCAAGATGAATATTAAAGGTAATATTGTTGAATATTACTCAATAAAATTATATTTTCATTCTCATGATTATGTGAATATATTTATTAGATTTACATATTTATTTTTGTAATTCATATATGTAAAAAATGTCATATCTTATAAATTGAAATTTATTACTATTGACATTTCTGAAAAAAAAGTTATTTATCCAAAATCCTTGATGAGATCCATTTGGATATGATAAAATTGAGAGATATAATCAAAGAAGAAAACTACATGTCCCTGCAGGACCGTGTTGTGTATCTCACGATGAAAAAAAAAATCTCTTACTTTATAAAATGATTTAAGGAAGAGATATGAACACCAGAAGATGTAATCCTCCTAAAAGATCATTATGACTTATTGCACCTAAAGTTGCAAAATTTTAAGAGTGGTAATGAATATAACTCTACACTCTTTAAAATCAGCTCAATATTAAAATTATGCAGTAAGAAGGTCACTGATGATGATATTTTTAAAAGAAGACATATATTATTTTTCATGTCTCAAATGTGCTCCTGCAGCAGCAATATCGAGAGCGAAAGTTCAACTAATATTTTGAACTTTTATTTTGTCTTCTAAATGATTGAGCTAAATAATGAATTTTTGTTAATAAATCATCAGTTACATCCTATTAATGATATTGGATTTACATCATTTCCAGAACTGAACAATACATCTTTTCAAAGAAATCAAGGGCATAGACGTGGTAGAAAAACTATAGAAGTGTTGGTCACAGAAGCAACAACACTAAAAATGATAATAATATACTGTATCATCAGAAGTGATCCAACTCAGAGAAGGGTAAAAACCCTCAGAAAAATTCTTCATAGAAAGATGAAGATGTTTGTCATAAATGTAGTATGACTAAATATTGGTCACGTACCTGTTGTACGGCCAAACACTTGATTCCCTTATACTAAGCTTATATATATTATAGTAAAACTTTTTAATATTTTATCATGTTTTGAAATAATGAAAAATCGGTGCCTGAAGCACGACAAGAAATTATTTGGGATAATAAAGTCTTGTCTAAATTTGATCATCTTACAAATAAATGTGAACTAGAAGTTCAAAGGATTACCTATTTGCAAAGTGTTGCAAATCAATTACATGATGTATTTACTGATACTAAAGATATTTTAAAATCATATATTACTGCTGTTAATGCTTAAGCAATAATTAAATTCTCTGAAGAACAAGTTGTTAAAATAGCAATAAATGAGTTTATGACACACCCGAAGTGTTGAACACCTATTGGTGCAAAAGAGAAAATCAAAAGGAAATTAAATCGGTACTTTTGAAGAGATCGTACTCACAAAACAAGTAATAAGATCTATCCAAACTTTCTATACAGAAAACGAATTCCTAAAGAGTATAAACCTCCAAAAGAGGAAACTCTTGAAGAGTATAAACCTCCTAAAAAAAACTCCTAAAGAGTACCTCCTGAAGAGGTGTTTCATGAAATGTTTTCCTCTGAAGAGGAATAGGTACTTGAAAATAATGAGATCTCAATACATTTCATGAGTACTGGAAAAATTATGGATAGAAATAAAACTGTTGTCGACAACACATTTTCATATAAAATGACACTTGACATTACCAGAAGTAATGAAGAAAGTGAGCTACAAACCGTCAAAAAATGTCGACGTATAAATGATTGGCCAAAATAGAAAACAACTATTAAAACTGAATTAAACTGGTTAATAAAGCGAGATGTACTTGAACTTGTTGTCCAAACACCAAAGGGTGTAATACTCGTCACATATAAGTGAGTATTTATACGAAAACGCAATAAAAAAAAATGAGATTGTACGGTACAAAATACGACTTGTTACACAAGGTTTCCTGCAGAAACCCGGGATTGATTATGAAGAAACATATTCTCCCATTATGGATGCAATCACATTCAGATTTTTGATTAGTCTGGTTGTTACAAAAGGATTAGAGATGCGGTTGATGGATGTGGTCACTGCATATTTATATGAATCCTTAGACCATGACATATATATATATATATGAAAATCTCTGAAGGATATAAAATGCTTGAAGCATATAAAATGCCTGAAATATCTAAAAGTACATATAAAAGTATGCACTCTATCAAACTTCAAAGATTTTTATATGGGTTAAAATAATCCAGACGTATTTGGTATAATCGTCTAAGTGAATATATATTGAAAGAAGGATTTAAGAATAATCCTATATGCCCATATGTTTTTATTAAGAAATCAGAATTCAGATTTGCTATTATTGCAATTTACGTTGATGATTTACCTTGTTAGAACTCATGAAGTGATCACAAGGACTGCTATAAATTCAAGAAATGCATTTGAAAAAGAAAGATCTTATTATTCAAATATTAGATGAATTACAAAAATTTGAGACTTCTTGCCTCATCTCTTAAATGCATTTGTTTTTTATAAATCAACATGTCATCCTTATCTAAAGGATTAGGCAGTCGAAATAAAGAGAAAAGTAAGGATTTTTGTTGCCCAGATGACTAACACAAGAGGGGGGTGAATTGGGTTATATTATAAAAATTAACACTTATAAATTAAATACACAATATAAAATATAAACAGAATATAAAAAAGCAAGAAATGTAAAGAGTAAGGTAAAAAAAAAAAAAACTCAGCATTTTTACGAGATTCAGCCCCACTGCCTACGTCCTTGCCTAAAACTACCCATTGAGGATCCCAAATTCATTAGTCAATCTCCTTTAGGTAGAGATAGGAACCTATTATACCTTTGAGCAGCACCGCTCCAAAGAATCCGTATAGAACACCCTCTACACTTCCAATCACCTCACACTTGGTGATTCAACTAGTCCCTGTGTAGAACACCTTCTATACACACAAGGGTTATACTCACCATTTTACTAATATAAAAGTTGATAGTGGGTAGACTATCAAAGTACACTCCTCAATGAGTGAGATAGAAACAATACAGCGCAACCTATATATCTCTCAACAATAACAAGAATTAAAGCTCAAAAGTTTAGAAAAGAGAGAATGAGAGTTTTGAAAGAATGATGCAAAACTTAGCAATAGATGTGTAAGCTCTTATTGTAATTTTTGCAAAACTCAAGTGAGCTATTTATAGGCAAGTGAGTCTTCAATTTCAAATTTGAAAAGATTCCCATGTTAAATAAGAACACTATTCACTTTTCAAAAAATTCAAATAAAAGCATTTCCTTTTTGTATTTGTCAAAGACAACTCTATTCATTTTTCAAAGAAATCAAATCAAATCTTTTACTTTCATACATGACAAAATTAGTATGATTTATTTTTCAAACCAAATCATTTTCTTTTTGCATATGTCAAAAAAATACACAACCACCTTTTAAGATTTTCAAACAAAATCATCTACATTTTACATTTGTCAAAAAAAACACAATCACCTTTTAAAATTTTCAAACAAAATCATCTACCTTTTGCATTTGTCAAAAAAACACACCACCCCCCTTCAAGACTTTCAAACAAAATATGCACATGTCAAATATGATAATCAATCATCTTATAAATTCAATTTTTATATAAAAAAATATAATTTTTGAAATTATTTTGTTTGATGATGTTATTCACATGTGAAAAACATAATTTTTAAAACTAAGACATTTAAAAATGTCTTGCATATGTGAAAAAAGTATTTTGATGTTTTATGAGAAAAAAGAGTAATTTGGAGCCTTAATCCAATTTCGAATTTTATCAAAAGATGTAGAAAAATAATCTATGAGTTTCATTTGTAGACTTGTTCTTTTATACTTGATGTGCGCTTCGCTCCATTGCATAAATAATTTGGGATTGAGACTTGAATTTATTTGTTATTATCAAAATCTACACGTAGATACGAAATTTAAAACCTTGGATTCAACAATCTCCCCATTTTTGATGATGACAAATACTTGGTAGGATTTTGAGACTTGCAGTAATGCTTAAGCTCCCATTGAGAATATGCGTTAGTTTTTCAAGCAATAGATAAACATAATTCCAGCATATATAACAGAGTTAAAAATCTAAATATTTACGTCTACAACTTATCTCCCTTTTGGCATCATTAAAAATGAATCATAATTAGCTCAATAAGTCATCTTCCTACAATAACCAATAGACAAATAAAACGGTGCGTTAGTAGAGACTGTAGAGAATTCGGTGCGGAAGGGGTTCAAATCCGCTTGATGTTGTTGACAAATAAGATACATAAAGATTTGAAAGTTTTTTGTTTCTGTTTAAATGACCATTTTCACCCACTGAATGCTAAAACAAATCTCACATTGCTCATTGAACAAGTATCTGTTTATCCAAAACGATAGAATGGCAGAGAAAATTTTGTCTAATAGTCTTCTGGATTTGAATCAAGAACCATCTCAACCAGTCATTTTATCTCCTGAGGTTGTCAACACCATGATAGAAACAGAGATGCATTTTTCTGGTAGAACTGATTCTGAGGTTGTTGCAGCATCAAGAACTCTCAGTGCTCAATATGCTGCCTCTGTTATGATCATGTCTCGGAGATTACTAGCGAGGGCAAATGAGGTTGATCGACTTAACAATCAAATATCTGTTCTCCATCAAAAGCTTGCAAATAAAGGTAGAAAAAATAAAAGGTTAAAGCAAGAAAATAAAGATTTGACGGAATTAGCTCATGTTTTGAAACTTCGAATAGAATAATCGGAACGATTGAGAGTTCAAGCACAGAGTCAACATCAGTAGATAATAGTAGCGTTTCACGAGAGAAACATGAACAATTGTAGTTAATCTCGCTGGCTTAGTTCGGTAACTTTTGACAATATGCATCCGGCATATCTTGTAACCTTGACTAAGTAAGATTTGAAGATATGACAGTTTATATTCTACTTATTTCCATCTTTATAAAAGTAATCCTTAGTTTTATCTAATCTGCATCAAATCTTCTTCTCATTTCTGTAGTTCATCTTCATTCTCACTTTACAAAATTTCAATGGCTCATCAATTTTCCTTCAGTGCTTCTCGTGATCAAAATATGAGGTATTCTTCACCTCAAACTATTTCTGCATTTGTTGTAGGCTCCATGAAGCAACAAAACACTAATTTGGCTAATAAATCAGATCATGATGCCATTTATAAGCTTGTGAGTCTCGGAATTCGATATTCATCGTCCATTGTCGCTTTTTCCGTTTGGTTGCAGTCGTAAACCCGCGAGATAGAGAAGCTTAATGAGAAGATCGATGTTCTTCAACGACTTGTTCAAGAGTCTAACAGAAAAATAGTAGACTTAAAGTAACAGAATAAGGATTTAAAATCCTTGTTTGCCTCTTCATTTCGATTGTCTAATCCTTTAGATAAGGATGGCATGATGATCTATGAGGAGCAAATGCATTTGAATGATGAGGCTAAACATCTCAAGTTTCTGTAGGTCATTTGAGATAATAGAATAAAAATATCTAGCAGATATTCATGGAATGCATCATTCCTATTTCTCTTCTAATCATGCATAATCTATCTTTTGGTAGGAGTTTTGTGAAAATTTCTGCCAATTGATCGTGTGTGCTTGTGAATTTTAGTACAATATCACCTTTCTGCACATGATCTCTAAGAAAATGATATCTAATTTCAATATGTTTGGTCCTAGAATGTTGTATTGGATTATTTGAAAGATTTATAGCACTAGTATTATCACAGTTAATAGGAATATGATTGTACATAAGTTTAAAATTCTCAAGTTATTGTTTCATGTAAAGAACTTGAGCACAATAACTGCCTGCAGCAACATATTCTGCCTCAGCAGTAGATAATGCAGCAGAATTTTACTTTTTACTAAATCATGAAACAAATGCATGACCTAAAAAATGACATGTTCCACTAGTACTTTTTCGATCAACTTTGCAACCAGCATAATCCGCATCTAAATAACTAATAAAATCGAAAGAAGTGTGCTTAGGATACCATAACCTTAGGTCAACGGTACGGGCAAGATATCTAAAAATACGCTTGATTGCAATCAAATGAAATTGCTTTGGAGATGATTGAAAACGTGCACATAAACATACACTGAACATAATATCAGGTCTACTAGCTGTCAAATATAATAAACTACCAATCATACCTCGATATACCTTTGAGTCAACTGGCTTACCGCTTTCATCTTTATCAAGTTTGGTGGTTTGACTCATTGGTGTTCCAATTACCTTCGCACCTTCCATCTCAAACTTTTTGAGTAACTCTTTGATATATTTTGACTGATTAATGAATATTCCACTTTTTACTTGCTTGATTTGCAATCCAAGAAAGAAATTAAGTTCTCCCATCATGCTCATTTTAAATTCTTCCTGCATGCTCTTAGCAAAATCTTGGCACATATTTTCATTAGTAGCACCAAATATTATATCATCAACATAAATTTGAACTAGAAGAATATCATCCTGTTCATATTTAATGAAAAGAGTTGTATCGATCTTTCCTCTTGAAAAACCTTTTTCAATCAAGAAACTACTAAGCCTCTCATACCAAGCTCTAAGAGCTTGTTTGAATCCATATAATGGTTTTGCGAGCTTAAAAATATGATTAGGAAAAATATGATTTTCAAAACCTGGAAGTTGCTCAACATATACCTCTTCATTTATAAAACCATTTAAGAAAGCATTTTTAACATCCATTTGAAAAAGTTTGAAATTTTTATAACATGCATATGCAAGTAACATTCGAAAAATTTCTAATCTTGCGACAGATGCATACGTTTCATCATAATCGATTCCTTCTTCTTGATTGAAACCTTGGGCTACAAGTCGAGCCTTGTTTCTAGTGATGATTCCAGACTCATCTTTCTTATTTCTAAAAACCCATTTTGTTCCAATAATAGCATGATTTTTGGGTCTAGGAACAAATGTCCATACATTATTTATTTCAAATTGATTTAGCTCTTCTTGCATATCTAGAAACCATGATTCATCAATAAGTGCTTCATCAATATTTTTGGTTTCAATTTGAGATAGAAAAGCAGTGTGATTACAAATATTTCTAAGAGATGATCGAGTACTTACACCTCGTGAAGGTTCTCCTAGAATTTGTTCCACTGGATGATCTTTCACATGTTTCCACTGTTTGGTTGCATCTTGTACTAAGTCTTGATAATCTTTCCTGATGTTTCCATGTTGGATTTCTTCCATTGTATTCTTTTTGTTGAGATTGAGACTATTTTTTTTATTTGTACCTTCTGATTCTTCATCAATAGATTTCTTGAAAAGTAGAGGGTTAGATTCATCAAATACTACATGTATAGATTCTTGTACAATCAAAGTCTTTTTATTGAATACTCTATAAGCTTTACTATTTGTTGAATACCCAAAAAAGATATCTTCATCAGATTTTGCATCAAACTTTCATAAATTATCTTTGTCATTGAGTATAAAACATTTGCATCCAAATACATGAAAGTAACCAATGTTGAAATTTTTCTCATTCCAAAGCTCATAAGGGGTTTTATCTAATTTAGACCTTAACATAACTCTATTTATAACATAACATGCAGTACTTACCGCTTCGGCCCAAAAATAACTAGGTAAACTATTTTCATTAAGCATTGTTTTTGCCATTTCTTGGAGAGATCTATTCTTCCTCTCTACTATCCCATTTTGTTGAGGAGTTCGAGGAGCAGAGAAATTATGCAAAAAATCATTTTCATCACAAAAAGACTCAATATCTTTATTGACAAACTCTTTTCCCCTGTCACTTCGGATGTTTGAAATAGTATAGCCCTTTTCTTTTTGAATTCTCTTGCATAGCTTGGTAAAAGCATTATGTACTTCATATTTATGAGCGAAAAAGATGAGCCAAGTATATCTAGAGAAATCATCAACAATAACAAATGCATAACATTTTCCTCTCAGACTCGTAACTCTGTTTGGTCCAAAAAGGTCCATGTGTATTAGTTGCAAAGGTTTAGTAGTGGAAAAAGGTTTCTTGATTTTGAAAGAAGTTTTTATTTGTTTACCAAACTGGCATGTATAACAGATTTTGTCTTTAAAAAATTTTGGTTTTGGCAAACCTCTCACAAGATCATTTTTTGAAAGTTTGGAAATAAGTTCCATGTTTGCATGACCTAACTTTCTATGCCATAACCAACTATTTTCATATTGAGTTGATAAACAAATAGGATCTTGTGAGGCAATTTCTTCAAATTCAATTGTATAAACATTATTGTTTCTAAGAGTAATAAAACAAATATTGCAATCATGATTATTCAAAATAATGCACTTATCCTTTTTGAAGGTAACTGTAAATCATTTATCACATAATTGACTTATACTTAAAAGATTATATTTTAGACCTTCAACAAGTAGAACATCTTCAATTATGAGAGAAGACTTATTACCAACTTTACCTATTCCCACGATCTTCCCTTTTGAATTGTCTCCAAATGTCACGTGTCCTTCTTCTTTAGGAGTGAGATCAATAAACTTAGTTTCATCTCCTGTCATGTGTTTTGAGCATCCGCTATCTAAAAACCATATTGTTTTACTTATGAAAGACTTCATGCATACCTACAAAAACAATTAAAATAATTTTTCTTGGTACCCATGTTTTTTGGGTCCTTTATTTATTAGTATTTAAAGAAATAAGATTCTTTAATACCCATATGGCTCTAATAGTCATTGTATGTTTTCTTCTAATAGGACAAGCATGATAGTTATGACCATTTCTATTGCAAAAATTACAAATAACATGTAACATATTTGAAAAATTTGAGTGATTGTAATAATGTCTTTCTTTGATAAATCTATTTTTAGAAAAAGAATTTTGAAAGTTTGGTTTTGATTTAATGGGTTTATTAAAAAATTTTTTATAGGATTTGAGTTTTTCTTTTGACATGTATCCCAAGCCCCTACCTTATCAAAAACACATCTTTGATTAACAAGAAGTTTTTCGAAATTTCTTTTTCCATTTGTGAAATTTTCAACAATCTTTTCTAAATCAGCTACTTTCTTTTTCAGTTCATCATTGACATTTTTTGAAACTATATTTTCTTTTCTTAAAACATCAATTTCATTTATTAAAGAAGAATTTTTCTTTTTCAAAGCGGTATACTTAATACCCAATTTTTCAAATTCCTCATATACATCTTCCAAAGCATTTTGTAATTCTTTATAAGAGAGATTTTTAAGATTTGTTACCTCAAGATCATCTTTAGCTATAAGACAAAGATTTGCAGATTTTTCATTATTTGCGTCGCTATCTGAGCTACTTAAATCATCATCCCATGTAGCTTTCATTACTTTCTTACCTTTATATCGATCTTTTTTTAGCAGGGGACAATCTACCTTGATATGTCCTGACTTTTTACATTTATAACAAATTAATGAATCATTTTTACTTGTATCTTTGTTGGAAGATTTTTTGAAAGGTTTCCTTGGAGAAGCTTTATTTTTTAAGAATCTCTTAAATCTTCTTGTGATCATTGCAATCTCTTCGTCATCGCTTTCTTCATCTTCATCACTTTCACTTTCATGAGGAACGGCTTTGAGTGCCAAGCTCTTCTTTTGCTTTCCTTCTTCTTCTCCTCTTTTCAATGTGTACTCATGGGTAATAAGTGACCCGAAGAGTTCATTTATTTCGAGTTTTTTAAGATCCTTAATTTCAAGAATCGTCGTTACTTTTGATTCCCAACGTTTTGGCAAGGAGTTAAGAATTTTCCTTACAATCTCTAAGCTGTAATAAACTTTACCAAGATATGTCAAACTATTTATAATATTAGTAAAACGAGTATACATAGAAGAGATAGATTCATCATCATTCATTTTGAACATTTCATATTCATGCGTAAGAATATAAATTTTTGATTCTTTGACTTGCGAAGTTCCTTCATAGGTTACTTCCAAGTTGTCCCAAATTTCCTTTGCTGTCCTGCAAGTCATTATTCTATTAAATTCATTATCATTGAGAGCATTATATAGAAAATTCATAAACATTACATTCACAGTATAAAATCTATCGTCTTCGCGACTAAACTCTTCCTCTTCCTTTTTGACATTTAGTCCATCAACAGTTTTTGTTGGAATATAAGGCTCATTCACAATACATTTTTAGATTTCTCGACCTTGAGACTGAAGAAATATTCTCATTTTAGCTTTCTAGAAAGTATAATTATTTTCACAAAATAGCGGAAGTCGACTACTAAATTAACCTTCAGCGAAAGTAGCTGCAATGTTAGCCATATGATCTTAACTCAACAGATAGTTAATCTTATAACAGAGCCCTTGCTCTGATACTAATTGTTGCCCAGATGACTAATATAAGAGGGGGGGTGAATTGGGTTATATTATAAAAATTAACACTTATAAATCAAATACACAATATAAAATATAAACAAAATATAAAGAAGCAAGAAATGTAAAAAGTAAGATAAAAAAAAAGCAAACTCAGTATTTTTACGAAGTTCAGCCTCACTGCCTACGTCCTTGCCTCAAGCTACCCCTTGAGGATCCCAAATTCACTAGTCAATCTCCTTTAGGTGGAGATAGAAACCTATTACACATTTGAGCAACACCGCTGCAAAGAATCCGTGTAGAACACCCTCTACACTTCCAATCACCTCACACTTGGTGATTCAACTATTCCTTGTGTAAAACACCTTCTACACACACAAGGGTTATACTCACCATTTTACTGATACAAAAGTTGATAGTGGGTAGACTATCAAAGTACACTCCTCAATGAGTGAGATAGAAATAATACAGCGCAACCTATATCTCTCTCAACAAGAACAAGAATTAAAGCTCAAAAGTTTAGAAAAGAGAGAATGAGAGCTTTGAAAGAATGATGCAAAACTTAGCAATAGATGTGTAAGCTCTTGTTGTGATTTTTGCAAAACTCAAGTGAGCTATTTATAGGCAAGTGAGTCTTCAATTTCAAATTTGAAAAGATTCTCATGTTAAATAAGAGCACTATTCACTTTTTAAAAAATTCAAATAAAAGCATTTCCTTTTTACATTTGTCAAAGACAACTCCATTCATTTTTCAAAGAAATCAAATCTAATCTTTTGCTTGTCATACATGACAAAATGAGCATGATTTATTTTTCAAATCAAATCATCTTCTTTTTGCATATGTCAAAAAAACACACAACCACCCTTTAAGATTTTCAAACAAAATCATCTACCTTTTACATTTGTCAAAAAAAATACACAATCACCCTTTAAGATTTTCAAACAAAATCATCTACCTTTTGCATTTGTCAAAAAAACACACCACCCCCTTCAAGACTTTCAAATAAAATATGCACATGTCAAATATGATAATCAATCATTTTATAAATTCAAATTTTTATATAAAAAAAATATAATTTTTGAAATTATTTTGTTTGATGATGTTATGCACATGTGAAAAACATAATTTTCAAAACTAAGACATTTAAAAATGTCTTGCATATGTGAAAAAAATATTTTGATGTTTTATGAGAAAAAAGAGTAATTTGGAGCCTTAATCTAATTTCGAATTTTATCAAGAGATGTACAAAAATAATCTATGAGTTTCATTTGTAGACTTATTCTTTTATGCTTGATGTGCGCTTCGCTCCATTGCGTAAATAATTTGAACTTTGAGATTTGAATTTATTTGTTATCATCAAAATCTACACGTAGATACGAAATTTGAAACCTTGGATTCAACAATTTTAAATCCTTATTATCTTACTTTAAGTCTGCTATTTTTTAGTCAGACTCTTGAACGAGTCGTTGAAGTACGGAAGCTTTTTCATTAAGCTCCTCAATTTCACGATTTTTGGATTGTAACCGGTTGAAAAATCCAACAATAAGGGAGGAGTATCGAGTACCAAGGGTCACCAGCTCATAAACAGTTTCACGATCTGACTTATTAGCCACATCATTCACTTGCTGCAACATGGCACCTGCGGAAGATGCAGGAACAACTTGTAACTGAGGTGAAGGATATTTCATATGTTGATCGTGAGAAATATTGAAAGGAAATTGATGAGCCATTGAAAATTTGTAGAATATGAATGTAAATGTTGATGAATTATAGATATGAGAAGAAGATTTGATGCGAATTATATGAAACTAAAGACGATTCTTATAGAGATGGAAATAAGAACAAAATAAACCATCATTTCTTCAAATCTCACTTAGTCAAGATTACAAGATATGCTGGATGTATAATTTCAAAAGCCAGCGAAATTAATTACAGCTATCCCGATTTTCTTGTAAATGCTGAACATCTGCTGTTAGCTGCTGTTGTTGACTTTGTATTTGAGCTATCTCTCGTTCCAGCTTTTCTACTCGTGTTTTTCAGGTCACGAGAATATCAGTCTACAAATTTCTACAGCTCTTTGTTTTCTTATCTTAAATTTTTATTTTTTCTATCTTTAGTTGCAAGTGTTTGATGCAACTCAGATATTTGATTTTTAAGATGATCAACCTCACTTATTCTCACCAGTAACCTTTGAGACATGGTTGTTAGATAGGTAGCATATTGAGCACTAAGGGTTCTTAATGCTGCAATAATTTCAAGATCAGTTTTACTAGAAAGATATATCTCTGCTCCTATCATGGTGCTTACAGTCTCAGGGAAAAAGATGAGTAGTTGAGGTATAAAAGGTTCATGGTTCAAATTTGGGACATTAACAAAAGAATTTTTATCAGACATAATATCGTTTTGGATGAACAACAACTGAAGAATGTGAGATCATTTTGCTAGAGTAAACCAATGGTAAAATTGGTTATATTTAAACAGCAATCCGAAACTTTCAAATCTCTTCAAGATCTCAAGCGGATTTGATTTTCCACTGAATCGATATATGGATGGTTTTTAATGCTCTTTCCGCCGTACAAAAATAAATTCTTCCTAATAATGCCGAATGAGGAAAGAAAATTTTAGATGAGAATATTATCAAGTTCTCTCTACTACATTGTTTAGATGAAAATTATATTTGAATTCTTATCCCTGTTATATATGCTGAAATCATGTTTGCTTATTACTTGAAAAACTAATGCATATTATCAGATGGGAGTTTAAGTATTACTGCAGGTTTCAGATTTCTACTAAGTCTGTCAACCAGACATTATCTTCCACATCTTCAAATCACTCAGAAATCATTGCAATTTATGAAACAAGTCGAGAGTGTATATTGCTGAGATCAATAATTCAACATATTTAAGAAAAGTGTGATCTTCCCATCATCAATGACAGCCCAACAATTTTATATGATGATAATACTGCTTATATCAGAGGAGGATATATCAAAGATATGATCAAGTGATAATCTAGCAAATTTATTTATAAAGGCATTACTAACTGCGACATTCAAGAAAATTGTGCAGAATATTGGAATGCGAAGACTTAAAGATCTGTCATCATGCACTTTTCAAGGGGAGTAAATGTCCTGAAGACTTGTGCTGATTGTACTCTTTTTCCTTCACTGAGGTTTTGTCCTACTGGTTTTTCCTTTGCAAGATTTTAATGAAACAATCTTAAAGTACTTTGAGGTACATAAGAATATTGTATTCTTTTTCCTTCACCATTAGTTTTTCTTCCCACTGAGTTTTTCCTTGGGAAGGTTTTAACAAGGCAGATTCTTTATAGATAGTCATTCAAATGGGAGTGTTGTATAATAGGTAAATGACCATCAACTACCACTCATGGTTTGTTGTAAAACTAACCATACAAAATGTGAATTGGTTGTTGGCATGTGAGAGTTTGTTGTGCTTGTCATTTGATTGTTGAGCATGTGAATTGATTAGCACAACAACCACTATGTAAGTTGCCTATAAAAGAGGTCTTGAAGATCATTTGTATGTGATAAAAAATGAAGTGAAGTGAATGATATTGAACTCTTGAAGAATAAAGTATTTTGCGATCTCTCAATCTTCCTTATTCTCTTTTGCAATCTTTCAATCATTTGTTATTCTTCTTTAGTTTCATAACACAACTCAATAAATCTTAGTTCACTAAAATCTCAAAATTCTTATTTTATCTTACTTTTCAAACGAGTCTTTAATAAGAAAACACAACAAAAAACCGGATGCGGATTTGCATGCGTGGTTTGGACCATGTGCACCATATATCGCTTACTCTATAGTCCCATTTAGATATAGAAATAATTTTATTTATCTCCACAGTACACACAAATGACTAATATGACCTAATCCTTACTACAAACATCTCCAGACCGTCGTTGGAAAGAGAGCATCACTTTGTTCAAGACAGAGTTGTAAACAAACCTCTTACCCATTCTAAGATGGAGCAAAAGACACACTCTATAGACAAACATTTTCAACCTTGAAAGAAAATATAAACCATCGACAAAGCGGTTGTAATGGCGCATGGGGGACAAGTGCCACTCTTGGAGAATGGAAGACGGTCTGATTTGAAGGAGACGGAGGTCCAAGTCCCAAAGAAGTCACGCGTGGCGCGTGAGTTTCATGCACCCGCTTCGGACTGCATGTGTGAATCATGCACCACTTTGATCGACGAACTTCTTCCCTTATCTGAAAGATCGATGTCTTAAGTGGTTTGTGGTGGGGCGTTAAGGTCATTGGACACCGAAGGCCAACAAATCGAACGTTCACCATCATCAACCAAAACACAAACTTGCACTTCGTCGGGGCTACTGCAAAACGGAAAGGAAACGAAGAAAATTAAGAAAAAGAGGAGGGGGATGAGAGAGGCAAGGAGGGTGGAGTTGAAGCTCATCTTCCTAGGTTGTGCTATTTAGGTTCTCTAGGATTTTTTAGAGTGACGAGAGCTTTTTCAAGTCAAGGGGAATACAAAACGCATTCATCATTCAGTGTTAGAAAATTATATTTTATTAACTTATTAATAGCAGGTACGATATGGACAATTAATAACATAATGAAGTAACACTTTTCAAGCCTAAAAGAAATTATCCACATTCCGTTCCAAGAATCTTTCTCATCAAGAAAGTCAACATGAAATGAGCAAAGAGAAAAAAAAAAAAAAAGAAGCAAGCCACACTTGTAAACAAATAGAATCTCCACCATCATAATTGGAGAGAAGTTGCCCTTCACTTTCTTTCTTTCTTTCTTTTTCAGCAAAGTAAAGCTGATATTAATAAAAGCAAAAATACAAAGCATCCATGTGCAATATTACAAGGAGATCCTAAATGGATCTTTTTCACTATGAAATTTTAAGAGACTATGAGGGATTTGGATTGAGTAATGTTTCCAAGGACTTACGTTGCTACTGCCATTGCACTAAGTCCTGCACGCATCGATTTAAAGATCGATAAATTGTCCTTACTCGCCAAGACTTGAAGACCTGTAGTATATGCTTGATATATTCGATAATAGGATTGATGATCTAGTCTTGATTCTGTGAGGAGTTGGTGATTGCTTGAATAACGATGTTGGAATCTCCTTTCAGAATGATGTATGTTAGCCCCCTATGCTGAGCCTATTGAAGTGCCATTGCTGAAACTTCTCCTGTGTTTGGATGAGTACTGTAGATGAAGTCAATTTTTGCAAAATGTATGACACCCTGATAGTTTCTGGATATTGAAGCTATAATACTTCCATGGTCTCGAACTGCAACATCAAAGGATAAAATATGTGCATTTGGAGGATCCCATTGTAAAGCTACCCCAACACTTTGGATATTAAGAGACACAGACCAAGCCCACATGTGATCTTGAAAGCTTTTACGAACATATGTTACAAAAGAGGTTGGACGGGTATAAACATTTTCATGGATAAGCTTGTTCCTAATGAACCAAATAGAGTCCATAACTATGGTAGCAAAAATTTGGAAATAATGATGATCCTCCTTAAGAATTTTAAGATTGATACCAGGCTAATGTATGTTGTTGATCCAGGATAAAAATGATTGCCTATCAAACACAAAGATATCAATGGGCCAATAGGAGTTTCTCTAGAGAATCTTTGAATAGAAGCAATTAGGAAAAGATGGGAGAGGTCTTCAATGTGCGACAAAGGGGACACTCGATATGATCATTATCCAAAGGAATGATTTTATGGATTTGAGATTTTGTGGAGACAATTTCATTGAAAATTGTCTAAAGGAAAAGTTTAAGACAGTCCTGCATTTTTAACTTCCAAAGATTTTTCCAAACAATGGGAGGCCGAAGGAAGAAGCAAGAAGACTTTGAGTGTTGACAAGTGCGGTATATGCCAAATTCACATAAAATTTTCTAGAAGAGTAGTGGATCCATATCACTTTGTCAGGGACATAATACAAATTTTGTGTTGCCAGGGGGATTTGTTGGATTTCTCTTGCTATGTTTTTAGTGAAAATAGCATTCAACAATAAAGAGTTTCATCTCTGGGATTCCTCCAAAGTAAGCTTAGAAACAGTGGAGATGGATCGATAGAGGGTAATAAAGGGTTGGGTTGGGGTCAGAAGAGTAGGATTCTAGGGATCATTCTAGATTTTTGTTGAGACACCATTGTTGATTTGGAAACATTAGTTGGTGTTGAGAAGGTCTCTATGTCTAAGAATGGATTTCCAGAACCTGAAATCCGAAGGCTTAATAGAAATAGTATTGAATGAGGCATCTTTAATGTTTTTTTTTTTTTGTTGACAAAATGTCTTTCCAAAAATAGTTGGGTCCTTGAATGAAAAACCAATCAAATTTGTATAAGAGGGTAGAGTTAAAAACAGACATATTTTGAGACACAAACCTCTCATGGATTTTGGGATACAAATTTCTTTCCAGTATTTTGGAGTGAAATTCTTTTTTGAAAGATTAGTGATGCCCCACCAGAATCTTCTAAAGATAGAGTCTAGGTGATGGGTAACAGATTTTGGGAAAGAAAGAGTGGCCATGGCATAATTGAGGATGGCACTGGCTACTGATCTAATTAGAACAGTTCTTGCAACTTGGGAGAAGATCTTAGCTTTCCAGCCTTGAAACTTATTTTGGACTCTATCAATGAGGCTTTTAAAGAAACCTTTTTTTATCTTATCCTCCCTAGACCAAAAGGCCTAGGTATTATGTGGAGGGAGGTTTTATTTTGAAAGCAAAGAGGGAGTTGATGCTTGTTTTTGTATCAGGAGGAGTATTGTTATTGAAGTAGATAGAGGATTTCCTTTGATTGATGCTTTGACCCAACCAGGCAAAATAGGTGCTAAGACAATCAGAAAAACCCTAGGTTCTTGAAGTTAAAGCAGAACCAAAGAGGAACAAATCATCAACAAATAGAAGATAAGAAATAGATGGACTATCTCTGAAAGTCTTATTCCTTTAATAGAATGAGGATTTTCATGCATGAGAGTGAGACGAGATAGAACCTCACTACCTAAGATGAAGAGGAAATGAGAGAGGGGATCACCTTATTTAAGACCTCTGGTAAGTTGAAAGAAACCATGAGGGGAACCATTGACCACAATAGAATAATAAACGATATCTAAGTATTTTTTGATCCAATTGATCCATTAAGGATGAAGGCCTGCATGATAAAGAATAGATAGGATAAATGACCATTCCATGGAGTCGAAAGCCTTAGCCATATATATTTTGATGGCCATAAGACCAAGTGAGCCTCTTCGCTTTTTCAAATGATGAAAAAATTCTTGAGTCAAGAATGTATTCTCATGAATGAGTCTCACTGAAAGAAAAGCTAACTGGCATGAGGATATTATTTGAGGGAAAACAGATTTGAGACGATTGGCAGGGATTTTTTCTATGATTTTATAGCAAACGTTCGAGAGGCTAATAGGTCTGAACTAGTTGACCTCATTTGGATTATCAACTTTTGGAAGTAAGACTAGGTTGGTATGATTGAGTTCCTTGAGGATTTTTTCCTTGATGAAGAAATCTTGAACTGTAGCAATTAGATGATTCTTAATGATTTCCCAGTAGGTTTTGTAAAAAAATGCTAGTGAACCCATCAAGACCAGGAGCTTTGGAGGAGGGGAGTTGGATAACAATAAGAAAGATTTCTTCAGCAGATGGGGATGGAACAGAGAAATTTATTGTCTCAATCAGAGATTTTGGTAGTGAGCAGACTCCCTAATTGACTAGGGGGAGGATTAGAAGTAGTATAAATGTGCTGAAAGTGATTAAGGAATCTTGAAATGATGACGAATATTTTTGAAGTCCAGTAATTGATGCCAATCTTAGGACATTCAATGGAATTGCGTCTACATTGAAAGGACATGGATGCATGAAAAAAATTTGTATTGAAATTAGAGGTGGAAAGCCAGGTAATTCTAGACTTCTGTTTCTAAAGCAATTCCTCTCTAAGGAGGAGCTCATTAATATTATCTTGAAGAGCTTTTTCCAAAGTCTCAGAGGAAAAATCATTATGAGATTAAAGAGAGAGAAGTCTAGAAGTGAGAACTTTAAGGTTGGATTGAATATGACCAAATGTGTGAATATTCTAATCTTTCAAAGTTTTTTCGTGACTTTTAATTTCTTTGAGAGAATAAAAGCAAGGGTTCTTTCAAAGTTGGAGTTTCAAGCTTGACAAATGATCTCAATACTGGAAATATCTCTGGTCCAGAACTCCTCAAGTTTAAAAGATTTAGGAGAATTATAAGAATTTGAAGAATTAAGGAGGATGAGGGCATGGTCAGATGTGATTCTAGAAAGAGTGTTTATAGTGGCCTAAGGAAAAAGATTAATCTACGGAACGTTAGCCAGACCTCTATCCAATCTTTCACGGATTCGACTAGGTCTATGTCTATTATTTCACAATGTAAAATGAGGACAATTCAATCCTAGGTCCACAAAACCACTTTTATTCATGAAAAGTTGAAGACCTTTAGGCATATTGAACAAAAGGCTTTCCCCATATTTTTTCTGATTGTGTGAGGATGGAGTTAAAATCGCCTATTGCAAGAGACGGACCAATATAGGATGCAGTAATTTTAAGAAGATATCCCAAATAGATTGTTTATTACTAATAGAAGTGGGATGATACACTAAGGAGAGAAGTCAGGGCATGTGACAAGGATCAGATATTATGGGTGTCAATATGTCACACGATCCGTTAATCCAACATGAACACGACACGATAATAGCAGGTTAAGGTTTAGTTTTAAAGGGTTTCGAGTCAACATGGGTTGACCTGTTATGACACGATTGCTTAATGGGTTGATAGCGGGTCAATTTGTTTTGACTCGCTATGACACATTAAGAAAGTTAAAATTACAAGTATACCCTTACATTTAAAGGTAAAACTGTTAGAATCTTAATTTCAATATATTTATTATTTATATTATAATTCATACTTGTAGTTAGTATTATAATTTTTATAGATATTGTGATTTTAACATTTGTATAAAATTATGTTAAGTTTAATTAAATCAAACGGATTAATTTTGGACATATTCAACATATTTACATAAACAGGTTGAAGCGTATCATATTTTGTTGTGTTAATTTATTTCATAATATATGGGTCATAACGGGTTGACACGACACGATACGTTATATTAACGGGTCGTGTTAGGGTTTGAAATTTTGACACAATAAATTTAACAGGTCGGGTTAGGGTTGACCTATATAGTATAATATACATATCTTGACACGACACGAATACAACCCGTTAATATGATTTGACACCCCTATCAGATATACTAAAATAGATCATATATCATAAGAGCTATATACAACATAAAAGTTGAAACCAAGGCGATACATTAACAAAAGACCACCCCATTTTTTGGGGGTGGGACATGCACAAAAAGAGTAAAATCTAATCTATTTACAATAGCAGTCGTGTTTGTAGTGGACAAAAAAATTTCAAATAGAAAAATAACATTTGGGTTATGCGCTCTAATAACATTTGGGATATGTTTGAAAAAAGAGGATGGCCCATCTATATTCATTTCTGGTAAGGAGTTGGTGCACTGGTTTGGGCTTGGATGAAATGGGATCGGGGAAGAGAAGATGATAGTTAAGGAGCTGGATACACGGAATGGGTCCACCTTCGAAGTTGAGAAGTCTCTAATTTTAGCCATGCATTTCAATCTATTATATGGGCTTTCAACAAGCTTAGTGACAGCAGATGGGCCAGCAAATGAGCCCAAGTATGCTGACTTATTAAACAGCAGAGGTGCAATTGAGGAAACAGGGAAAAAGACACCAGGACGATAGTGATTGATTTGTTGGAGCCTTGGGGAACAAGACTTAATGAAGATTGCATACTGTGATTGATGGTTGTACGGTCCTCAATAATAGAAAGCTTTAGGTTAGCCGCCTTCCCCTAAAGTATGCCACATGTATTTTTGAGAGTAGATCCTGGTCGTTCAGTTGGCAAACTTTCTGATGGTAGCACAATTTTCTTCTATAGTTTGGTTGTCAAAAGTCTGTGAACTTGTGAATAATGGAGTAATGCAACATTCAAGTTGTACTCCTTCAGAGGTTGGGATCAATTTTGCTTTACCTATCCCAAGATACTCGATTGGTTGGCTTTCCTTTACTCGATGTGGCCATGGTGTTGAGAAGAGGAGAATCTTGTGGTTCTTGGATGTAAATCAAAGGGAGAAACTTGTGAAGAATGGGAGCCAACAGTGCCTCGGAGGTTGATTGTTCCCTTGAATGAGTATCAAAACTATTTCCTTTTTGGGCATCCACACTGTCTGCTCTTAAATCTAGGCCAAAATTAAGTTCTTCCACAGTATCAAATGAGTGAGAACAACTTTGGGGTAAATAACCTAACTGTCCACAACTATAGCAAAAATTGGACAATCTCTCATATCTAAACTCAATTGTGGCTAGTTTCATGTTGATTCGAGGGAGAATGAACCCATCTGTGAGAAGCTTTTCAGTGTCAACCTCAACTCGTATCCGAAGAAAGTGAGTTATATTGTTGCATGGGAGATGATACAGGTCTATTTCCAATAGATGACCAAGGATTCCACCTATGTCTTTTGCTGTTTGTTCAGTCATAAGTATTGATGGAAGACCAAATACTTAACCCAGAGGGCCGAAGAATGAGATTAACTTCCTCTAGACCAAAGTCCTAATGGCCATTCTTTAAGGATCAAGTGTAATCTTTTAAAGTTTTATGGACGATTGTTAAAGACCTTCATTTTGGCATCCTGAGAAGGGAATTTAAACAAGAACGCATTGGGATTGAGGTCTTCAATTTTTAGATCATTCACGAAACTCCAAGCAACTCTAAAAGTGGAATGAAATGTAAGCGTATTGAGATCTTTTGAAGATACAAGCTGATCAATAAGAACATGGTCATTGATCTTGGTGGCAATCTCAGAGGAAGGTTCGAAGATAATGTCATCCCACGTAAGAGCTTTTATCTTTTGTACCAGTTTATCAATGTTGGAAGGATCCGTTTGACATTTTTTAAAGTCTAAAAAGGAAAGGCTGCTGTAAGGACAGATATTTTTTTACGGAGGAAAAGGGAAGCTTTTATGGAAAGGTTGAAACTTTTGGTGACAAAGAAAGTTGTTTGTTGCGGCAAAAGTGGGGCTTTTTATGGGAGGCAGAAACTTGACTGGAAGGTTTATGTACAAAAGGTTTAAAGTTATGGCAGTTGCCCTTCACTTTCAATTAAGCTTTAAATTCAACTTTTTTGTGCTTACCTTTCTGTAAGATTTTTCACAATAATTTGATTTTGGATTTGGGTTTGGATAATTTTTAAACGGCGATATAAATGCGTGTCAGTCATCTAAGGGATCCGTTCATCACAACCCAAGCATTTTTGTCGCGTTACAATCCCCATTGTGCTTCCTTCGATTACTCACGTTTGGTAGGGTATGACAACCATTTGATAAGAACATGTCTCAGAACCCTGTTACTTCCCTGAACACGTTTGGTATTTCTATTACCATGAAATTCATAAATGAACGTCATGTTTCATCGAATAACACCGTGCATTCCACATGGAAGTCTATATTGGACAACAAGTGCAAGAGGTAGACAAAGTTGTGCCAATGACCAATGGAAGTGCTTCCGTTGTACATTGAATTGTGTGATTATTTCACGTCTCAGCTACGTTGTACTTAGCGGACCCAAGAAAAGAAAAAAGAACTGATAAAGGAATACATTGGGGAGGGGTTTAAGGCGCTATAATGCACGTATCTATGTATGTTATAGGCTGGCAGCAATGAATGAAGAAGATTCTTCTTGTTTTAGGCTGTCTGCAACATGAGCAACCACCCCAGCACCAGCGTTGTGTAGCCACTCATTTTTCACCTAAATTCAGCAACAAATCATATTAAAAGACTTGAAACCGACCAAACATCTCCAAATGAAAAGTTGGGTCGAGTCCGTACATGAATGTTGTTATGGGCGAAAAAGGGCCAGAATGCAGAATGAAAGCTGACATCAACCTTTTTCCATCCTAACTGCTGTAATCCACGTATCATTTCCTCTGTTAACAAACTAAAATCACCATTAGTAGGAATCCCGGCGTGAATTGGCACCTGTGGCAAATTGATGTTACCTTCCATAATTTCATGGTATTCCACCGTATGTTGTATGCTGGGTTCCTTTTGTGCCGCTTCCTTTGCTTTGGCTGCTTCCGGAGGAAAATGTGGGCCATCAGAGGCAACTGGTGGACAGTACTCTACGTCGACAACATGTTTATAACCGTCCAAAGATCGGCGAGGAGGCTTCTAATTAAGTACAAAATTTCAGGATGATTTATAAATAGGAAGACAACTGCAAAAGTATCCATCACCCAAAAAGGGAACTGCTTTCTCTAGCATGGGAAACACTTGCAATGAACCTTTTCAAATTGCTGGTTTCCAACTATAAAGGGACTAAACAACTTAAGAGCTTGTAATGCCAGTTAAAAAAAACTTGTCACATATTTTAAGATCTATCAAGCATGGTATTTCTAGCAGCAGACAGCTCCTTCATAAATTCACCAGACCATGGGGACTTCACAAGGAAGTCCACGTAGATTTAACACGAAAAATGAATAATAATAAGTCAAGAAGTGCATATGAGTGCGCTAACAAACTAATCTTCTCCTAACTAAGAAGGGGAAAAACCCATCAGCACATCATGTAGTTCAAGAAGAGAATTCACGAATTCACCTTAGAAAGTTCTGACTCCCTCCTTATGGAGGATGTGCGCCAACCAACCATATCTATATGATGTTAAAGATACTAATGTAGAAAGAGTAAATGAGAAGAAAGTCAACAAAGCCAGTTCATTGATACTAAAGATAAAAGAAGGTATATGATGCAGTAGGATACGATCATAAGATACATTAGCGTAAAGAATACGGCATTGAAAAGTGCCTAGGGAGGATCTGCAAAGCAAAACAGATTAAAAACGTTAGACTGCTATGGCATAGAATAAAATGTGTTTACGAACAATAAAAACCTGTCAGCTTACATAAACTTTCCATCTTCGCAATCAGAAGCCATTCGTAGAAGAAGAGGTGGTCTATCAGGTTTGCCATCAGTGAGGAACAGCTGACTACCGGTTCGGCCAACAATTATAGGAGCTAGTGGTAGAGCCAGTTTCTCCAAGATGGGAACTCCAAACAAAAATGGAAGCTGGAGAACAAGCATGAAAGATTGAATTTGGAAAAGAAAAGGTGAGGAAACTGAACTGTGTGGAATCAGGTGCTACTAGTTGCACTACTAACCATGACCAATACTCTTCAATCATAGATTCATGACTTGGATGAAATTCAATAAGCAAAAAGTAAAAGATAACGGGATACCCAACATTATTGACAGCTCGCAATTTAAGAAAGAAAGAATATACTGTTGTTTCTAACATTTTGGTTTCTCACTAATGGAATCCAGTACAGCTGATCGAGAAGGAATATTAATTATTAATAATTTCTTTAAGAGTTAGTAATTATCAGAGTTAATAATTTCTTTTATCAGTAGACTACTGTATTTTAAATAGTTCAGTATTATTTATTCTTCATTTAATATATAAATATATATATATATTTCCCTTTTCAGGATCAGACAAAAGTGTTTTAAGAATCATTGATCATACTAACTGCTACGAGGTATAGACTGAATCTTTCTCTTTTTCTGATAAGAATAGACTGAACCTCCTTTCCTTTAAGAGGTTCAGTCTTAAAGGAACCTCCTTTCTCTATAGATTTAACCTTAAAAAATACGCACCCATGGCCTTGAGAAATTGGCAAACAGAAATGAGATGTAATTTAATCTTCTCCTACAGAAAATATTTTGCACTTCTCAGAAATGTAAATTTATCTTCTCTATCCACACAGACAAGCAGAAAATCCCATTACAATAAGACGACCACATACATGAAGGAATTGTATAAGTGTGAGAATGACGTGATGAGCTATACCCTCAGGGACAAACCTGTTTTCTCCCTCTCACCCCAAGATGTGGAGTTGCCAAGGTAATAAAATTGATTGGCTCCAATCCAGCAATCATACCTCGTCTTGAAGAGTATGCTGTTTGTGAATTTGCCCCCGTAGAACTGGCAGGATCATCAGGTTTGCCGCCACTTAAGCCATGTGGTCTATAAAGAACAGCAACAGCATATCTTGCAAACAAGCCACCAAGAGAATGGGCCAAAAATGAGATCTTTTTCAGGCTGTCTGTCTTTTGCACAACTTGCATGACCTGTTCATGACAGCAATACTAAGTCATTTTGAAGAAAGCCACAAGCCACATTAGATATAATTGGAGCTGAAATTCTTGAACACGTTTTTGCATAGATTTGAATACTCACTTCATCTGCTAATCGCTTTCCAGCTCCTTCAATTCCAGTAAAGGTTTTAGTATATGTGTTAGAAGAACTTGCTGCACACAGAAATAAAAAGAAAAGACAAAATTAACATTAGGCTTTCAAAAGGAAAATCTTATACCCAAACAGTTTTTGCTATTGTTCATAGAGAACAAAGTTTAAGAATAAGGTTTTTTCTATTACAAATAAAACCATCAATTCACCATTAATACCCTTTGACTGATGTATTTATTGTAATAAGCCCAGCCCACCCAGCCCATTTTCTTTTCTTTTCTTTTTTACTTCTTCTCCTTCCTTCCATAAATTCCACCCCAATTAATCTGATCCTCCACCCCAATTAATCTGATCCTCTCCCTCTCTCTCTCTCTCTCTCTCTCTCTCTCTCTCTCTCTCTCTCTCTCTCTCTCTCTCTCTCTCTCTCTCTCTCTCTCTCTCTCTCTCTTACGCCCCTCAGACGCACTCAGACACACCACTCTCTTTTCACTTCTCTCTCACACACAGTCCCCCCCAACCATCTCATCTCTCTCTCTCTCTCTCTCTCTCTCTCTCTCTCTCTCAATTTTCTCCCGACCCGTAAATATATTCCATCTCTCTCTCTCTAACCTGCCGTATGTATACATATATATTATTTTCATTGTTGATCTCTCTTAAAACCGTACATATATATTCTCTCTCTCTCTGTCTGTAACCTCTACCCACAACCATTGCTCCTTACTGTTTCATCACCATCAACATTAGGTAAATTCTCATCCCTGATGAATTGTATATTTAATGAATTTTATATAAAATTTGTTAATATTTGGTGTTGTTAATTGTTGAAAATATACCTAGTTGATTATGTTGTTAAGGTGTATTAAAGATGATTTTAATATTCAAGTGTTAGTGATGAGTATTAGCTAGAATTAATCTATGTTTATGTCATTGTTAGATGGTTGAGTGTAGACATTATTTACGTTGAATTAATAAAGGGATAGGGGTCGTGTAGTCTGGCAACATATTTACAACTTAGAAATTTGGACTTATCAATTTTGGAGGAGAATCTTATAGAACAAGTCTAAATTCCTGTTATTAAGGATTGAGTGAAATTTCAGAGTTAAGGGAGGTCATTTTTAGTGTAGAAGTTGACGAACTATAATGGCATTGAAAAAGGTTCCAAGTGACCGTTGCCAAAGGAATATCGTGACTATTTTGAAAATAAATCAAGGTAAGTGGCTCTTTAATGAGGTTTTAATAAAAGAACTGTTGGTTTTATTTTAAATGGTGCACTTGGGTATTATATTTCAAACTTGCATAAACTTTGAATTTGTGCACATTCTTATGCTATTTTGGCCATGCTTGTGGAATTTGTGCAAATTTTTTTATGGTTGAATGTTTGAAAAATGCTATATGGCTTGTTAAATATGAGCATGCTATTTATCCTTGAGCCCATGATATGAATGTCTTTGTAACATCTTTCACGTCCCTCACGGCGTAATGTCTTCGTGGCATGACATCTTTGTGGTATATTAATGCTCTTGCGGCATGAGTTTTCGTGGCATGATATCTTTGTGGTATGTTGGTGATTTCCATATTATCATGTGGACCTGAATATGATATTTGGTTGAATATGTTGGTTGAGATAAAACTGTATTGCTCACATTATTTTATTGAAAACTTATTCTCTATTATAGTCAAGCAATTTGCCAACTCCCACACTTCCATTAAATTACTATTTATTGAGCACATGATAACTCACCACTTCATTTCACATATTTTTCAAAGTTGTAGGAGTTCCTTCCTTTGGAGTAATAGCTTTTAAGTCAAAAATTCCAGAATGCACTTGGTTTAGTCACTTCAGGTTGGAAGGTTTGGATATTGATGGTTTTGTTGCTTGAAGATGGTTTTGATCATTCAAAGAGTTTTCTTAGTCATATTTTAGTTACTCTAGAGTTTTTGTTGGATTACCTGTATTATAATTATTTAGAATTTAATGGCTCTAACAGAATTTATGAATGGGTTTTTGAGGGTCATTGTATTATGATTGTGAATACTTTGGAGGTTATGCATATGAGATATGTTGTAAACAGGGAGAAAATTTTAAAATTAGAAAGGGAACTCTGTCTGTTTCAGTTTTGGGTTTGGGGCATTACATTTATCATTCTTCTTTTATGGTGCCTAACATATGTATCAGCTCAACTGAGACCTATTGAGTTGATTTTAGAGGAATTAAGAGGTCTAGATGACCTTATCTCAACTCATTCATTACCAATGGATGAATTTCCCCCGAAAAAAGGAGCAAAAAAATAGATAGAGAGAGAGACCGTACCATAAATTAAGAAGTTTCTTCCGAGACGCTTTTTTAACTCTGCTTCTACATATAGCCAGTCACTTGGGCTGCACTAAAGAGAAATCAGTCGACTAAATATACACTTAAAGAGTTAAAAAGCCTGATGACTAAAAAAACATAACCATGAAGACAACATTAGTGGGAACACAACCATGAAAATCAGGAAGGTACTGATGAACTAAAGCATCGTTAGCAGTTCATAGATGAAAAGGGTTTTCACATTTTGAACACAAACATATAATATTCGAAGTACAACTGAAAACTGGAAAAAGAAAAAAAGCAGGAACATGATCAAGGAAATTTAGAGCAGAAGATGGTTAATGAATGCTAATGCGCACAATTCCCAATGAAGACAGAAATTTGAAGTCTTTTCTTCAACTGAATTACTTTCTTCTATATATTAGCTTTAACTTCGTCAATCTACAGTCTCCATGCAATCTTTCATCAAAATATAGTCATCATATACCTTGCCAAGATGCCATGAACTAGTACAAGAAGATGATCGGGTTCATTTTTTGCATTCCCAATGCCGCTAGATGATGCGGCATTTCCCTGGGTGGTGGTACCCATAGCTTGAGCTTCAAGGCCTTGATGTCTCCAACTATTTGTGCCTGCACAAGTTTATCTAATGTCCTCAATCAAAATGAAAATCGGAGCCCACTCCCTCAAGGTATGACCGGATAATACATCCAAGGCATGCAGACATACACAAGCTGACGCATGGGATTTAACGTTTCGGTTTGGGAACACAATGGCTTACTCAAGTAGTTGACCTTGTCAGTGTTGATAATCAAGAACCAGAAAAGCATCCATTGGTCTACAAAAGGACCATAAAAGCATCCATTGGTCTACAAAAGGAATAAAATGCCCAGATTTTGATCAAATGCTCCCCCACACCAAATTTTAGTACTAATTATTGATTTCCCCTTTTTGAACCGACGTTTTCTCTACTGATCAATGTTTGACTTGATGGAAGCTGTCAACTAATTTTGTGCCACCTGGAACACAAGTCTACAAGGAATAAAAAAAGATGGAGGAGAAGAAGGGAAGACATAATATGAGAATGGACAAGTTCCAAGGAAGAAATTGGTTACGCAACAGGGTCCAAAAGTCCAAAGTTCCTGTCGACTATAAGCTAACGATTTGAATTTGAAATCTGGAAGGTCGTAATGTTCCTAACAGAACAATAAAAGTGGGCAAAACTCCGGTCTCAAATTAAATTAACCAGTAATCAAGCATTTCCCTAGAGAATGAGTAGATTAATCTACTTACAGTGTGAATCCCAGTACGACTTATCTAATTTGCCAAAAACTACCCCTCCTAATGCTTCTATCTCTAGGTAAAAGCTGAGATACATACAGAAAAAAGAACCAGTTCAAATCCCATTTGAAATCCAGTGATTATAACTATAACCACTCCAATTTCTGAATAAACTCTCTTCAATTCAACCAAAGAGATAAGAAAATATAGAAAAGGAAATTATTACCGGAAGAAAGGCTCAATCCCTGACCATGATTGAAGGAAGAAGACGAACAACACGAAGAAGACGAGGAACACGGCGTCGTTGAGGAGGAAGGATAGGCGGAAGAGCCTAGAGGTCCATGTGTACCGTTCCTTCGGTTAGCACTAAACCTCGGGGAATATCCACACCGCGCGTGAATCAAAGGCGCGGAAGCCATGCACTGCCTATATATGTATTTATAGAAGGAGACGATATGCACTATGAGAGAGAGAGATAATCCTATTTTCTCGATTGAATCAAAACAAGGTCAGCATCGACGCTATAATGCTCTTATCAGGCGAACTCCATGCCCTGCCTGCACTGCGGCTACGCGATAGGGTCGACAGTAAGCCGAGCTCGTGGAGTCGAAGGCGTAATTTTGTCGTAACGTTAGGCCCTTTTTTCTTCGATGCGCTGTAAACACGGACACATCCGACGGATACCGAAAGGGAAAAATCTGGTGCTTCGGGACAAAACCAATTTCGTTGATCCAGAAACGGGGACTGATCCGGTCTGTAAAAAATATAAATCGGTTTTATTCGGCTAAAAGTATTTTTATCTTGGACCGAACTGAATTTTTATTCGATCCATATCGATTCAATCTAGTTTAATCTAGGAATAATTTAGTTCAGTCCAAAGATATCTGATATGGTTTAATAGAATAAATTTAATAAATATATTTTTTGATTTAAATTTAATTATTTTCAATCTAATTTACGTATTTATTATAGATTTAAATTGAAAAATATTAAAAAAAATTACTTTTAAAAAAATATAAAATAATAATAATATACTTATTACTTATAAATTATTATTAATATTATATATAAATATATTATAATTTATATTTTTATACTATAATTATTATAAATTATAATATATTAATATTATAAAAGTATATATTTATGTTATATTACCTATTTTAATCTATATTAATATTAATATTATAATTTATATACTATTACTTATATATATATATTAAAAAATAATAGTTGTGTATCTGATCTAGTTTGATCCAAGAGAAAACATGTTCTAAATCAAGATCAGACCGAAAATATTTGATTTATAAAATAATTAGATTAAACCGGATCATATTCCATTCAATTTGGTCTAATCCCGATTCGGTCAAATCCTATTCATCGGTCCGGTTTGATTTTCTTACGCCCCTTAGAGTCACGCCGAAGTATGGTCACCAACCAATGGGATTTGGTGGTTGCGGATAATCGAGGGACCGTTTCAGTAATTTCGAACTCGGTGTCCGGTAAAAGTTTTCTAGTCTCGTAAAGTGTGTGCTGACGTCGTCATTTTGTCTTAGTAGGAAAGCGAGTCGGGTGGCCCCAGATGGGCCGGGCCCATTATTGTTGAGAGTTTGCTTTCGGTCAGATTTCTCAAGTTGCACATTTTTGTTGTTTAAAAGAAATTTTAAACTTAAATAAAATATTTTTTTTATTTTAACATTTAAAATTTAAAATTTTTTATTATATTTCATAAGAAAATTTAAAATTTAAAATTATTAAATTAGATAAAATGAGATAAAATTATTTATATAAATAAACAATACCTTTTGATATTTTTTTATATTTTAGGATGTCTTTTTATTCTAGATATATTATTTTTAATTTTTGAATAAAGTGATGCCACGTCAAAGGACAAAATGAGCAGAATAACTAAAACGACATAATATCAATGAGAAATCCTGGGGGCAGACGATCTCCCCCCCCACACAAGCAGCCTCCGCTGCCGCCGGTGGCGGTAGGCGACACCGCCCACGCCATTGGGTCCTCCGGACTCAGGCGACCTCACCCCTACGACGGCGAACTCCGGCGAGCTCCGTTGTGCCCCCGATAGCCTTAAACCCGTTTCGGACCCGTGGGTCCGAAACGGGTTTAAGGCTATCGGGGGCACAACGGAGCTCGCCGTCGTAGGGGTGAGGTCGCCTGAGTCCACCGGACCCGATGGTGTGGGCGGTGTCGCCCACCGCCACCGGCGGCGGCTCCGTTCACTCCATGGCCGAATTCCCTTAAATTCATCTTCATTTTATTTTTTTATTGTGTTTTTTATTATGTTTTTATTTTTTTATTTTGTTTTTTATTGTGTTTTTATTATGTTTTGTTCATTTTATTTTTTTATTATATTTTTAATCTTCATTTTTTTATTTAATCATATTTTTTATTTTATTTTAATGTGTTTTTCATCATAAAGCAGCCCAACTAACGTTGAGCTGCTTTAGACGCTGGGGACCGGTCCGGCTGTCCCCAGCGTCTCCCAATATCAATTCTCTTATTTTTCCACATGTGATATAGTTTAAGGCCGGTTTGAATTCAGATTCAAAACAAGATAAATTGAGTTGAATTTATTTTTTAATATTATTATTATTTTGAGATTAAAAAAAATTAATTTGAGAATTAAAAAAATTATATTGAAATTTATATTTTATATAAAAAATATAAATAAGTGTAATAATAAATTTAAAATAAGTTGAGACGCACTGTTCGTCTCGTCTTCGAATACAAATGAGGTTTAAATAAATTATAGTTACAGGTGGAGTACTAATGAAATAAAATAATTGAAGATATGGCTCATTAGTCGATATAACAGGTATCGATATAGAAAATTCATGATAAATAACAGACTAGAGAATCTCTTTTTAATTGTTTAGTTCTTGGGTTTAGTATCTTGATCAAGCTTTTAGTTTGAATAATATTATTTAATTATCAGGTTCCACGATTGTGGTATCTAATTTAACTCTTCCCAAACTTTATGCGTATAATATGCATGATTTTCATATCTACTGACATTACTTTATATAGTATGCTTCAAAATAGTTATAGTATGATCCTATCTTATGATCTATTTCATAATCTTTTATCAGTAGATATTTTGATGAGAAAAAGATTATATTCAGTTTAATCAGCTCTTTCCTAAGTTTTTGTTTGATTGAATTAAACCGAATCAAATTAAATGGGGGCCGGACCGGCCGGTTAAACGATCGCATGCATCTATACGAATATCTCATGCATGCGCAACCCAGCCAGCGCCTATATATCCAGCTAGCACCTAAACAAAAATATATAATTCCCAGGAAAACATTTGTACATTTTTTCACGATTGACATTCCTTTACATTATAATATTTACTTGAAGTAGTTACAAATATACAAAAGCAAGGAGGAAGATGGAACAAAAATACAACAAAAAACATCTTAATAATTAGTATGTTATAAAGAAAAGTTACATAATAGAACAAGCGTGGGGATTATCATCATTAAACATGGTGGTGGCAGCTTGCCAATCTTTATCGTAGGTGGTCGGGTATGGAGGCTGCAGCTGATAAGAAACGTAACCTCGGTTGTCATAGCCCTGGATATAATCATTGTAGGAATTAGATGTATTGTAGGCCAGACGTGGCTGATTCTGATGGTAGTATTGGCCGATAATGTTGTAGTAGTCTGGGTCCTGAGGATATGGCCATAGATCGGCTCTCCGTCCTGTCTTCCTCACAGCCTTCAAAACTTTGTCCTGCTCTAACCCTATCCATCCCGTGACAGTCACCTTTTGCGTCACCATGTCTATATCAACTTCATTAACTCCTGAAATATCATATACCCACATGTAATATTGTAAGTTTCTAACCAAAAACAAAAATCAGCAAGGTTTCACAGACCCACAAAAAAACATATGTAATACACATGATGATACTCGTGAATTTCCTGATCATCATACGTTATCTGCATTATATATATATATTATTCCTTCCTCATTAAAGAAAAAGTCATTAATGTACGCTTTCTAGTGGTCCAAGTCAGAAAACAATGCAATGATTAGATGATCGAAGAATATATTAACGCATCTTTTACTAAAATTGCGACCAATTCCTTTCGATGTGACATCAGATGCAGAGACGTACTTACATGCACATATATGTATATCACATGTATATATCATGTCATCTCTCTCAAGTCATGACAGCTTGTTGCCTAATGGATTGAGAATGCGTACGTACGTCGATTTCTAATGCAGTTACGATCTTATTTCTAACCAAATTCGACTAATAAAATAAAATTAAACAAGATTCGGATATATGGTATATGTAACGTATATATATATATATATATATATATATATATATCATGATATATATATATATATAACGTCGTACGTACCATCAAGTTTCCGGAGAGCTTTCTTTATCTTTCTTTCGCAACCGGTACAGTCCATGTGAACTATCATCTCCACTATCTGAAAAAAATAAAACACAACCACTTTTAGAAATGGGACCTCGTATATGCATAAATTGAATCATTACAACAAGCCGCACCATTGGGAAGGCTTGCATATATACAGTTTTTCTTTTTTAAAGAAAAAAGAAACAGATTTTCTACAACAGCCATGCCAAATTGCCAATACCCCATGGCCAGCATCTCATTCAAGTTATCAACTGCTTGTGTACATGCAAATTAAAATAGTTTTGTTCGATAAAAGGCTTCTTTGGGCACAAAAATTTATATCCTATATCATAACTAAATCTGATTTTAATATCATAAAAAAATTTAATTTATGCACCTTTTTTTCAAAAGTCTTGTTAAAAAATGGGGAGGATTTTCTTTTAAACACATACAGCGAATGAAAAACCGGGCGCATGCATGCTAGCTATATAGACAAACAGATCGATCAAATCGAAAAGATGAAATGACTTATAAAGAGGGATTTCGTACCGACATGTTGGGGAGTTGAGAAAGCTTTTAGGGCTTAATTTGTTTAGGGAACTATATAATGTGAGCGACGATTGAGAGAAATATAATGTGAGTGACGATGGAGAGACATGCAAACGGTACTCATATATATAGACAGCTGAGGGATCAAGCGAGGAGCGTACGTCTTTCCTTAATACTATATGAGACGCGTAGCGCCCACAAGATTTTTCGTCCTTAATTAATTCCGATTTGGTTGTAGGCTAGAAAACTTGTGGGGAGACTCTTTGGAAAGTGCGTAGCAGGTGCTTATAAGTTAGAAATAGAGGCCGGCCAGCTCGAAAGGCGCTACCTCTACAAGCTTTAAGAGGCTAGCTTAATTCTATAATCGAATACTTCGATCGATCCGTTGGGGTGGTCAAATTTAATGGAATAAGAAGTTGCCGAGTAATGATCTACGTAAGACTAGTACTGGTGCAATATTACTTACAATGTATATACCAAGTCATAAATTTAAAAAAAAAAAAAACATTTGGCCATATTTTCACGTTTGACTTTCTTAAACGTGCATGAATAGTCGAACAGCGAGAAACTTGGAGGACAATTAAGAAGCATGAACTTTTTAAAACATGCCGTCATATATATAATATATTAATATTAATGATCATTGGTATGTCGGACGAGTATAAAAGAAGCATGCACGTACGAGAATTTTCACGGAAGTTGGCAACGGGAGCTTAGAGGCGAAGTCATTAAACGCGTAATGACAGAATGTGTGGCGTGGGGTGGTTGTCAAGGTCAAGAAGTTCAAGCTTACAGTTCAAGTATCGAAAGGTTTCATGTGGACAAACAAAGATATTGATTAGGACGTACGCATCGTACATGTCGTACATGTATAGATGAAGTGACATATATTTAGGATCGGATTCGTTTAAAATATGTCAAAATAGTTATTTATTGAAAAAATAACTTATAAATAATAATAGAGTGATGTGAGTAAAAATATTTTATTCATTTTTTTTTAAAAAAGGATAAATATTTTATAAAAATATTTTAAAATTAAAATATTATTCAAATCATATTTTTATTTTGAAACTTGAAAAGCTTGTAGTATTTTTCTTATTTTATTTAGAAAGTTTAAAAAAGTTGTAATTATTAGATAAAAAAAATTAAAGATTTGAAATTTAAAAATATTGGGTTTTAGTGATATTTGAAAAGAAAGTTATAAAAAACTTTTAGATGAGATGATATATTTTGTCCAAACATGGCCTTACCCTAATGAAAAAGTTCCATTAAGAGCTGAAAATCGAAAGTATTGGCGTAATTTTGGCCATAGACTAAAACTACACCGATACATATAATATACGTTATTCTCGATAAAAATCGATCAACAATATTAAGAAAGAGAACCAGTCGGAGTTCGACAGTCAGTATAGTATTGATTCAGCAATCAAGGGATTGATTTTTCCATTACTAAACGGCGTCATGGGCCACTACAGGAAACCAGATTAGAGAGTGAGGGAGAAATAGAAGCTTGGTTTTTCCATCACCTTTAACCAAACACAATCCACAAAATAAAACCATTAACCTAATATAATAAAATAAATTACATCTGAAGTTTGAACTCCCAGACTTTTCCATGGGCAGCAAGATGAGTGACGAAGGGTCAAGGACAGCAATGAGATGACGAGATGAGTGTCATTGGAGGGAGAGGCTGCGTGACGTGAGAGATGAGAGTGTTAAGGACCTCGCTCTATTCCCTAAACATTTTAAGGTCCTCTAGCTCGATTCTCCTCGTGATGACTAAATGTCACTTATTAACTTGATTAGCCTTAGCTTGATTATGGTAATGAAAGGTCCTTAGGGGTTAGGTTGATAAAGATATGGTGTTTAGTGGGGGAATTGATGTTGATGAATTAGGGTGATTTAAGTGATAAATTTGTGTGTTTGATGCAACGTGGAACAACTTAATGATTTCACTTGATATTAGGCCCTATTGGATGATGATTAAGGCTTGTATGATGAAGTGAGGCTAGGGTTTGGATGATGGCTAAGATAATTTTGAGATTTGAGGAATTGTATTAGAGTTAGAGTGTTTTGGCTAAGGCAATAGATGGATGATAATGAAGGTTTGACTTGGTCTAGGGTAATTCCTAAAATTTAGGGATTTGAGTATGGAGGCTAGAGTTAGGATTCCTAAAATGTATGAATTCTTTATGGAGGATAGGTTTTTGGCTACGGTAATTTGGATGGAGGAAGGCTATTTTCTAAGAATGTATTTAGGTGAAAAATAAGGATTTAGAATGATATATGCTTAATATATGATTGGTAGGTGAGAAAATGTAAAACAATATAGAAAATATATGAATAATGAGAAATAATTGAATGAAAAGAAACAAATACTCATAAATTGATAAATGAGTCATACATATTCACGAAATGCAAGATGATAAATTAGTATTCACAAATTGCATCCAAAAAGTCCAAGTACAAAAGCACCAACAAAGATCGTAAGAACAAGCTAAGTCGTCCATAACAAATAATATGCCAAAAGATACAATATGAAATGTCTAAAAACATATTTATAACAATGAACAAAATTGAAAAATCTTAATGGGTCCCCTTTAAAAGATGACTTGGTAGGACCAATGATAGGCCTCTAACATGTGTTGGCCCTTGGTTGGCTTAGGCTGGCCCATGGCATGAGTCATGGGAATGAACCATAGGCATGGCTGATATGCTGCTGCATGGTTGGCATGGCCCAGGCAAAGGACCTAGGCATTGGTGCTGTTTGCGTGGCTAAAGTGGCCTAGGCATAAGCCTGGGCTTCGGCACTGCTTGCAAGGCTGGCATAGCCCATGCATGGGCTTGGGCCTGTGTTGTGTACATGATGTGCACAAAGCTACTGCATGCACATTATGCGCTGCTGCATGCACACTACGCGCTGCTGCTTCTATGTGCCTACTGCGCTCGAGCTAATGTTACTGGGTTACTGGGCATGCCACTAATCTCACTGGCTATCATGGCATAGACCGTGGTGCTGTCAAGGTTTGTCAGTAAATGTGTCAAGGCATGGCCTATGGAGCTATCCGATTTTCAGTGATGGTGTGGAGACATGACCCGTGAGACTGTCTGGACTTGTCAAGGATAGTGCCAATGCATGGCCAATGGGGCTGTCTAGGTTTGTCAAGGCATGTTGGGCAACTTGATCGTAGGTGACTTTTCTTGGGAGTTTGACAAAGAGATTCGCAGCAAGTGGCGGTAGTTATGCTAGAGAGAGGCGAGAGAAACTCTGAGAAAAATAAAGTTTTGGGAGATAAGAAATGAAGAACTAAAAAAGAAGAGATGGGGAGGGGGCGAGGGTATTAAAACCTAAAGTGAAATGACGTCATTTGGTGAAACAATATCGTTTCTTAATATATATATATATATATATATATATATAACAACTATTGGTCGGTTCAACTATTTGACGTTAGTTCAAACTGAGACCAAAATCGGCCGATGATGATTTTAACAAAGTTCGATCGCTAGCCAACCAGCTCTTCACTCCCGTCGGTAAGGGTCAGTTCAGTATGTTCATGTACACCCTTAAGTTCCATTGCATTCAATATCAATATCGCTGCAGCCTTTATACCTTGCTTGAAATAGATTTGCTACTCATCATCTCCACACACCACACACTACACTTTTTTTTTAATTTTTTTGTTTAAATATTCTCAAAATACTGGAATTTTTCTCCTCATCTTCCATACACTACATTTGGTAAGAGAAAAAAAAAATAAAAACAAAATAATTACGTATAATATGTGATGTAAGAATAATGAGTAGAATAGACAACAAAACATTTTGTTTGCCTAATTGCAGCAAGCTAGCCATATTAAATGGATGTGTGTCGATCCAATAAGTGTGCCTAGCTTCACTCATTGTTAATATGTTTTCTGTTATTTTGTTAAAAAGGGAATTACATTAATTTTGTTCTTTTTTGGCCCTTCTAATAGATTATCCAAGATGATCTTTATCTTCAATATTTTTTCTAGTCATTTCCTGCCTTTTTCTTGTAATTAAGAGGTAAATTTTCTACCTTTTCTTTAGCGCATTTACTTACTAGGATCATTACCTCAAAGTCCTATTGAAAGAATCATAAAATTCTATAGGCAACAACTGTCGTCAAACAACCCAAAATGTCATTCTACAACTACTTCTAGTAAAAATAATCTTTGAGCATTTTTTCAGGGGAACATTTATGCTAAAATTCCTTTATGACTATGAGAGAAATTTTAATTTGAGTACATGTTTTTTTTTCCTAAGGAGTAATGATATCAACGTTGCTAAGTTCTACAAAAGAAATATGATCACCACAAATATCCACCATCTTATGGGTTTAACAGAATTAATCCAAGTAAAAACAAGAACAAAAAGAAAACCGGCCAAATTTAAAGAACATGCTCTAGCTTGCACAATTTAAAGAGAACAATGATTCAGTTCACTTTCATTATCCAAATGAGAAATGTTTCTTCCAGCTAGGCTAAAAAACAAGCTCAAACTATTGGACCTCATAAAACATACGTCTCATTCTAGCAAATCTCTTAAACTCTTAACTGCTAGAATGTCGAAGCTTAGGACAAATGAAATTTTTATCTATAGGAACTGATATGCCAAGAGTTGGTCTTAATTGTGCACAGACTTCGATACCTCCATGAATAGGATCAAACGATAAGTTGATAATTAGGTCCTGGTTGATGGTAGCTCTCGCATCCACTGACACCAGAACCTGTTGAGTAAGAATGTAGTCAAAATGTCAAGCCCACTTTCTTGATCCTAATTGTGCTATCGTAGAACAGTTATCAACCATGAATGAGACTCCCCTAGCATGTATGAAAAGGTTCAAAGAACGAATCACTTCAATCACACTTTCATTTATAATTTCTGAATATGATTGTCCTTTCTTCCTCACGACCTTAATTGGTAAAGATTGAATTCAAGGTGAATAGACCATTGTGAATAAAACAAATGTTCTGGCTTTCATCAACACTAACATTCATAATAACATCAACAAGATTGATCTTAAGGTTCTTAGCAATAAAGGTCAAACCAATTACTTGAGTCATCATCAATGCCATAAAAATCCTAGCAGTGAAAGTATACAACGGGCCAAGTCACCTCCAGGTTGTGTTGCTCATACGTGCTCACTAATTTTCCACAACCGTGTTTGATCTATGTTGCCCATCAGGAATGCTGGTAACCCTTCCTTTTCCTGTTAAAGTTTTTCAGTCGTAGCCACCCAGAACCAATTGTTTAATAAGTTAATACATATAACAAAGTCATCAGAAGAGGAACCATATTATTCAGGAAAAAGAAAGGAAAAAGAAAAAACAAAACAAAAATCAAAATTTAGGGTATAGACATACATAAAATCAATGTCCTACCAAAACAACACTTCGAATCTCACTCCCAGTAGTAACTGTTATTTCATGGGGTGTGTTTACCAAACAATGTACTCCTTGAAATTACACCCTCTTTATGGTGATGGTACCTATAAGAGCTGATAATGGTTAAGGATGTAAAGACACAACCTTTTGACTTATTCAAAAGTTTAGATCTCTTGTGAAGTGTCAAAAGACGTGTCACTTACTAACTATTGAGATATCAATAGTTGTGATCTTCCCAATGGATGCATGGTTGACTATAAATAGAAGTCACTAGGGCACAAATCATTCGCTCACATTCTTCCTCTTGCCATCACCAACTTATGAGACAAACACCCTTACTAGATTGTTACCATTAAAGTTTCTTCTTGTCCTTCATTTTCTTACATTGGGATCATGAGCCTGGTCATGTTAGAAGGAATTTTTTCACATATAGAGAAGACAATTCATAGACAAGTGCTGGTTTGGCAATTACACTTGTATACTATAATCATCTTCAAAGGCTCAAAAATCTAATGAAGAAACTTTATCAAGTTACAGTGGGAGGATTGGAGTATACCAAAAATCTGCAAAATTGAAAAATTGCTATTATTTTGAAGAAAATTATTGAAATATTCTTCATCAAAGAAATAACATTTTTTCCTATTTTCCATCACCCACCGTCATTATTTCGGGGGTTCGTCGTAGTTCTTCACCGCTGTTGGATTTCATAGACCTTAGAAGCACGTCAGAATCTTCAACCCCGATGACTATATCATTTTAGCTTGGGCAAAATGACTCTTCATTTAGTCCAAGTTCAAAACCGGTGCCACAAAATGACAAGTCATTCAGTAGGACCTCAAACTCGACCAACGACAATGTCATTTTAGCCAAGGGTTGTGTACTGCTTAAGCTAAACGACACATCGCTTAATTCAGTAGAACCAAACAGCATTGTTGTTTTCGATTCAAAAGAGGTGTGACCCTTAACACCAAACGGTGCTAGTTCACTGCAGTCAAGCCAAGCCGTACATCGAGTTGCAAGTTGAGACACATCCCGAGCTACTGACCAAGCTGTTGATCAAGTTGACTGTGCCGTTGACCTTCAGTCGGCTTCTGCAATAGGCTTGAACCGGTTGAACTAGTTTACCCGATTCTCTGATCCGGTTTATGCCAAAATCAATTTTTTGAGCCGTTTCAAGTTATTTTAAGCCCGATTTGGTTTGTTCAAAATCCATTTTGCTCCAAAGTTTGTTCCAAATCATAATAAAATTGGATAAAATAATCTCCATAAATTCTTTGAAAAATGAGAAACATCAAATAAAGGTTGTGAAAATTCTTGATCTGCGTGTCATTTTCATTATTCTCCTTATTTAAAAAATAAGAGAATTTTAAGACTACCCCATTGGATTGAATCCAATGGTTATTATTATTAAGTTTGTAATAATTTATATTTTTCACAGGTAAATTATTGTATTTAAATAATACACATTCATTAGTATGATTTCTTCATTATTGTTGTTAATTTTTAAGATTTGTTATTTATGACACTGAAGAGAAGTATTGATCTCTCGGAAATAGAAAAACTAAATGGAAGAAGATTTTGAGACTGAAAAAGGTATCTAACTTTTCTTTTAACCCATGAAAAAACTTTATATACATTGACAACACCTAAACCATAAAAAATTGTAGAAAATGGTGCAAATGAAAGTGAGAGCAGCGTTTCAAATGAAGATAAATGGAAAAAACACAATGCATGGACAAAAACTTTAATTTTGCTTTTTATGAATTATTACATTATTCTTTTATTTGAAGACTATAAAACTGCAAATAATAATAATAATAATAATAATAATAATAATAATAATAGATGTAGTTGAGATAAAGTATGATTTAATGACGGATATTTAAATAAAATTATTAGTGGATAAGTTTAAACATATTGGAGTTGTTGATATTGGGTTCAAATGGAGTTGATTGCAAAAGAATCACATGATGCTGGTCATCCTCTCATTGATTAAATGTAAGTTATAACCATACTAAAAAGTCATTCATTCATCTAGGATTACATTGTCACTCCATTAACACGTAGGGGAAATGAAATAACAATGACATCGCTTTTAGTGCTTTTAGTACTTTTAGTACTTTTATTACTTAAAGGAGAAATGATGAAGATGAGGAATAGAGAAAGTGAATAATCCAATTTAATGATGGCTTAGGATGAGCATTTTACATAGAAAAAGATGAAACGAAAAGATTTTAAGAAAAAGAAATGGTTGAAAAAGAATCAAAATAAACTATTTTTTGGAAACTGTTTTAACTATGGAAAGAATGGACATTACAAATCATAATATCCAAATAAGGAAAAAGTATAAAAAAGTAAGGAAATTGTAATGACAGCCTTTAAAATAATGTTCATGAAACTAACGAAAGATTCATGATGGGTTGAATCTGCAGTAGCAAGGCACATATGTAGGAATAAAGATTTATTTATCAAACTTGAAGATAAATAAACAAGAGAGCACAGAGAGAATATGGGTAACAATATATACTGTAATGTCTTGGGACAAGGTACATTTAAATTTAAAGTAAATGATTCTATTATTTTTACTTAGTGATGTATTATATGTACCTAGTATTAGAAGGAATTTAGTGTCAGTGCCTATACTAGATCAGAATGGCTACATAGTCGAATTTAAGTTTGAAACTGTTGTGATAAGTAAGAGCAATGTATAAGTGAAATGCATGAAAGATTAGATATGCATGTATTGAATATTCATATTAATAAAGTATCCATTTTTGATTATTTGAATGTGTCTACTGATTGTGCATATTTATGATATTTTAGATTATGCCACATAAATAAAAATAAAATGATCAAAATGTATAAAAGTGGATTAATTCCACAAATAAATTCAGAAAATTTTGATATCTGTGAACCATGTATTAGAAGAAAAACGAGTAGTAAATCTTTTTCAAATAATTGAAAATTTACAGATTTATTTGAGATTATACATTCTGATATTTGTAGACATTTTAAAATAAAAATCTATAGAGAATCGAGTACTTTGTTACCTTTACTGATGACTATTCAAGATATAGGCATATCTACTTAAATATAAATATGATGTAATTAAGAATTTTAAAGAATATAAAATAGAAGTAGAAATCTAGTTGGGTAGGCTCATTAAAGGCTTGAATAGTGATAAAGGAGGTGAGTTTGAAGTTTTGTATGATTTTTGCAAACAAAATAGCATATGATACTTTATACCATGAAATATAAACCTTAATAGAATGACATTGCAGAAATGAGAAATAAACCTTATTGGATATGATGCGATTGATAATTACATATGCTGATCTTCTAACATATTTTGGATGTGAAACATTATCAACTGCTACAGTAAAACCTTTTATACCTTACAAATTATGTACGAGACATAAACTAGACTTAAACAAACTCAAAATGTGGACTCGTAAGGTACAAGTGCTCATCTTGAGACCACTAAGTGATAAATTAGAAAGAAAAACCTAAGAATGCAGGTTCATTAAGTATGTAGAAAACGAAAATGACTACAAATTTTATCATTCTAAAAAAAGATTGATTGAAAGTAGAGAGATCGTTTTCTTGAAAAATAAAAATCTTATTACTCTAATTGATCATGGAGATTTATTAAATGATTTCCACAAATCAACAAATCTCCAAAGAGTCTGACCAGACAAATTCTAATATTATTCAAATACAGAATAATAAAAATAAAAGAAAGTTAGATAAAAATCAATTTTCAGGTATTGATATTATAGATAGTGGGAGTAAAAGATCCAGATGACTATTTATGTTATTTTAAG
Source organism: Platycarya longipes (assembly GCA_036559045.1). Classification (NCBI taxonomy): domain Eukaryota; kingdom Viridiplantae; phylum Streptophyta; class Magnoliopsida; order Fagales; family Juglandaceae; genus Platycarya; species Platycarya longipes. The sequence continues at coordinate 10,098,449 of CM071797.1, read as the reverse complement.
ATCAATATGCTCTAAATACCAGTTTGAAAATTTTAGAAAATGATTTTGAAAATTTTTTTGAGGCAATCAATGGTATTGATTCGGTAAATGGCTTGAGACCATGAAAGATGAAATTGAATCAATAAATAAAAATAATATTTGAGAGTTAAGTGATCTTCCAAAGGATAGAGAAGCTATTAGTTGTAAATAGATTGTTAGAAAAAAAATCTAAAGTTGATGATAGTTTGAAAGAATACAGATCAAGGTCAGTGGCCAAGGAATATACTCAATAACTAAGGGTAGACTTTGTGGATACATATTTGCCTGCAGCAAAATTCAGATCCGTAAGGATTATCATATCCATTGTTGTCTGAATGAATTTGGAATTACATTAGTTAGATATTAAGACGTTTCTCAATGGTGAATTAAAATAGGATATTTTTAGGATTCAACTAGAAGAATTCCAAATTAAAGGATATGACGAGAAAGTCTACAAATTGAAGAAGTCACTGTATAGACTTAAGTAATCTTCAAGAGTGGTACTTGGAGTTTCACCAAGCCATTTTAGAAATGAGATATGAAATGAGCCCACTAGATCATTATGTGTACATATGAGAAAATGATAATAAATTAACATTACTATCATTATATGTTGATGATTAAACTTATTCTATGTAGATAAATATATATATATATCTAAAAAAAGTATTTTAAAGATTTGGTATGAAAAATTGTAAATTCTTAAGTACACCTGTTTGCGAAGTTCATAATTTAAATAAAAGCAGGTGCCAAAAAGATGAAGATGATATAAGCAAAATTCTTAATGTTCTTTATGCTCAAGTTGTGGGAAGACTTATGTATGTAATGACAAGTATTAAACCAGATATTTGTCATGTAGTAGGATTGGTAAGCAGATATCATTCCAATCTAGAAAATGAACATTGATAAGTAGTGAAGCGTATATTAATATATTTATAAGGTACCAAAAATTTGAAATTGTGTTTTAGAAATAATGATCTAGACTTAACTAGCTATAGTGATGATGATTTTGAAAGTGATGTAAATGATAGAAAATCTAAAATCAGGTACATATTTCTATTTGGTGGAACATCAATTTCTTAGTTAAGTAAGAAACAATGTCGTGTTGCTAAATCTACTATAAAAATAGAATATATTGCTTATAGTACTGCAGTGAATAATGCGGTATGAATAAAGCATTTTGTAGAAAACCTAAATCTTGATACATCCAAATAATTAATCAATGTGTTTTGTGATAATCAGTTTGTTATCTTATTGATAAAAAGTGGAACACAAGTTCCAAGGGAAAAAACATTGTTGTGCATTATCACTATATTTTAGATATATTGAAAAGATGAGATGTCAATGTTGGTTTGAGAAATCAAACCGAGATGGTAGCAGATTTGATGATTAAATGATTGTCTTTAGAGAAATTCAAAAAATATGTGAATAGAATGGGGTTGAGATAAATTTAGACAATCTCATGATTGACATGTATAACTAAAAAATCCTAAAGACGCCTAAAGAATTGGAGTTATGAAGATGCCCAAATAAAATTTTGATCATTTGTAAAGTCATTAATAAGATAAATAAGGAAAACTTCAGGAATGGTCTTAGGATAAGTACTTAATAAAATTTTAGTGCAGGTTGATTAACTAAATAATTGGTTGATCATGTGTAAAGTTGTTGATAAGGTGATTAGAGAAAGTCTCTAAAATAGCCTCAATAAGAAGTACTTATCGAAAATTTAGTGCAGGTCGATTGTGACAAGGATATTGATTGTAGATTAAGTTATAGAGTTGATGTCATTCATTAAGTATTTTAGTGAAATGAAGTCACACTTTCTATGTGGTCAGTGGGAGCATATGTGATGGAAGGTGCGATCAGATAAAGTAATAACAAAAATGTGCACACATAAAGGATTGTTATGCTTTGATGCCGATATGCAAAGGTATGCAGATGAGAGTTTAGTAGTGGATAGCTCATATTAGTACTAAGATAAATACTCAACTGAATCATTACCGTTTTGTATGATTAAGTGGGAGATATTATTTCATGAGGTATGATCACCAAACTGGGTATCCCTTAGAATTACATCCTCTCCATGGTGATGGTTTCCATGAGGGATGTGGTGATTAAGAATGTAGAGACATAACATTTCAACTTATTTAAAAGATTGTATCTCTTGTGAAATGTCAAAAGATATAACTCTTTAATAAAGTATTGTGTCATTTAGTAACTATTGGAATATCAATGATTGTGATCATTTCCAATAGGTGCATGATTGCTTATAAATAGAGGTTACTAGTGTACAAATCATTTACTCACATTCTTCATTTTGCCATCACCAACTTGTAGGATAAACACCCTCATAAAATTGTCACTATTAGAGTTTCTTTTTGTCCTTATTTTTCTTACACAAACATCTCCATAACACTCGTACAAGATGTTCCATACAAGGATAATATGCAGCACTATATGCAAAATGAAATTCCTTTTTGCCAACTTCTGATAATGAGTTGTACACAACCAACATATCCTACAAACAAATTCAGAATATACATTAGGCCAACAGTACAAATGAGAGAGAGAACTAAGGGGAGAGCGAGACAGAGGCCTAACAAAAGGAATTAAAAAACAAATCCAACCTTTGTTGAGATGGTCTTTGATATTATGCTTGTTATGCACTTTACAGTATTCTTGTAGGCCATATCTTCACTCATTCTATTCACGATGTATCTCCTAAACAAGGACTTAACAACTCCATGAACAACATTGAACAAAATACCTACACGCCAGGAATTCTATAATGGCAACTGGAAAACTCTTAAAGCAGATGAGAGGCATAGCTGGAAAAGACTAGACTCATCTCTCTTCCCAATGCAACATTTGTAGCTCTGCCATCAACATCCTACTCAGAAATTTGCATTCAACTATTTAGTAGGCCCAAAATTAATCAAACTCATCTTTAAACCACTTATGAAAGCTCAATAAAAAAAAAAGTACATAGAGAAAGAGAGAGAGAGACCTGGTGAATAGCAAAATTGGAATTTATTCCAGCGCCATTTATCTCTTTCCCTTGAACATAGAGTCTCCTTACAAAAGACCCCATTCCTTTACGGCAAACAACAATTACACTAATGTTCTTTAGAAAATCAAGCCCCAAGGATTGCAAATGTCCAAGAAGAAAACCATGGGAAAGTCCAAGGATGCTATTTTGTTTCATGCGGGAGAAGACTTCCTTATAATTATCTACCTACAGCACAAAGGAGGGAAATTAAAGGCACCAAACATAAAAAATAATCATAGATATATCACAACAGTGAAGCATGGCAAAGAGCTAGGCGGCATCTTCAGAGGGTAGCAATTGATTAACAAATTATTTAATAGTATAGGAAGGAGTTCCATTTAAGCACTACCTTCCCTTAAGGTGCAAGAATGTTATCTTAAAAAAATTACCTGAAATATTTGGAATTTGTTTTCAATAACATGGTAAACTTGGGGGAGTTTGGAATTTGTCCACTAGGAGAAGCAATATACCTACAATTGACAAAAAAGTAACTTGGTAATGCTCCACAAGATCACCGACTTATATAAAGAGGATTCTCTATGCTTGAGGGGTAAGATTTCACAAGAAGCCCTTCTTTAACCAAGTGGGAACAAATGGGAAGTATAATATTTGAAGTATTTGATTAGTGGAAAATGACTAATGACATCTTTTTCAAGAGTTAATAGAGTCTTAAGTCTTAACATTATAGATCTCCTTGTTTTCTATTGCAAAGTGGCTTCTAATCTCATGCATCATAAGTTCTTGAGCCTCTGGTTCTTCTTTCTAATTAAGGTGTCAATTACTTGGTTGCTAGAACTCTAAACCACCATTCTCTATCTTTGAGACATTTGAAAGAATAAAGTTAGAGAATAAGAAGCAAGGTCCCTAGAATTAAGCTGAAAAACTTGATCTAGAGAAAGGCACCTATGGGTTTCAACCTCGAGTTCAGGGTAGTTCCTCTAACTATGCCTATACAATAACCGCCGCTTTACTATATATTTGGACACTTTGTCTACGCATGTGTATAAGTGTGTATAATAACATATAAGAATATCAACAAATCTCAGGCACCCACAGCCCACACCAATGTGAAACCAAAGCTATTTTTGAAAACAAAGCCCCAACTGAGAGAAAATAGGACACTGTAGTTGCAACTTGCTTCCTACCACACCCAATACACTCCAATATAGAAGATCAAGAGCACAAAATAAACTATTTAAGAAAAAAAAGATTTAATTTTTTTTTTTGTAAGAGGGCCCCATGAAAAATGTGGTCTGAAATCCATAATAGAATTCGACCACAACTAAGGAATTAATTATCTTCATGCATATAGATACTATATTACTTAGTATAAAATAATGAAAAATCATCACAAACTCTCATTTTTCTTTTACACTACAATTATGGATTCTTATATGATGATTTTTCAACTTTCTATATATGTAGAAATATAAATGAAACGACATATCTTATCTTAATGATACCCAAGAGATAATAAATGAATGGAATTGGGACATAGATGAAATATAATGAAATAGAACCGCTTTGAGGTTCTCCATGAAATGAGGTATGGAACAGAGCCACTATAAAGAAATTCCCGAAGTTACGAAGGAAACATCAAGCTCATATGGGTCATGGGTTGAGAACGAGAATTGAACTCTATGAGATCTAATCTCTCGTTGTTCCTTAGTAGCTCAGTGGTAGAGCGGTTGGCTTTAAACTGACTGGTTGTAGGTTCAAATCCTAACTGGGAAAATTTGATTCATTTCGAATTAAAGATTTCTAAATGAATGGATTCGCTTTGACCGTTAAGAGTAGAGAATTCATTCCCTCTATCTTTATTTATATTACATTCTATTTTATCATATCACATTCTATTCTACGATATTTGGGAATATTGTAAGAAAAAAATTCAAATGATATTACTATATATACATCTCACATCAGCATAAAAAACGTATGGTTAATACATGAGATTTCAAAAATATATATTTTCTCCAAAGAAATCATAGAAAAGGAAAAGAAAGATAAATTCATTTGAGCATTTTATTTTAAGGAGCTCGGAAATGTCACTTATTGTACTTATTTAAACACATAATGACGTTGCATGTAACATAGAAAATATTTTCAGGATTAAGCCCAGTGATTTGATAATAATTTTAGATAGATTTACTCCAAAGAAACCATACCGTGAATTCAAATAGAAGCTTCAATCTCATTTCCAAGGAACAGTTCTAAGAAAACTAGAGTGTCGTACTATATATATATATATATATATATATATATTTATACTGATGAAATGTTTCGTGTGTCAGCGACATAATGTTTGCAATCAAAACAGTGAGCAATGTGAAAAGCTACCATACTAAATAATTACATCAATTAATTCTATCATCATGTTTATTTAGGCTACTATTACAACTTCTAAAACTAATTTAAGTTGCTATCACTCATCAAGACTTTCGGCTCTCATGAGGTGCATCTCTTTATATGGTTGTAAGGTGGACTAAAAAGTATTTAACCTTAATTCAGCTGATCTGCAAATGAATAAGTGAGAGGAACAAAATTAAAGGAAGTATATGATCCTCAATGAATAACATGAAAAGCAAATACTTCAAAACACAAGGCAGTAGGGATGTAGAAATTAATGCAGTGAATAACAAACAAGAATTCACCTTCACCACAAAATCCAATAAGCAGGTTTGGCAGAATGTCTTTTTGGCCGTATGCAGAAATGCTAAAGCAATACGTCCGATATTGATTTTTTTATTGATTAAAAAAGTATTTTTTTTAATTGTATTGTAATTTTAAAAAATATATTTAAAATATAAATGAAACAAATTGAGATCAATGGGAAACAAATTGAGATCAGCATGTTTTACAATTTTATCCTTGAGTATTTTCAAAATTTGGAGCTACTTATTTATTTGTATGAGTAAGATGTGGTCCATTCTATACATAAAACTAAAATTCACACTATATATGAATAATACCTAATATTTTGTGATTTATAAATTACAGCTCTCTCTCCCTCTAAATTATTGAAAGTATTCAAATAGAAAAGTATAAAAGTTATTGATACGAGAAATTAAGTTACGTTGGGTAACTAAGAATATCTTAAATATTCTCAAAATATTTTATAACTATTCATTACTTTATTATTACTTTTCACTTATTTTTATTACTATTCATTACTTTTTTACTATTATTCAATATTCTATTATTATTTTTTACCTACTTTTTATTACTATTTACTACTCTATTCAGCACTTCTCAACATCCAAACCTACTAAATATAATTGGGCCTTGTATATTGAAAAATAGAGCCTTAAAAATAAATATATCTTAAACTGTTATAATTCAATAAAAGGGGCGGCTGCCCCTCCGTCTTAATTATTTTCTTCTGTAAATGACCCCCCATCGTGACTTTTGAGGTTTTGTACATTAACTTGCACAGTCCTCAAGGCCTATATATATGAGTTTCGATCGATCTGTAATTTATAAGAAAATTTATATAGAACGAAGATAACTTCAGTTCTTAAGATTTCCAAATATTTTCTTTTATAAATTCTCTTTCAATGGTAGTTTCATTTTAGTTTTATAACATGTTATCAACACGAAATTCAACCAATTTTGAAGTTAGTAGTCTTCTACTTCAAATAAGTTTTTCAATATATTATTCGCAGTTTTTGAAGTGAATATGAAATATTATATTACTGATTATTACTTGATAAATTCTACGTTTATTCTCATAGTTTACATTTCAATTTTATTTGTGAGAATTAATACTCCCATAATTTATTTTTTAGTTATATCTGTGGGGAATATTATCTGTGGTGAATTAAAATTTTCATAATTTACATTTCAGTTATATCTGTGGTCAATTTGTATTCACATAGTTTACATATAACTTCTATTTTTTTTTGTATATTTGTTATGAATTATTGATGATAAGGTTCATCTTGATAAATGAATCTTAGAATAGAAATATAGCATTCGCCCTAATCCAATAATTATATGAATACATCCAATTTTAGTGGGTACCTAGTGAAATATCATACGTGGAATATTCTAATTGGTCACACAAATTTTAGTGATAAGTACGGGATCAATCAATCACTTGCAAACTAATAATTAAATTAATACATCATTCGATATTGACAAAGTTAGAAATGCTAAGTATTATTTGATAAAATTATGATTTTATTCTCATGATTATGTGAATATATTTTTTAGATCCACATATTAATTTTCGTGATTCATTTATGTAGAAAAATGTCAAATCTTACAAAATTAAAATTTATTACTATTGACATTTCTGAAAAAAGTGATTTATCCTGGATGCTTAATAAAATCTATTTGGATATAATGAACTTGAAAGATACAATCAAAGAAGAAAATCACATGTCCCTGCAGGACCGTGCTGTGTTTATCACGGTAAAAATTCTCTTATTTTATGAAATAATTTAAGGGAGAGATATGAGCACTAGAAGATGTAATTCTCCCAAAAGTTCACTATGACTTATTGCACCTGAAATTGCAAGATTTTAAAAGTGGTAGTGATTATAATTCTACACTCTTTAAAATCAGTTCAATACTAAAATTATGCAATAAGAAAGTCATTGATGATGATATGTTAGAGAAGATATATATTATTTTTTATGTCTCAAATTTGCTCCTACATCAACAGTATCGAGAGTGAAAATTTAACGAATATTTTAAACTTTTATCTTGTTTTCTAGTGGTTGAGCTAAATAATGAGTTTTTGTTAATAAATCATCAGTTACGTCCTGCTGGTTTCACATAATTTCCTGAAGTGAATAGTACTAGATTTACATCATTCTCATAAGCAAATGGTGCATCATTTAGAAGAAATCGAGGATGTGGACGTGGTAGAAAGAACTATAGAAATGTGGGTCCCATAAGTGACAACACTAAAGTGGATAATAATATAAATATACCGTATCACTAGAAGTGATCTAACTCAAAGTAGGGTAAAGGCCCTCAAAACAATTATTCATATAAAGATGAAGATGTTTGTCATAGATGTGATATGACTGAACATTAGTTACGTACCTATTCTACAGCCAAACACTTGATTCACTTATACTAAATTTGTATATATATTATAGTAAAGCTTATTAATACTTTATCATGATTAGAAATAACGAAAAGTCAATGTCTGAAGCACGACAAGAAATTACTTTGAAAAATAAAACCTTATCTGAATTTGATCCTCTTAAAATGAATATAAACCAGAAGTTCAGAAAATTATCTATTTGTAAAATATTGCAAATCAATTACTGGATATATTTACTGACACTATAAGTGTTGTAAAAACATATATTATTGTTGTTAATATTTAAGCAAGAATTGAAGTTCCTGAAGAATAAGTTGTCAAAACAGCAATAGATGAGTCTAAGACACGCTTGAAACATTGAAGAAATATTGGTGCAAAAGAGAAAAGTAAAAAGAAAAGAAATTGATGCTCCTAAAGAGACCGTACTCACAAAACAAGTAATAAGATTTATCCAAACTTTCTGTACAAAATAGAAACTCTTGAAAAGTACAAACCTCTTGAAGAGAAAAACTCTTGAAGAGTATAAATTCTCCTGAAGAGGAAACTCTTGAAGAGTATAATTCTCCTAAAGAATAATCCTGAAGAATAATGCTTATGAAGAGGAAACTCTTGAAGAGTACCTCCTGGAAATGCTTTTCATGAAATGTTATCCTTGAAGAGGAACAGGTCCTTGAAAATAATGAGATCTTAATACATTTCATGAGTACTGAAAAATTCTGGATAGAAATAAAACTGTTGTTGACAACATATTTTTATATAAAATGATCTTTGATATTGCCAGAAGTAATGAAAAAAGTGAGTTAAAAACCGTCGAAGAATGTCGATATAGGATTGATTGGCCAAAATGAAAAGTAGCTATTTGAAGCTGAATTAAATTTGCTAGTAAAACAAGAGGTATTTGGACCTGTTGTCCAAAATACCAAAGGGTGTAATGCCTGTTGGATACAAGTGGATATTTATACGAAAACATAATGAGAAGAATGAAATTATACAGTACAAAGCACGACTTGTTGCACAAGATTGCTTGCAGAAACTCGAGATTAATTATGAGAAAATATATTCCTTCGTTATGAATGCAATCACATTCAGATTTTTAATCAGTTTGGTTATTACAAAAGGATTAGATATGAGGTTGATGGATGTGGTCACTGCATATTTATAAAATTATATAGATTATTAGATGACATATATATGAAAATCCTTGAAGGACATACAATACTTGAAGCATCTAATCCAAGCACATCTAAGAGTATGTACTTTATCAAATTTCAAAAATTTTATATGGGTTAAAGCAATTCGGACGTATATGGTATAATTAACTCAGCGAATATCTATTGAAAGAAGAATTTGATAATAATCCTATATACCCATATGTTTTTATTAAGAAATCAGAATTCGGATTTGTCATTATTGCAGTTTACGTTGATGATTTATCTTGCCAAAATTCCTGAAAAGATCACAAGAACTATTATATATTTAAAGAATGATTTTGAAAATGAAAGATCATGTTATTCAAATACTAGATGATTTATAAAAATTTGAGACTTTTAGCCTCATCTCTCGAATGCATTTGCTTTTCAAAGATCAATATGACATCCTTGTCTAAAGGATTAAATAGTCGAAATAAAAAAGCAAGTAAGGATTTTAAATCCTTATTTTGTTGCTTTAAGTCTACAACTTTGTTGTTAGATTCTTGAACAAGTCGTTGAAGTACATCGATCTTCTCATTAACCTTTTCAATCTCGAGAGTTTTAGACTGCAATTGAGCGAAAAATAAAATAATGGATGATGAGTATCAAGTTTCGAGACTCACAAATTCATATATGGCATCATGATCTGACTTATTAGTCAGATTATTTTCGTGCTGCATCATGGCACTTGCGATAGATACAGAAATAGTTTGGGACTGAGGTGAATAATACCACATATATTAATCATGAGAAATATTGAAAGGAAACTGATGAGCCATTGAAAATTTGTAGAATGAGAATGCAAATGAATTGCATAAATGAGAAGAAGATTTGATGCAAATTAAATAAAATTGAAAACTGCTCTTATAGAGATGGAAATAAGAACAAAAAACTATCATCTCTTCAAATTTTATTTAGTCAAGATTATAAGATATGTTGTATGCATATTTTCAAAAGACAATGAGATTAATTATAACTATCCCTGTTTTTCTCGTAAACGCTGAACATTTGCTGTTAGCTGCTGCTGTTGACTTTGTATTTGAACTCTCTCTCGTTTCAGTTCTTCTATTCGTGGTTTCAGGTCGCGAGAATACCAGTCTATAAATTTTTTTAGCTCATTGTTTTCTTGTCTTAACTTTTTATTCTTTATATCTTTAGTTGCAAGTTTTTGATATAATTCAGATATTTGATTATTAAGATGATCAACCTCACTCGTTCTCGCCAGTAGCCTCCGAGATATGATTGTAATAGAGGCAGCATATTGAACACTGAGGGTTCTTGATGCTGCAACAATTTCAGGATCAGTTTTACTAGAGAGATGTATCTCTGCTCCTATCATGGTGTTGACAGCCTCAGGAGTAAAGATGAGTAGTTGAGGTGTAAAAGGTTTTTGGTTCAAATCTGGAACATTAACAAAAGAATTTCCCTCAGTCATAGTATCGTTTTAGATGAACAAACAATTGGATCAATGAGAAATATGAGATCTTGCGTAAGTATCCGATGGGTGAAAATGATCATCTTTAAACAGCAACCTAGAGCTTTTAAATCTCCGCAAAGATCTCATTTGTCAACAAGATCAAGTAGATTTGAATTTCCTTCCGCACCAAATCGATAAAACTAGGTTTCAAGCTTTTGTAACTTTCGTCGAATATTGGTGGTTCTTAATGATCCTTTTTGCTATGCATGTTCTCCTTAATAATGCCAAGTTTGGGAGATATTTTAGATGAGAATATTAACATGTTCCCTTTAATGCATTATTGATTATTACTTGAAAAACTAACGCATTTTCTTAGGGGTAGTTTAGGTATTATTACAGGTCCTAGATTTCTACTAAGTCTATTGAGCAAACACTATTTGCAACATTTTCAAATCATTCAGAGATAATTGCGATTCATGAAACAAGTTTAGAGTGTATTTGACTGAGATTAATAATTTTACATATTCAAGAAAAGTGCGGTCTTCTCATAATCAATGATAGTCCAACAATTTTATACGAAAATAATATTGCTTGTATCATTCAAATCAGAAGAAAATATATCAAAAATATGATTAAGTAATAATCTGTCAGATTTATTCACGAAGGCATTACCAACTGTGACATTTAAGAAAATTGTGTAGAATATTGAAATGCAAAAACTTAAAGATCTATCGTCATGCACTTTTGAGGAGGAGTAAATGTTTTGAAAACTTGTGCTGATTGTACTCTTTTTCCTTCGCTGAGATTTTATTATATTAGGTTTTCCTTTACAAGGTTTTAATAAGACAATTTTAAAGCACTTGGTGGTACATAAAAATACTGTACTCTTTTTTCTTCGCCATTGATTTTTCTTCCTATTGGATTTTTTCTTGACAAGATTTTAACGAGATAAATTTTTTATGGGTGGTCATTCAAGGAGGAGTGTTATAATTCAATAAAAGTGGTGGCTGCCTCTCTCTCTTAATTATTTTCTTCAATGAATGACCCTCCATCGCGACGTTTGAGATTTTGTATAGTAATTTGTACAGTCTTCAAAGCCTATATATATGAGTTTCGATCGATCTTTAATTCATAAGAAAATTTATATAGAACAAAAAAAACTTTAGTTTTTAAGAGTTCTAAATATTTTCTTTTATAAATTATCTTATAATAATAATTTCTTTTTAGTTTTATAACACAAATCTTTATACTATAATATCAATAATTTAAGAATATGCAACAAGCACAACGTACTGCAACCCAATGGAAAAAATAATTATAAATTCTAACTTGGTCACGTGATTGGAATTTGAGATTTAGACAATTTGGGCTGTATGGCTCAAAGGAGTAGTCCTGACTTTTGGGCTCATGTAAATTGAGTCCCTCCTCAGTCTTCACTCTACATGGGTTCAATCCAAATTCAGTCATCCTGTTCTCATGTGTTAAAAGTAAAGTTGTATTTATGTTTTTTGATTGAGCATTTTGTTTTGTTTTTTTTTTTCCCCTTTATACAAGTTATCAAATTTGTCATCTAACGAAAGGCGTGCCACCTAACGCATATGCCACCTTCGCGCCAATGTCTTATATACACATGTCAAATGGGCCTCATAAATTGTCCATTTCATCACTATGGACTTTTTTTTTTTTTTAATATCACTAAGGACTTGTTTGGACATTTAAGTATTTTCATATATTCTAAAAAATTTTTATATATATTTTTTTCTCAAATATCACTCAAATTCAAAATACTTTTCAATTTCAAAATTTCAATATTTTCATCTAATCTTAATCTAATACAATTCTCTCAAACTTTCAAATAAAACACAAACAACAAAACAAGTTTTTTAAATTTTAAAATAAAAATAATATTCAAACATCTTTTTAACTTAATAATATGTTTATCATTTTTTTTCTCTCTTCTCCTAAAATCCAATAAAACATATTAACTCAAATTATATTACTAATATTAAAAGAAGAGAAGTTAGTTTTACAAAGAAGGAATTAAGTGAACTTACAAATTAATGTGTTTTCATGTAATTTTTTAGATTTATTATATAATAAAAGTAATTTTACAATCTGATACACTGCACAAATTTTATTATTTTATAAATTTATTTTTATGTAATCATTTTGTGATTAAAATATTTCTCTTAAAGAATTAATGAGTATCTTATGTCCAAACTAGCTAGGCCTTAAGCGTTTAAAAAGACCATATAAAGTATTATAAATAAAAAAGTAAATATAAATGATGAAGGGTTTATGTAATGAAACATTCTTTGGCCACAAAAGAATTTTATAAAAATAAATTCACGAATTAACATAACTCACTACAAGAAAAGTAAGTTTTCGTGACTATTTAATTGCGACCAAATAATTATTTACAGTCAATTTTAATTGTAAATAGTCATTTGATCGTAATTAAATGGTCAAAAATAAATAATTTTCTTGTAGTGACTTGTCATAGCGTGTTAGATTGTTAGATTATTTTTATTATAAAATAAATTTAATGTATCATATAAAATGATGCCAATTTATAAATATATTTTTATAAAATTTCTTTATCACTACTGTAGCATTTCTCGCAATATAATATTTAACTAATGAATAGTAGAACTCACAAATCATAGATCTTTTTAGGATAGTGATAGTGTTACTATCTTTTTACTACTCATATATTATTTATAGCGAATTGGAAAGTTTTTATTTTTCTATCAATTTATTTTAAATATTTTTTTATCATCCTGAAGAAAATTTAAAAAAATATATATAATTTGCTAAGAGTCACTTTTTAATCACTAAGTAAAATAAAAATATTACAAAAACAAATAATAATAAATAGGTAATAAGAGAGCAGGAACATCCTTATTATTATGAAAAGTGCTAAATGTATTTAAGAAAAAACTTATAAAAAATTTAACACTACTCTATTAAAAATTATAAATAAAAACTTAATAAAATGTATTTATAATTTTTTCTTAAATACATTTAACACTACTCTATTATTATCCCCTTTTTTAAGAATGGGTGACATAATAGCAAACGTAAAGCAAACGTAGGTTTTTACGTTTGCCCTCTTGATTAAAATATCATTTCAGTCTCCCCTTGATAGATTGAAATTAACAATATATTTTTAAATAGTTTTTAAAATATATAATTTTAAATAACAATGGGTGACGTAGGAGCAAACGTCCGTTAATGGTCCATATATACAAACAAATACTTAAAAAAAATTATTGGTTTATTTATTATATGCTAAAAGCACTCCTTAGATAACGGGCCGGGAATGGTAGAAACAAGGCCACCAGGTCTTCCTAATTAGTATGATTGGTTAACGGGGTAAGCATTCAGAATCGAAAGTTGTTTAATTTGCTGTTAATATTGTTGTTTAAATAACAGATGGAATCTTGATGCCAATGTGAAATATTATTAGTTGTTCGAGGAGGAATCGATTGGTCCTCCTATATATTGATACAATAATCTCCTCCAACTATATATATAGATATATAGATATATATTATTGTCTCTTTGGCTTTGATGAGTTTATCTTCTAATAATTCAATCAAATATTATACACGACAACACCCCAAAAGTGAGGGTTAAAAACTCCAAATGATCGAATCAATATAATGATGTTTTAGGGTTTCTGACTTTATGGGTTGTCTCGGCCGAATGGGCAAATATTATTGAATGTTCCTCCTCACACGTATGCAAGATTCATGCCGATCAGAATTAACTTTTATGTATATATCATTACAAAAAATTTATTTATTTATGATCATTTAATTACGATCAAATAATTATTTATAAGACACTGTAAATAATTATTTGATCATAATTAAATAATCATAAATAAACAATTTTTCTTATAATGTATGAAGATTTGTTCATTTTACATTATTCATTTTCCTTGACCGTGATGGCCACTAGTTTAAGCATGCTTCAAGATAAAGATGAAGCAATACCAAATAAGTAACTAGTGTTTGTATAAACTAAACTACCCCCACTAATGCTAAAATACAATTGCAAATGCAAGCTTTCATGCCGTATTGTTTTGGTGAAGATATAAATTCATCTTGCTAAGGCATTCTCATTGAATTGAGTAAATATAAATTCAAATTTGAGCTAATATCATATATGTTTGTATTTGTCTATCTTATTCAAACCTAATCTCCACATTAAATTATTTATTTACTCTCTATATAATAATAAAATATTATTAATTTAATAATTTTTTTTATTTAATTTATTTTTTATCCCATTTTGTAGTTCTACCAAATAAATGTTAATAATAATAATAATAATCTAATTAAATTAGTAATTAATATTCTAAAGTTACATTTATTTTTTGTCATATTTTATATTTAATAATAGTAAATTGATTGAACCAAATTTCTTAATTACAAAAAACACTTACATATTTGGTGAGAGAGTGAGAAATAAATATTTTAGTGTTTGGCTAAATTACTCTTCACCCACATATTTGGTGAGTAACTGTAGTTAAAATCGAAATTTATATAGACATGCCTAATTTAATATGGAGTATTTTAAATATCTTGTAAAATACATTTGAGTAAAACTAAATTTTAACCAAACCAATTAAAGTGCCCTATAGATCTCTACTAATATAACAAAAATAACATAATGGCACAAAAGCGGAAAAAAGATTCCATTTTTATGAGAACAGGACTATTAACCCCTGTTTCTAGTATCTTTTCCCTTTAATTTTTGTCTATTTTGGGCAAGATAATTCCAAACCTAATTTAAATTCACATTTTAAAGGGCAAAAAAAGAAACAAAACAAAAGGGGACAGCCAAAGAGTTTGACCATTCATCATCTCTATACATTACTTTTATTTTTTAATATTTTTTAAAAAAAAAATGATTTTATTTTTTTAAATTAATTGAATTCTTCTATTTATCATTCATGCACCATATGTTTAGTAAGAAAAATAAATAAAAAATAAAAAGTTATGTATGATATATAGTATGAAAATCATGAGTAAAATTTTTATTGTACCTTTGTGGTGCTACGTAACTTACTAAAAAACTTAAAAGCACAAACAGTAAGAGATTAATAAACATGGCCCTGATCGAATTGGATACTGCCACTCAAATTTTTTAAGTGATTGCAAATTAATTAGGTGGTAATTTGAAGGAAAAAAATTGTATATTAATTTTTCTAAATTATAATACATGATTGTACGTGCAGTTCAATTATGATTTCAAATTATAGAGAAATACTGTCTATGTTATTTAATCTTGCAAGTTGCATGATAGGGCAGGGCAGGGCCGGGCCGGCCGCTTAACAGTACAAGAGTTATATTTATGCATCATATTTATGTTATTTAATCTAGTAATTAACAAGGCTGATATATTTCCAAACTTTAGAAAAATCCAGAGTTATGGTACGTATATTATACGTACGTAGTTCTGTGACAATTAGGGTAATTTGAACTCAATTAAGGATATTTTACTGCTTCCCTTATCAAAATTTACAAAGTTTAGATAATTATATATATATATATATATGTATATATAATTACTGCTAATATATTTTCCCTCTATATGATTTGAAAGAAGTTGTTCGCACTATAAGAAAAATATCTTAATTATAATTAAAAGGAGGACTATTTATAATAAAAATAATTTTTTTTTATAAATAGTTATTTTAATTACAATTAAAATATCATAAATATATGTATTCTTGTGGTGTGGAGACGTAATTCTTCAATATTTTAATAGCACACTTGAGTTCTTTCTGACATTAATATAATTTATATTTTTGAATGATCATAAGAACAAAATTAAACCTCCTAATCACATGAATATAAGGAGCTTCTTTGGATCATTTAATATTGTTGTATTATATATTTTTTATCTCGCCAAACGGTAGGAAAATTTCATTTGGGTACGACAATTTTCCTCATCTTCTCCTAAAAGTCAATGAAGCAATATACTTAATTCATGAAATATAGAAAAGAGTTTGCAAGTTATATGCAGGGGATTAATCATTATTTTTCAATTTATCTTTACGAAAGCTTAAAAGTCAAATTCTATGGTAAGGTCACGATCTTCATTCACTCGTAGACAATTTTGAAGCTTCATTCTAGCTGTTTGATCATCATCTTTTGAAACTTCAGTTACCTATTGAAGTTCAAACACTACACTACAAGAAGAAAGAATATTCGTGATAAATTATTTATGACGAAGATGATTATTTGCGATAAAAATAAATTAATTTTGACAAAAAATAATATTTTTGATAGAAAATAATTGACAATAAATAAATAATTTTTTTATAATGAAAGATAATCACCACCAAAATGTCCTTTCTTCAAAGTAAATTTTGATGCAAATTCTGATAAGGGAAGCAGTAAAATGGGAATGAGTGTTGTCATTAGGGACTGTGAAAGGGAATTGCAGACCACCTTGATTGCTCCTAAGGTTTAGGTTGCTACAGCCAGTCAAGCAGAAATCTTTGCATTAGTTAAAGATATGAAGTTATGTCTTCAACTTAATCTTAATCATGTAATATTATTAGAAGAAGAAGCAAAAGCTGTAGTTGATGCAATTAAATCAAGGGAACCTGATAATTCATGGACACTACAAAAAAATGAATATTTGTAACGGATTATTTATAGTCAATATGACTTTTTATAATTAAAACAGATTTATTTTAACAAAAAATAGTCATTTTGACAATAAATAATTGACCATAAATAAATAATTTTCTTGTAGTGGAAATAGTCAAATTATTGAGGATATTAAGTTGTTTTTGGATAGCAACCCTTGCATGGAAGCTGATTTTTACTCCTAGAACTGCCAATAAGGCAGCTCATGAAGCAGCACAAGAGGCACTGAGGGCAGAGTGTGAGGGGGTTTGGATAGAGGATGGCCGGCTTGTGGTTGTTTTATCTGCTGTTTTAGTTGACAAACATTGTATTCCTTAATGTTTTATGAATGAAGTTTCATTTTAAAAATATATATTTTGTATTCTTCCTTACTCGTCAATCGTTATATCATATCATGCTTTAATTATATAATTAAAAATTAATTTATAAGTATCTAGCAATATCACTTTTTTTTCCAAAATAATCAAGTTTTTAGAGCAAGTTTAGAATCTCATGTAACTAATAGTCATAGTGTACATACGATTTTAAATTAATAAAACAATATATATATATATATATATTTTATTATGTGGAAAATGGTACACAAGTAACCATTTAATTCACAATCCTATTTTTATGAGTTATACTTTTATAAAATAATTTATATAAAAATAATATCATAAATTTACACTAGAAATACTCTTAGAGTCTGCTTGAATTCAGAGATGAGATAAGTTATAAATAGTAATAAAATAAGTGATTGAAATGAATTAAAATTTAAAATAAGTGATTGAGATGAGTTAAAAGTATGAAATGAATTATAAATAGTTAAACTCAATTTGTAAAATAAATTGAGCCTTAATTTAAAGTTACATCCTTATACGAAGATGGTAAAAATGGGTGTATGTATATTGTTATTATTTTATATATGAGTGACGCTGGGGATCGGTCCGGCTGTCCCCAGCGTCCAAAGCAGCCCAACTAACGTTGGGCTGCTTGATGATGAAAAATACATGAAAATAAAATAAAAAAATATAATTAAATAAAAAAATAAAGATTAAAAATATATTAAAAAAATAAAATAAATAAAACATAATAAAAAAAACAATAAAAAACATAATAAAAAAATAAAAAATATAATAAAAAACACAATAAAAAAATAAAATAGAGATGAATTTAAGAGGAGATTCGGCCATAGAGCAAACGGAGCCACCGCCGGTGGCGGTGGGCGACACCGCCCCGAGCTCGCCGGAGCTCGCCGTCGTAGGAGTGAGGTCGCCTGATCACGCCGGTCCCGATGGCGTGGGCGGTGTCGCCCACCGCCACCGGTGACGGCGGGCTGCTTTTGTTAGGGGGCAGCCCGTCTGCCCCCAGGATCTGCCTTTATATATATAACGCCGTACAGAATTATAACAGTGACGTTTCCTTGACGCAACTACTACGTGTACTAAATCCAACTAGCTCCTAATATACATATAATATTAACTGTATCCTATATATTGGAATGAAATAAAATATGAATAATGATAGTTTTATTATTTATCTATTAGTTTTTTATTATTTATTTAATAATTAAGAAAGTAATTATTAATAAAATTGTATAATTTTTAATTCTTTTAATATTTAAAGATATTAAAAAATAAGAAATAAATAATAAGTATATAATCATCCTTAAAATATTGACAAGTTGTACGTTGAAAAGTTATTGCTATATATGCCCTTACGTTGGCAACTTTGTGACTTCCTCCCATAAACCAGTACTATTGCTCCAGCTTAATTGGGTTTCTTTCTCCGAAGTCTGTGTCAACGCCGTTCTGTTTCCTCTCCTTCGTGATCATGCATCGAAATCCCGGCTGCTAAGTTTCACGGCACCGAATTCTTTTTCCCTAACTCTCATTTCCCGAAAACCTTGCCGTCTTCTTACCTAGGAATGCTCCAGTACTTCAACACCGTTGAGAAGGAAAAAGATGTGAAAATGTTTTCTCATTGATCTTCTCCTCCACCAACCACCCCATCCTTATCGGCCTTTAGCCTGATGGAAGGTATGACCAAACCCACAACCAAAACGACGACGACGACGACAACAAAAACAACCACCGAAGTCACCACCACGACCACTTTGATCAGCAGCAACACCTGTCAACAAACTAGCGTCAAGCTTTCTTTCTGGTTTTCCCCCACTGCTCGCCGCCCTCCTGGTTTACTCTCTTCAAGCTTTGGTTCATAGCTGTATTTATATTAGAAACATTGAAACAAATGGATTCATACTCCAATTCATCGTATGGCTATAACCCAAATCTTTCATTCCAGTCTGATCATTTTAAGAGGCTGTTGGATCCGTTTTCGCTTAGTGTACAGGGGTTTAATGGAGTCATGCTAGGCGGCGGGCCAGCGCCGTCTCACTCGTTGGTTTTGGATAGCGAGAAGGGAGAGCTAGTTGTGAAAGCTCCGGCAATAGTTGGGAAGAAAGGGGTATCGGAGGAAAAGGCTTCGGCGGCTTTGAAGAGTCACAGTGAGGCAGAGAAGAGGAGAAGAGAGAGAATCAACGCTCATCTTACAACTCTTCGTGGCTTAGTTCCCTGCAATGAAAGGGTAAATATTTTTTTCTGTACTTTCTGTTCATAATCAATATTCAATGATACATAGTAGCACAAACAACCTTCATGTCGGTCATATTTAATTAATGATTTTATATGGCGGACACATGATCTGTTCATTTGTTCTGTCTAGTATTTTTCCTTTATTTTGTCTGTTGGATTTTTGGCTTGCATATCATGAATCTAAATCGTAGAACTTAAAAAGTTAAAGAAATTGAGGAAAAAAAGATAGAAAAGTACTTCAGATGATCTTCGTAAACTAAGGTAGCTTTTTCGCCAAAAACTAATAGTGAGTTCTCTCATAGACGAATTATGTAAACTAGTAATTACACCCTGCCATATTCAGCTTAGAACAGGATGGGAAAGAGAGATCTTCATATCGCGAGGGAGAGATTAATGGCCTTAACTGAAACCAATCAGCCTCTTGGAATTATTATACACCTTTCTTTCTCATGATCTCTTCCTAATTTCATTTCATAGAAATTGAAATCACTTTTTTGCAGCAACTAAATGTAGGGACGTCCGGTGAGGCCTTTTTGTGCCTAGTGAAATGAAGAATCCGTTCCCATAAAATAGAAAAAAAAAATGTAGGGTCCGGTAGTGAGAGAGGCGTTGTAAAAAAATTGAAGTACCACTACAAGAAAAATTATCAGATATAATCAATCTCATGTATTTAAAATATATAAAAATAATCAAATTGGTTATATCTACCTCTTTTAAATACATCAAATTGGTTCTATCTAATTATTTTTTTTATAGTGAACTATGACTGATATTTGATAATCAGCATCTTATAAAAATTATAAAAAAAATATTTATTTGTAGTTAATTAATTTTAATTAGATGATTATTTATAGTTAAAATGAATTGTAAATAATTTTTTTATCACAAATAATTAGTCAAAAAAATTTATTTTTCTTGTAGTGAAAGTTTTGCCAGTATCTTTTTTTTCCCCTTTTTTTAGTAATAAAAAAGTAAATGCATATATGCATGAGATCAGGTTAACTACCCCGTCCCCCAACGAAAGAGGATTATATGATAATGATGACAGATGTTGGCTTCGGAGAGCAGTTTGTTCAGGACACGATGTACATATAAATTCTTGAATTTCTTATATATAGATTCAAACCACTATGATTTGTTTTAGAATTATTATATATCTTCTTAATTTACAGTACTACTATGTAATGAAAAGTACTCAAGGTGTTTCCTTAAAACAAAGTCGGAGCGACGTTCCAAAGTCATATGATTCAACAAACATCCTAAGATGATCTAGTGATGTGCTTTATTGAATTGAATAATAGTACGTACTTACGTAGTCTTTCATTTCATTTTCTCTGCTCTGGATGATCACCTCATATAGACCTAGGAGTGGCTATAGCCAACTAGGAGACACGTAGATCATCTTAATATAATATTAAAATTAAGCTGGTTGTTCAAATTAAGACCTTTGTAGCTAACATACACATGAATAGTTCTCGATGATATATATTAACCTTTACCAAATTAGTAACTTCCCTAACTAAAATATGTCTCGTTTGACTTTGCTCGTAATCTACATCTGGATGAGCACGTTACTGCGTTCGGTTCCTTTTGCAGGTATATAGGATTAGGAATGAATTAATAATATTCAAGTATTTTGCCGAAAGCAACGTGATGTGGTTAATTATGTGCTTGCCAATCCACGCCATGATTCACTGTTTCGTACTTGTTTAATATTAAACCTGCTCCCAATCTTTTTTGGCTCTTTAGCTTAATATGAATTATTCAATATTGCTTATTAATTTATCCTCCGAGCTAATCAGTCTTAGAGTACGACGTAGTCTCTTGGGTGACATATATATGTATATCTGAAAGTGACTGCGGATGATCACCGCGTTTTGTATTGTGTGGGCACAGATTGCCAGCTGTTGATCAGTATAGTACTAATATTTATATATATATATATATATATATATATATTATATATATATATTATATAGGTGGCTAATTAGGACGTTTGTGATACTTACCTTCAAATATTTTATCATTTTTAGGACCGTATAGGACTGACGTTGGGCTGCTTATAATAAGGAGCCTCCTGTTATTTGAAATTTTAAATGGGATTTAATTTCATTTGAGCTCTAATCCGATTCCAAAAATGGAAAAGGATTGGAGGAGATGAATAGTGACACTATATTCGGGAGGTCACTATTCATCCTTATATCAAAATTTTATTATATTTTATTGAGAATAATATTATAATGTAAAATAAAGTAGTAAAAAAAGAATAAAAAAAGAATATAATAATATTATTTTAATAGATGATAAAAAAATATAGAAAATGAGATATAGAAAATTTTTTGAAGATAAATTAAACTTAGGAAAAATTTATAAGGAGTACAATTTTTAATTTAAATTTGAAAAAAAAATTAGGAAATGAGATGTGAATGCTTAAGCAAGACGTTTTTTGGGAGAAGAAAACCATTAAGTACTATTGTAGTTCCAAGATTGGTACAGCTACGTACCAAGTCTTCCCAGAGTTCCCTAGCTAAATGATCTAAAAAGTTAGCTGCATATGATAATAAATAAGTACGCGGCACGTACTAAAGAAGATCAGATCGGAAAAGAAATGAGCTGATCATAGATCGAGCTTAATTAGTAGTAGTACTACTACTATGTGTTTAATTTGGTCTAGCTTTAACCATTTGGTTTAATTGATATAATTCTCAGATGGACAAAGCCAGGTTGCTTGCCGAAGTAATCAGCCAATTGAAAGAATTGAAGAAGAAAGCAAATGAAACAAGCCAGGGGTTTCTCATTCCAATGGATGCTGATGAAGTGACAGTCGAACCGTGCGATATTGATGGATCAGAAGATGGAACAGTGTCATATAAGGCGACTCTTTGCTGTGATTACCGACCACAGCTTTTCTCTGATCTAAGACATGCGGTTGATTCCCTTCAACCTGAGATGGCGAAGGCGGAAATATCAACCTTGGGAAGCCGGGTGAAGAATGCCTTCGTTTTCAACTGCTGCAAAGGTGGGTGTATCAATATTGAAGAATGCCAAGGGGTTGTTCACCAGGCCTTGAGTTCTGTACTGGATAAAGCTTCTGCCACACCAGAATACTCACCAAGAACAACTGATCACCCAAGCAAAAAGCCGAGGATAGCTTGTTTTGACACCTTCATGTGATGCAAAGCCAAACTTATGTAGGATCATGTACTTGGTCCAGATTTTATGTTGATTACACTACTGAACTATATTTTTTAGAAGACAAATCAACATAAATATGATAGGTGAAAGGTGAAGATTGCTAGGATTGGGAAAATATTGTCCACATGATGTTAGTATTTTGACTATGAGTATTAAACAACATGCGTGTATGACTAATTCGAAAGGTTCTTTTTGGTGCATAAGATCAAACGCGTCGTGGTCATTTATACACTATGCCTGGTGCATGGTTCTTGTTTCAGAACTTTGAAATGATCAGCCATTTCCCTTCCGAATCGTCATTTTAAGTTTTTTTTTTTCTTTTATGTAAATGTTTTGTTGTCAATTTTAGAGATGATTTTTATTTCGATTTGGGACAGTTTTTTTTTTGCGAAATTGATCTCATTTTATTATGTATTTTATTTTGTGCAATAAATGGGATTGTGTGCATGCATTTTCAGTCAAAAATATAAAAGATCTCATATTTCCTAACTAGTTATATTATATTAAATTTTGGTGTGTGGATTTCATAATCAGCTTTCGACCTTTATAAATAAATCCTATCATCAAAACTTTCTCTGTGTTTTATCTTTTATCGATCTCAATCTCTAATCTCCAATATGTCGTCACCATAATTCTATTCTAAGTAATTCGCATCACCTCATATGCTCGAGTACTTCATCCTTATGAAAGCCTAGCCTTGCTATATTCTATTATTATTATTTTTTGAAAAATCATGATGTCATTGATAAACTGTTCTAAAACAAGAACTGATCAAGATAGTGGAGAGTTTCCTCCATATCCACTATATAATGATCTGTTACATGTAGACTAGCATTCTTTCCTAGAGTGTGAGCAACCATATTGCCTAGCTTCTCGATGGATATGTTTAAAGTGACAGTCTCCGAACCTTGCCATGCTAAATCTGATTTCTGAAGTCATGATCAACCCAAAAATATAACTGTCATCTTGCATTAACTTTTGAACGTCCATCACAACTCTTTTGGAATCTCCCTCTAAAATAACCTGGCTCATGCCCAGTTCATCAAGACACCAAAAGTGACTGATCTAACTCTAAGTACAGCATAAGCTTCTCCTAGGAGGGAATCAGGGAATAAAACTTGTTTCTTCGTCATGGTAGCCAGAAAATTACCCTCCTCATCTCTAAGAGCAACACCATTAATGCTGTTATATTTATGGCCGCGTTTCGCACGGTACGTTAGTGGCCTTATCACAGCTGGTAACTATATATATATACATGCATTACAGATCATATATATATATATATATATATATCGTAAATTAGTATAAGTGGTACTTCAAATATATGGCCAAGAATGAAGCTGCACCATCTAGTACTTCATGTGTTAGTAATCACAGGCATTAGTGTTGAATCTGATAAATGTTTATGTATTGCATGATATAACAGATCCAATATTAATATACATGATGCAACCTGCATGGTGGTAATTGACATGCAATATACTAGACAACGATTCTCATTCCCAATATTTCTTTAGCAATAATATTACACTATTGAGACTAATTTCATTACATTTAATTACCTTAATTTGAATCCAATGATGCATCATTTTTCCTTTCCGAATTTCACTAGAGAATAGAACTACTACTCGCGTAATGACGTCTATATAAAACTTAAGAGTTACGAACTTACGAGTCATTCCCCTCTTTAATACCACTTCAATCCTCCATGCCTAGTGTGCCCTGCTCGTGAGAAATAAAATTATCTCAATTTTCATTAAAATTTGATAGTATCAATTACAAAATAATTTAATTTATAACTGTACAAGTTTCACGTTGTCATTTTGATAAAAAGGTAAAATATATCTCAAACCCACGTGAAAACATCAATATTTTCAACGGTGGACCTGATTATTTTTTTTAAAGAGATTATACGAACTTACATACAGTACTAAAACTGGATCTATTATTACTACTCTATTTTTTTTAAAATATTAATATTTTGATTATTAATTAAGCCTTTAAATAGCCGGATGGCCGACATCTTCACCAAGGCCCTCCCCTAGTCTTATCTCATGAATTCTCATTTGCTAAAGATGGGTGTAGTAAACCTTTACACTTCATCTTGCGGGGTGGTGTTAAATGATATTAGATCACAACATACTGGTAGCACAACATAAACAACTTGTAATTTATGTAACAATATTTGATTCTCTTGTATAAAGTTCTATGTACCCTTTAACAAGAATTAGTTAGAATATTCCTTATTCCTTTTATATATATATATATATTATATATATAATTGGCACTGTTCATATCAATACAATCAGAAAAAAAATTTCAAAGCTCTCATTCTCTTTGAAAGGTTCTCGCATTTCTTCAGACTTTTACTTTGTTATGTGAAAATATCAATATTTTCAATGGTGGACCTGAATTTTTTTTTAAAGAGATTGTACGAAACTTATATACAGTATTGAAAGTGGATATATTATTACTCTATTTTGTTTTAAATATTAATATTTTGATTATTAATTAAGCTTTTAAGAAGAATCATATTAAATCATTGATAGTGAATTAATGATCTGAACGCTACGTATTCTGCACTAAATTGATATTATTGCTGGTTCTCTCTCAATTTTACCTTATCTATATCAAAACTTGTAGGATCAACAAGTCATCAAAGCACCAGTGGTCTAGTGGTAGAATAGTACCCTGCCACGGTACAGACCCGGGTTCGATTCCCGGCTGGTGCAATCGGTATGGTTTATTTTATTTTTGGTCCCAGAAGACCTCAAAGCTGTGGTGTCATACATAGTAATTATGTACCTTTCTTTCATGGGTGTCCTTATAGCAAGACTTGCACTGAGGCGCTTTTGCTTTTCTAATTTAGTCGTGACGACCTGAAATACTCATAATTACCAGAGGTCCCTCTTTTGAAGCTGCAAATAGTTGTTTGAATTGAAACCAGAGTCAACTATATTCACCTCATGTTCAGCTGCAATGTATTTGCATTTCCCAACCCGGTCAATGAAATTAATACCTCAGGATCACTTTGTGCGATTCAGGGGCTTTGTTATTTTATTATATTTTATATTCTTTTTGGGTATTTATCTTGCTTTGTTCTATTTTCCCCTAAGGATTGGCTGTCTTCTTTCTTTTTATATCTATGTCGATGATCCCCATAGTTTCCGATCATGGATGGAACCACAATATCACAGATTCACAATTATCATCTTGCCTTCATAACAACATGATTAACGTCATATGATCGCTGGCCCTTGATTCGAAAAATGTAGCCTGAAAACGTATCATGACCACAAAAGGCAAGACGGTAAGGTGGTCAAGCTAGTACCACTTTTTGTATTTGTATTATGGTACGTAGTTGACCATGATTTTATAATTCAACTAATATTAGGGCGCTGAGGACTGAAGTTGGGGGGCGGGCCGCCTGATAGAGATTCCCATTGATCAATAAAAACCAAGCTAGCTTTGGTTCGTGACTTCGAAGATTTGGAAATGGGTCGGTCAACGATTAAACTTGATCAATAGCAGCCACGTACAAAATGACTACTTGGGTTCCCCTTAAGGACGCGGTAGAGCTTTCTTCTTCAAATTTTGAATACACGTATACCTTTGTCAACGACGTATGTTTTCATGAGTACGTGGTGGGGGAAGCTCCGCATGCTAACAAGCGCGCAGAAAAAGTAACAGAACCATATTTTCACAAATTAAAGGGATCCGAAAATTCGAAAACCTTAATTCGAGAGATTTGAGGTATAGTAGCTTGTGCACTTTTTGGCATTAGAGTTGCAAAAGTACGCATCATACAGGAGTAGTACATGTCATCGAACATTGTGGGTGACATCATCCTCGATCGCTAGCTTGCTACGTACAAATTAGTGCTCTATCCTAATCTGGAAATGCAATTGTAATTAGTTGGTTGTGGAAACTGATGATCCTTATCTGAAAACTACTTTCCATATTCTTGGCCAAATTAATGTTAGTGGAACGCCCATTTTGCAGTTGCATTTTCTCTTTGTCCTCGTGTCGCATACTCTATGCCCTATAGGGGTTGTTGCCAAGCATGATACTTAGCACTATATTTCGAATTAATAGAACTTTGACACTTGTATGCACATTGCCGATATCTCATTTGATTTGGTGCAGTACTGCCGCGGCCAGTAAAAACATTTTATAAGATCTGCAACGTGGGTGGATTTTATTCATTCGTATATAAGTAAATATGGTACGTATATATAGTCTCTATTTGAAGACTGCTTATACAAGTCAAAATAATTTTGTATTTATTTTTTTTTTAAATTACAATCATTTTTATTTAATAAAATATATTAATAGGCCTGTATACACAATTCTCACGCTTAGAGACTGCAAATAAGATTTCTCATATATATACTTGTTTTGTAGTCTTTAGTACTTTGAAGATTATTAAGAGGAAATTCTTTCTATTTTAGCAGGTTTGGATTTTAAAACTTCACACCTTATATATAGGCAAAGTGATGCTCCGGCGGACTCCTTGGCACGCCTGGCCACACTACAAGAAAATTGACTTTTTGCGACATTAATTTTGTCGCAAAAAATAGAAAGAATGCTGCAAAAAAGTATTTGCAGCAAAAATAATCATTTTGGCTGCAATTAAAATGCCACAAATAGCTGTTTTTCTTGTAGTGCCAGTGCTAACGGTTGCAGCCGCATTTGGAATAATTTTTCAAATCTTCCTTTACTTCTGAAAGTTTTATTTAAAACAGAAAACTTATAAGGTCATTCTTATTTGAGGTTTCGATTTTGAAGTGCTTATTGTTTTTGTTTATGGTGGTGATGTTATTTAATTTTAGTACAAATGTTACATTAAGCCAGGAGGATGTGTTTTAATTTGGGAATTTTGTGACTCCCTAACTCTTTTTGTAAAGGTAACAAGCTAGCTAGTAAGACCCTGATCTTTCATTAACAAGCTCATGTAGTCTTTTCAAAGGATCAGTGAAAATAGTAGTGAAGGTTATAATTTCATTAGGTTATATATGAAAAGTAAAAACTATAATTAAGATGAATAAAATTATGTTTATTAATGATATATGAGTATTCTTTACCACAGTAAAAGATAAAAGTGAATTAATTATTGCTACAGTATGAATACATTATACAATCAATAAAGCACTTTTAAAAAAATATATATGTAAAAATAAATCTAAAATCCAAGAAATTAAACGGCTTCACAGCAAAAGTACTATATTAACCAAGTGTTATTGTCAACAGATGGTATTTCTCAATTTGGAAACGTGTGTAAAAGCTAATGAAAAGATGGAGCGTACGTGTATCCCAAGTCTATAGAGGATTGATTCTTTCAAAAGAAAAAAAAAAGGTCTATGGAGGATTAAAATGGTGGTACACATCATTCAACCACCATTGCTAGCTTCGCGTTTTTGCCTTTTGGCCCTCAGCTCCTACTTTTTTTTTTTTTTGCATTTCTTTTATACATTTTTTAAACATTTTTTAATGATTATAAAAAATATAAAAAAAATCAAAAAATTATAAAATTATATTCTTTTAATTATTATGTAAAAATAAAAAAATAAAAATCTCACAATCAGGATTTCCGTTTGTGAGAGTATCATTTCTCATATATATATATATATATACATATATATATATATATATATATAACTTACCGCTTATTTTGAAATTTATTATATTTATAAAAAAGTCTAAATAATAATTTTTTTTTATGTATAATCATTTTTATATATTTTTTTACGTACTTTATTAATGTGATTGAATAATATATGGATGGTATAAGTGAGTGGAATGTGACGCGGAAATGCCACGCAGTGGAAAGCTGGCCTCTCGTAATGCAATTCCACCAAAAACTATACCGAACTGTATTTAATTTTTATTTTGTTAATTAGGTGACAGGTCAATAATGAAGATCAGTACTTATCAAAGTGGTGCACTAATCAAGACCAAATGTACCGAGTGATTCTTGACTAAACAGGTTGGCAAGCCAGAATTTTCACTACTTAATCCCCAAGTTGTGGATCAAAATTCTTCCTCTACGTACTCATTACTCATGATTTCTTATCAATGTGCTAGCTAAAAGAATGTCCAGCTTGCACGGGTATTTTTATTTTAAAATCCACACTATGTGTAATCCCCTCCTCCCCCAAAAAGAAAATGGGGGCAAACCCTTAAAGTTTCCCAGCCAAAAGAAATATATATATATATATATATATATATATATAATCAGCCAATCAATAGAAACAGTATTTAACCAAAGTGTATATACATATGTAATTTCTTCTTTTAAGTGAAGAAAAATATTTCATTTATAAAGAGATCTCTAGCTCGCAAAACTAAATGCATTAACCGACATGTTTTTATATAATAAATTTGATTTATTTTATAATGAAAGTACACTTATGTTATAATTTGAGATATTATATCAAATTAAATTAATTTATAAATATAATTATTTTGTAAAATTTCTTTATGACTATAACATTTGATCATCTCTTAAGTGAATGCCTAAACACAATGTGAGCACGAAAGGCACCTCAATTTGATTTTTTACTACTAATTGTTTTCCCCCTATGTTCATATTCCTTCTTGCCATGTATACCATACATCTGAATTTAAGATGGAAATAATGGAGGAGAGTTTTCGGCCTGGTGCCGAGAAATCTGGACAAGCATGATATATTACATGATGCATGTGAGAAAAAAAAAAGATGATTCAGCATCTGTTCAATGGTTCTGCATGCCACGTATATATAATGACTGGCATCTATATATGATCCTTTGCGGGGAAATCGATGCATGGTGTTGCGCCATGAACTCTGATTCTCACATGCCATGCCATTATATTGTATGGCTTACATTTAAACCAAGTTTAATTATAATGACTATTCCCCCAAAACATAAGTTTAATTTATCTTCTTATTGTAGGAAACGCAGACTAGACACCAAAGGCACTCCCAAAAGCCAAAGGCACTCCCAAAGGCCCCACCAAGCACCTAGACTAGACACCAAAGGCACTCCCAAAAGCCATGGCCTTAATTAAACAGATGATTAAAATGATCAAAATTAACCATTACTATGTGATCTCTGCATTATTAATCTCAATTATCAATTTAAAATGATCAAAGCCATGGGCACCATATGGAGCATCCCGGCGCTCATGAGTCATGATCCCTCTTGGCTCTTGCCTTAAATATCTGCAAGTGTCCGAAATTCAAACGTGACAGCACTGTTCTTCTGCATATGGTTTGTGCACTCGTCTGTGTTTTTGCTCAGAAGTCTCCCTTCTCCTTGTCCCACTGATCCGTATTCTCTGCCAAAAAAAAAGTCAGAGATTCAGGAGAACTTTATACTATAAAGAAACAAACCCAAGAACTATTTTCTCAAAAATCTCTCTCTCTCTCTCTCTCTCTCTCTGTTATGCGTCCCTCACAACCTCCAACCATGTCTGATCCTTCTTCTTCTTCTTCTTCTTTCCCTGCTGCTTCTCCTCCTTCGTCTTCTTCACCTCTTTGGTTACTATCCTACATAAAGCTTCACTTCTTTGCTAGAATCCGGCGGTTCATCCGATCGAAAGCTGCTCGCAAGCGATGCGCGTCGTCGTCGGAGGGATTCGATATGGCGAGCATCAGAGGTGTTGAAAACGAAGTAGCACAGGTTTTAGAGAGGGAGGGTGAAGATGACTCGACCGTGCTACAAAGGTCGGTAAAGAAGCTTCACTTTGGGAGTTGGGAAGAGAAAGAGAAGGCAGCCAAGGAGATTGCGAGACTCGTTAGAGAAGAAGGGAAGACTAGGAAGTTGATGGCGCAGCTAGGGGTTATACCGGCGTTGGTGGCCATGGTGGCTTCGGAGGTGTCGAGCCGGCGGCATGCGGCGCTGACGGCTTCGATTGAGCTCGCTAATGGAACTTATACGTAAGTTTCAATGTTATTTCTTTTTGTTTCAACATGGTTAAATTCCTATCATCATTCTAGTTTTGCTCAAATATGTAAATGTTATGGTGTTATCTTTTTGTGATATGATGATACTGTTCAATTGATTTGATCCTTGTGGAGAAAGTTAAAAAAAAAATTGGTGTGCATCATTGGTCTTCCCTCTATGAATTACAAGCATAATTGTCCTTATATGCAAATTATATTTGCTTGATAGGAGAAGTAGCATCCAAAAAAAGTGCTCCTACGCCCATATTATATTTGTTTTTACTTCTTTTGAAAAAAAGGTAATGAAACACAAGTTATCTAAAAGGGTTTAGTGATAATTTACCATGTCAGTTTCCATTTTGTATTAGGTAGTATAGATGATAGATATCATATAAAATAACCATACTAAAAAAATTGAGCTTTCTGACAAAATGAACCCTTGGGGCACTAGCTCTCTGACACTTAATGGTAGATGATCCACTATTCACATGGTAGTTGGTCTTGCCGGATATCGATCGACAAGTTTCGACCCATATTCCCGCAGCTAGCTACTAAAAAAAAATGTTTCAGGACAATTATGGACAGAAATGTTTTAGAAAAGGTTAATTAATGATGGGTGGGTCCTGAATCCTGATATATGCAGCAATAGTGGAGCCCATGTTTGTTTCTTTTTTGTTTTTGGTAAATTGCTCCGTGCTTATTTTCTTGAGTCCTTTGGCATTCATATATATATCCATGGCAAAATACAAGGGTGGGTGAGGATTAATAAGAACA
Source organism: Platycarya longipes (assembly GCA_036559045.1). Taxonomy (NCBI): domain Eukaryota; kingdom Viridiplantae; phylum Streptophyta; class Magnoliopsida; order Fagales; family Juglandaceae; genus Platycarya; species Platycarya longipes. The sequence continues at coordinate 10,066,570 of CM071797.1, read as the reverse complement.
TTTGATAAGCACCTCATAGAAGAACCGTCATGACATTGAGCAGAGTTCATAATGTGCTTTATTGCGGAATTTTTTTTTTTTTTTTTTTAGAATGATCCCTTTTAGTTTTCTTTCAAAAGTTAAAAAGGAAGGTACGTATTCGAGATCATCGCCTTCAACTACAGACATGAGCCCTTTCCCTCCATAATATAATGAGCAAAATGTCCCCTTAAATCAGAAGGCCGCCACTAATTAAGGTGCGTCAACTGCTCCCCCTAATTAGGTCAAAGGTGGTTGGAAGAGTTGGAGAGGCAACAGTACTGTTTAGCATAGAAAATTATAGCTTATGCTTCAATTTCCACACAGATCTAGGCCCCCGGAATCTTATTGACCTCAGCAGCTTGAAGTTCTCTATTGTATTTTATTAATGCAATAATGGATCCCTCCATATATATTATAAGCTACGTACCCTTGGTATATATATTATTATTTTTGCTTCTTGTCGTATAATTAAACATAAAAGTTTCTAAGTCATATATAATGATTACTGTTTGTTCTTGTTTTCAACCTTGGTTTGACCATATTATTTTAGTTATCTTTGTTTCTGAACTGTTCTTTGCTCATCCCTCAGGAACAAGGCGCTTATCGTAGAAGCAGGAATCCTATCCAAACTGCCAATGAACATCGATACATTAGATGAATTAACGAGACGCGAATTTGCAGAACTGCTCTTGTCATTATCTTCTCTTGCCAATAATACCCAATTCCCTCTTGCCTCGTCCGAAATCCTCCAATTTATCTTGAGCATTCTCCAGTCGGGTTCAAGTTTTGAAACCAAAGAGTCATGTTTGGCTACTTTATTCAACCTCTCCACCGTCTTGGACAATGCAGGACCTCTGGTCTCGTCTGGATTATTGCACAATCTGTTGATGCTCTCCACTACAAAACAACTTTCAGAGAAAGCCCTTTCAACACTAGGGCACTTGGTGGTGACTTTAATGGGAAAGAAAGCAATGGAAAATAGTCCAATGGTGCCGGAGAGTTTGATAGAGATCTTGACATGGGAAGACAAACCCAAATGCCAAGAATTATCAGCTTACATTTTAATGATTTTGGGTCATCAGAGCTCAGCCCTACGCCAGAAAATGGCTAAGTCAGGAATCGTCCAGGTGCTTCTTGAAGTATCATTGTTGGGTAGCCCTCTTGCCCAGAAGAGGGCAATAAAGCTATTGCAATGGTTCAAAGATGAGCAGCAAGCGAATATGAGGCCACATTCCGGACCACAAACAGGAAGGATTAATGCAATTGGTTCGCCCGTAAATAGGAGAGAGGCTCAAGAAGTGAAGAAAATGATGAAGAGTTTAGTAAAGCAAAGTTTGGATAAGAATTTGGAAATGATAACGCAGCGAGCCAATGCTGCAGCCGATCCCTCCTCTAAGCTCAAGACCCTTGTGATCAGCACAAGTTCTAAGAGCTTGCCTTACTAAAGTTAGTTTACGATTAGTTGACAGTTATAGTTCAAATTTTCAGGATCCTATTGGACTCCTATCAACAGAGATGCATTCCTTGTGCAGCATATTGTATATCCATGGATAGCAAAAGTCGAAAGTTTTCTGAAGATGGTAGAACAATAAATCCTTTTCCTAGCTAGGAATAGATGAATAAGAAGAGGTATACACAGATGTTGTTGAATCAATCATTTATTTAAATATTTTTTCATCACTTTGTTATGAATGCCAACTTTACAACTATATACCGAAACTTGGACAGGTGGAAATAGGTAAATTTAATTTATATTCTTCAAGTGAAAGATTAACAGAATATATATATTAATTATCTCGAAGAAATTGGCTTATTAGTTATCTCATGTTTAGTTGTAGTTACATTAATATGCTATATATCAGAAATGCTCATCCCCAAAGAATCTGCCCGAGATGAAGTTTAGGAATAGAAAATGAGCAATGTGATGAATCCAAAAGCGTATACCATCAGGCCATGGGCGATGAGGCCAAGAGTTAATGCATGCGTTTGTAAGAGCTGTGGCCGGGGCCGAGAGACCTCCTCCCATTGAACTTAGAAACTCAATTCCTTTTGTGCATCTATATATTCCAATACAGTTGTAGACGCACCTAAAAGTCCTAGCAATCATCAAGTGAGCTTTGATAATAAAACAATCGATCATCATCCCGAGCTAAGTAATTCCAATTGTAACTAATTAGTTGACTGCTCTGGGCCTAAAGAAGAAAACACATTTGCTCGACTATAACTTGATTTCATATTCAGTTAAAATATTATCAAAGAACAAGTATTAATGTTGGGTAACGTGCGGTGTAATTTTAGTAGGTTTTTTTTTTTTTTATAAGTTAAAATACATCAGATCAATCAATGTAACTACAAGATTTAAAAATAAAATAAAAGCATTAATCTAAAATACATTTGAATATCACTCTCCAACCCAAAAATCGAGGCTTTGAGTCAATACGAATGACTCTTTCGTTCCCTTGAGTTAATGATAATTTATTCTTTTCTCGCAACTAAGGAGATCTCGATGCCTACCACATCTCCGAGAAAAATCAATCCGGTTCTGTCTGACATTTTATTACCATTGGTGAAGCTATATATGTCGTGAAGAATTTTATCCGAGGTCGTTTACACCACCCCCATTTACAAAGATGTATGACGTAGGGACCTTCAAAAAGCATTATTTATATGTTATCTATCGAGTCTACAGATAATAGAAGTAATTTTCTCCACTGAAATTTACAAATAAAAAAAAAAAAAAAACTCCCATAAATAAGAAACACCCAGAAACGGATTTTAAACAGTTAAAAGAATGCGTAAATTTGCAAATACGGGGGGGTGTTTTCTATATATAGATTGGTGATTCAAAGGGACTTCAGAAATAATTCATTATAGCCTAATGAAGGGGTGGTAAGAACTCGAGGTTGATTACACATTCACATGGATGTTTTGCCCACAAATTTAGAAGCCATCCAAACACAGAAAGTAAACAAGTTCAATTGCCATTATCTAGCCCAACTTAAGCTCATAATTAAAGTGTTAAAGCATTCACATAATGGAAAGATAGTCCCAACTATAACCTTTTTCAAAATGCTTCCACGGCATAGCATTAGAAGTAATCATTTTATTAAGAGAAGATGCATGAGAGATCTGGAAGAATGAATAATAATCTTTACATTTGTGACATCCAAAAGTTGTCCACGGTACATCCCTATTCTTAACCCACTAACAATAAGAACAATCAATGTGAGAACAGAGTCTATATTTACCAAACTCGAAGGTTAAAGTGTATAAAATCTGCCATTCTAAATAATCACGCAAGAATTAGAACATAAATTATCAATGGCCACAGGCCTTAGCCTACATTACAAAATTGTCTAACAAATGAAGGTGTCTAAAAAACCTGATAAGGTCCAGCGGGTTCAAGCACGCACGCACGCACAGAGAAAAAGAGATTCATGCACCTCGCAATTTTAACTCTTCAGCACCTGTGCTGCAACTCTTTTCAATGATCCAGATGCCTTCTGCAGATCGGATTCTGAATGGCCAGCAGAAACAAACAATCTGATTCCAACGGCTAAACGACATTTATCAAGTGTCGATCTTTTGGAAGCTACCACAAATACTGACTCTTCCTTCAACACCTGTGAACACAACAATTATGCAATGAAAACAACAGAATAATAATTGGCCAAATCGTGAATAGAAACCAGATAAGTATTAACTTACACGATCGGCGATCTCTTCGAGAAGAGTTAAGTCATTTTTAATGGAACCTGTTGACTTCTCTAGCTTGAGAAAAACAATGGGCGATTCTGCATTACTTGCTATTGAGAGGCCTGGTATATCTGACAATCCTGCAGTCACCAACTACATTTAGAGCTAAAAAGTGTCAAGCTATCTCACACACACAAACATATTAGCAGACTTTGGGGTGGTGAGTATTAGGAGAAAATGAGCACAATAATTTGGCTTTCAATAGATTTGGTAATTACTACTGGTTGATGCAATATCATGTATTCAAGGCGTATATCTAAAGTGACAGACATTTTAAAAGCTCCAATTGATTGCTACATCCACACAAATCACCTACAGCCATCCAACCTAGAAATAGCCATAGAGCCCAAGTGAAATCCTGTATAATAACGATATCATGTCCCACAAAGCTCTTTCACTCTACGCGTGATGCCTTATCAATGGTTGTTTCATGTACCTAAGCTATCATAAAAAATAATAGGAGGTACATGTGTCATGCATTAAAGTCCTTCAGCACCATTTATTCTCTAAAAATATATTCAATCTTGCTTAGCAGTGAAATAGAACCAACCTTTCCATAAATGGGCAATGTTTTCCTTCAGTTTCTTTATCAGATCAGGATTTTCCTCCAGGACATCAATGGCAGTTATTGCTGCACTCGCAAGATATGGGGGCAAAGAAGCAGAAAAAACATACCCAGAACTGCTCAATCGCTGCAAAAAATTAGCATAGACTGAGACATTAGCATTCAAATGAGCTGTCATAATCTTTACCATAAAACAAGCACTACAATTAAAAAAAAAAAATAGCATAGACTTAGATGTTAGACATCATCAAAACAGTAGGCATCATCAGCACATTTAGAAAATGGGTTTTACCATCTTTACTTCATAACAGGCACCATCAACTATTAAAATATTGATACTATTTTGCCTAGTTAAGACTTCAGACCAACAAATAAAATAGTTCATTAACATGGTCATTCTTATAAATTATTATTTTGCATACTTGGTGATCAATGACTCTAGCACTTCCAGTGCAAAATCCTCCTTCTGTGGCTAATGCATGTCCCATGGCAGCAGTTACAATATCTATCTTCTCAATCTGCAATATCACACCACCATAAAGCCAACAGAAATGGGTCGACTTTTAAATAAGAAAAAGGGGGGCCATTTAAGCTTTCAAACATACCGGAACCCCGTAGTACTCAGTGATACCCCTTCCAGAACTGCCAAGCGCACCAAATGAATTGCTCTCATCCAATAAAACACGGAAGCGATATTTCTCCTTCAATCTAATGATCTCATCTAAGGGAGCTATTTGGCCAGAATTCTGCGAAGTTTGTAATCAGCATATAAAGTCAGCCAAAGGAGAAGAAAAAGCAGGGCATATAGCAAGGTAGAATAGCAAGCAACACATTGACAAGGATACCATTGACAAGGCAACTTTTGAGAGTGATGACCATATTTCGGGCAAAGTACTTTACAAAAAGTCCATTTAAAACTATATTCGACTCCAACAGTTCATCCCTCTCCCTTGATGAATAAATTAATGAACTAGAAGCACTTATGTTATTAGTATAAATACAATATTCCTTCAGATCTAAAAAGAACTGGAGAAAAAAGGCAATTTCTCCAATAAGAAAGATTGTTCTTATTGCAACTTTTAAAACTGTATTCTTCCATTTATTGCCCATCTACTTCTACTGCCAGAACTTATACCAGCAATACAGAGAGAAACCAGCATCTGCAGCATGCTACATAAAAAGTAAATACTTCAAGGCATCTTCTATTTTTGGTCACAAAGTACTAGGACATAAGCAGAGTTAATGTGTAAAATATTAACCAAAGCTTAAAGGTGAAATCATCCTATTACACATGAAAGAAACAAAGGCAAAATATTTATATGAGTAGTGCACAAAAATCTACCTGGTACACAGCTTCAACAACAATGTAGCGCCGCAATTTTTTAGCCCGCTTATTCTCTGCAGTGATTTTCTCAAGAGTACTCCTTAGAGATTCCATATCATTGTGCTTGAAATACACGATTGTGCTTCTAGAGAGATGAAGGCCATTTTGTATTCCCCAGTGGACTCCTTCATCCCTGAAACGGGAACAAATAGAACCACCTTCAAATAAAGAAACAAATATCCACCAGAAATCTGATACAAGCTATTTTAACAGTAAAAACTCCCAATGTATGTCGGAATACGAAAGGCACCAGGATAACTGTCACGAACAGCTAAGGCAGGCAATTTTTTTGTCTTTTTGATAAATAAAATATTATATATATTAATATCAATAAGAGTAAACAAGCACACTGGGCATATAGAAGAAACACCTAACCCATACTAGAGAGCCCCTAATGACCAATAAGCCTGTGAAAATTAGAAATACAACCAAAATACACCAAGCCCAAATGGGAACAAAACAGACCTCCCCAACCCGAAACCCTCTCTACGAGGACGGCTTCAGAATGCCCTCCTTTTAGTCTTCCCTAGACTCAAACTACCTCCCTTAACGTCATAAGTGATTGCCCAAGAAAGACACTTTAATTCCCTGCTTTTCTTAAATCTTGATTTGGTTTCAAACAAGTAGCCTGCCTCGATCGCAGTGCTCAGTGATGCAAAATTGGCAGCTAAGGTGGGCAATTAAGACAGGTTATAAGTTAGAATAACGTTCTTTTATCAGAAAATAAGCAAGCCCAATCCATCATCACATTTGCAATACTTTTTGTGGAAATTTATTTTGTGCTCACAATTATAATTTTTTTTTTTTTTGATAAGTAAAAAAGAACGCAATGATAATTTTAAATCATTAACTACACTATCATTTATGGTTGTAGGAATTGGGGACAAGGGAAGCTAAATCGCTCAGGGTTTTACTTGGTTGGAGGGAGAGGACAGGAGATAAAAACAAAAGAAGGGAAGGATTTTTTTTTTTTTTTTTGTGAGGGTTGAGGGACGTAACAGTATCCCTATTTGAGTATATTTTGTTGGAGGGAGAAGAGACAGACGAGAAAAAACTGTTTTAAAAGATCTGTAGATCAGAAGTAAACTTTCACTTCCACATGAGAAGAAAAACTTGGGCATATTGGTTATTTTATTTACACCCCAACTTTCACATTAACACCATTGTCACCCCAATACCACTAGTCACTGCTATGGTCTACAACACATCACATAAGTAGGGACTTACGTCCCCTAGAGTTTCTACCCGAACTTTTGGGCTTAGAGTAGGAAGGAGGACATATAAAGTGGGTCCCACAGCATTTATGGTTGCGGAAATAAATTTCTCTGGCAGCATTAATTTTTTTGATAAGTAAACATGTATTATTGATGAAAGAATAGGCAACATGCCAATTCATCCCAATCAATGTTGTAGAACCCACTTTATGCACACTCTAAGCCCTAGAGTTTATGCAAGAACCCTAAGGGATCTAAATCCATAAATAGCATCTTCACCACCTCTAGAGTCACCCCAATATAGTCAGGACCTTTGTCACTGCCCCCACAAAGAAGAGAATCTTATCATCACCCATTGGTGCCTCCTTTTCTTTGCAAGTGCTTTTCCCCCAAAAAAGATAGCAAACATATTTACCTCTTAGAACTGGTTTTCACATACAGTATCACTAATTTCTTCTACCACGAACACATATGCACAGGGAAATGAATTCAGCAGGAATTAAATAGTTGAGATTTATGCATACTCACACTACAATGATATCTCCTCTTTTGCAAAAAGCCGGAATTGCACTGAACACAGTGGAAAGTCCATAGGAATAGAGAATTGAATCAGAAGTTCCCAAAAATTTTGCTATTCTGGCCTCACAGTCAAGGTGCACATCTGGTAAGAGGGAAGAATAAAAAAAATAACCATCAAAAGAAAAAAATTTCCCTGAGAAAAACTGGGTGCAGAACCTCTAATCTGATTCATACAAAATTTAGATTCAAAATTAAAGCTCACCAATTGTTCCATAGAATTGACGAGGACCACAAGAACCAACACCATATTTCTCCAATGCAGAGGAACATGACTCCTGAGATAGAATATGATCATAAATCCACCGTAAAAACATAAAAATTATCATAGCACAAATAAATAAATAAATAAAGGGAACTGCATCTCACAAGCAATTTCTCATGTCCTATCAATCCAAGATAATTTGCTGAAGCAAAATTGACAACTTCTTTGCCACTGATTATTGTATGCGGCCCTGCAGCACTGCCAGAGACACAAAAAACGCAACTCAGGAGCAGCAATGCCTTGAGGCTTTTTACCAAAACACTTTTCAGTTCTTATTCAGAAATCTATTATTCAACTTATGAAAGATAATAAATTACATAAACAACAATTATTTGTTTATGTAATGATATACACATGACAAAAATTATAACTATAAATTGATCAGGAAAACACAGGCAGTAATAACTCCATGTCCGCAAAGAGCTAGGGCAACATAGGAAAAAAGAGAAGAAGAAAATACGTAGTATTGGGGAACAAACTTTAAAGAAGAAAACAAGAATGAAACAAATAAATTGAAGATTTTTTTTCAACACAAACTAAAAGTAAGGAAAAAAAAAGAACGTAGGTAAAAACATCATTCTGACAGGAATCTATGAACTCCTCTACATGGACATTACAAATATTTCACCTTTCTAACATTGGAGGTTCCCTCTGCATCTCTTCTGTAAGAGGAGGAATGAGGGATTCTGGGACCCATTCATCACATAGCTCGTCTATTTCCTACAACCATCAGGCAAAGTTTTCTTTAGTTTTGGTGAAATACCATAATGAAGTATAAAATTTCTTGTAGGTTGATATGCCACCATTAATAATGATGTCAAATACAGTTAATTAAAATAACCAGATGCAACTTTTATGAAACCAGTAACTCAGCTAGAGTATGGGAAGTTAGGACAACCAAACTTCATAAGCTCTATAATTGAAGGGGTTTGCAATGCCCTCATTTGGTTACACACATGAGATGAGATGAGATGAGATGAAAATTTTGTGAATAGTAGTGAGATACTTTGTGAATAGTACTGAGATCATTTGTGAATAGTAGTGAAATTGTTTGAATTAATATTTTTATAAGGTTTTGGAAAAGGAAAGAGAAAAAGTCAAATAAATAAATTTTAAAGTTAAAAGAGAGTTAGAATATAGTTCTTTGATATAATTTTTGTTTTGGGATTTGAGAATGTTGAATTATTTTTTGTGTTTTGTTTGGAAATTTTGAAAAAACTGTAATGATTAAGTAATGATTATGAAAAGGTTAAAAATTTGAAATTGAAAAATGTTTGTGTTTGAATAGTGAGATGAGATGGTGAAAAGGTTTGTGAAACCAAACTATGCTTTAGTATGCTTGAGCTTTAAGAGACCCAAATCCATAATTTTCAGTGAACAGCTCATTTTTTACTTTGGCAAAATTGAATCACCAAAATTGGGGCCTTCAGTCCTTGGATGAAATAGATTTTTTTTTTTTTGATAGGTAAGAGATAAATTTCATTAATGAGAGTGAAGAAGACAAAGTCCAAGTATACAGGGAGTATACAAAAGAGCACCTAGATACAAACTAAGAGTTAAAAACTAAAAACAAGAAATCACGAACATTATTCCTATTTAGTATGCATGAAAAAATATTATAGCTCCGCCAATATAAGCTCCTTGTTCTCAAAGAAGCGTTCGTTTCTTTCCACCCAAAGACATCACATTATGCATAACGGCACCATTTTCCACATTGTTGCCACTTGTGGACAGCCATGTATGTTCCTTCAACAATCCAACAGATCCACAACCCTCCCTGGCATAACCCAAGCAATGACAACTCTACAAAAAACCTCATCGTGCAACACCCTTGCCACCTCACAATGCAATAAGAAATAATCCACAGATTTTCTTTTTTTTTTGCACATATAACACCAATCTAACACTACACATCCCCTCTTCCTCAAGTTATTCATAGTCAAAATCTTTCCAAGGGCCGCAGTCCATACGAAAAAGACAACCTTAAAAGGCACACGAGATCTCCAAATATTTTTCCAAGGAAAATGAGCATGCCCATTTGTTTCCAAGATTTTGTAGTAGGCCTTAAATGTACACTACTTGTGATCATTGTACTTCCATTTCAATCTATCTGCCCATGCCTGGAGTCCTCAAGGGATGTAGTATATTGAAAAAATTTACAACTATGGATAGTTCTCAATCATGAAAATTCCTATTGAATAGGATATTCTAATGATAAGAACCATGAGCGAGTGAACACATGTCAGCAACTGAGGCCTCCCTATTACCAAAAATGCGATATAAAGCTGGGAATGTTCTTCCCAACGTAGTCTCACTGCACCAAACGTCTTTCCAAAAACTGATTCTAGTACCCTCTCCAGCCACATAACGAATGTGACTTTCAAAACATGGCCAACCCTTCCTAATGAACTTCAACAAACACACACAATATCCCCTCCTAACAACATTAGAGCACCAACCCCCCCAAGCCCCTATATATCTAGAGTCGATAATCTCCTTCCACAAAGACCCCCTCCTGATGATATCACCATGACCATTTTTCCAATAAGGCTTTGTTAAAAGTCTCTCAAGTTACACACCCCTAAGCCACCATATGATATTGGAGAACATACTGTCATCAAGTTAACCAAGTGAAACTTTTTCTACTCCCCTATGGCCCCCCCCAACAAAAAACACAAAATAAGAAGGCCCTAGAAATTTTTTTAATTTTAGTCACTACTCCTGCAGGCATAGGAAATAAAGAGAGGAAATATGTAGCGAGATTAGTGAAAGTGCTTTTAATAAGGGTGAAACGGTCTCCTTTCGATAAGTACATCCGTTTTCATCCCGCTAGTTTTCTTTCAATCTTCTCCATAACCCCATCCCAAATGGTTCTAGTCTTGAAAGTTGCCCCCAGCAAAAGGCCCAAATATTTCATTGGCAAAGAAGAAATCTTACAATCCAAGAGGTTTGCTAGTCTGGTAATATGTGGAACTGTATCCACCGCTACCATCTTGGACTTGCTAAGGTTCACCTTCAACCCCGATACTGCTTTAAAGTAAAGTAACAGTGCACGTAAACTTTGGATTTGTTTAGCATCCACCTCATAGAAGACTAGTGTATCATTTGTAAAAAATAGCTAAGAGATGTTAATAAACCCACTATTGCCATTTCCAACCTGGAAACTAGATATGAAACCACTCCCAACTGCGGCCATTACCATCCGACTGAGTGTCTCCATAACAACAACAAAAAGAAGAAGAAAAAGAGGATTTCCTTGCTGCAAGCTTTGGGAGCTCTCAAAAAAACCTGTGGGTGATCCGTTGATGAGAACTGAAAACCGTACAATAAAAATACACTGACATATCCACAAGATCTATCTACCCCCAAATCCACACCTCTCAAGTAAGTATAGGAGAAAATCCCAATTCACCTGATCATACGCCTTTTTCATATCAAGTTTACGAAGGATCTCTGTACTCCTCTTTCGCAACTTATGATCCAAACATTCATGAGCAATAATAACCGAATCAAGAATTTGTCTCTCCCAAATGAAAGCATTTTGAGGCTTGGAGATAATTTGTTCTAGAATAGGGCTAAGGCGGTTCACAAGAACCTTTGCAATCATCTTGTACACACTACTAACCAAGCTTATAGGGCGAAACTCCTCAATAGCCAAAGCCCCAATTTTCTGAGGGATGAGAGTAATAAAAGTCGCATTAATGGATTTTTCAAACTTTTGGAAATAGTGAAATTCACTAAAAACTTGCAAAACATTACTTTTCACAATGTCCTAACAAGTTTGAAAAAAACTCATTGAAAAGCCATCCGGACCCGATGCTTTGTTCCTAGCCATAGTTGTTATGACCTTATAAATCTCCTCTTTCTTGAAAGGTCCCTCCAACCAACTCATACTCTACGAGTCGGATCGCTTCAAATGGCAAATTATCCAGCTTTGGCCTCCAACCAACCGGCTCTGAAAGAAGATCCTCATAATAATGCACAATGTGGTCTTCAATGTTCGATGGAGAAGTAAAAACCTGATTATTAGAGTGTAGCACCTCAATAGCATTCTTTTGTCTATTGGAGTTAGCCACTTTGTGAAAGAATTTTGTGCATTTGTCCCCTACTTTTAACCAAAGGGCCCTGCATTTTTGACGCTAGGAGATCTCCTCTGCCAACAATACTTTTTTCAAGTTAGCCACAACTATACCTTTTCTCATTAAGACTTCTTCCGAGCTATCACCCAACAGTACTTTTTTCTGTAGCTCTTGCAAGTCCTCCAAGAGAGTTGCTTTCTGATTGTCAGTGTTACCAAAGATTTCCAAGTTCCACTTCTTCAAGTCCTTCTTTAATGCCTTTGGCTTACCTACAAGAATGAAACTAGGAGTGCCATCAAATTGATACGATGACCACCACGCACGTACCAAATCCTCAAACCCATCCGTTGTGAGCCACATGATCTCAAACTTGAAGTAATGTTGGCCCCTGTGAATGCCTCCATAGTCTAGCAAAATAAGAAAATAATCTAAGATGACACGGGCCAACCGCTTCGGACATACCTCAGGGTAGTGTACTTCCCATGCCGGAAAAACTAGGAATCTATCAAGTTTCGACCAGACTCGTCCATTTGACTAGGTGAACTCTCCCCCATTTAAGGGAATATCCATTAGATCCAAATAAAAAATGAACTCAGAAAATTCTTCCATAGCTATAGAATTCCGAACATTTCTTGAGTGCTCGCTGGGAAAACGAGTGATATTAAAATCACCACCCATGCACCAAGGCATATTCCAAATGGAGTAGATACCCGCCAATTCCTCCCCTAACCCTTTCATCTCCCTGTCTACATTTGGCCAATAAATGCCTATAGAGGCCCACTCTCACCCATCTGCAACATTTTTTAGAAGGGAAGCTACCGAGAATTCACCAATACTTTCTTCTATTGTCTCCACAACTCTTTTATCTCAATTAATAACACGCCACCCAAGGCTCCAATGGATGCCAAATATAACCATCCCACATACAAACATCCCCATAGACTCCGGACAATTCGTCTATCAATGACCCGAAGCTTGGTTTCTTACAAGCACACTACATCAACCTTCCACGTACGAATAATGATTTGATACGAAGGCGTTTATTGCAATCATTGAGCCCACGCACATTCAAAGAGAGGAAACAATAAGAAGCCCCTTCCTTTTGACCTGTCCTTACCACTCCTCCCTTCCTTCACATCGTAATTGATGGAATAAGTTAACTTTTTTAATTCCCTCTCACACTTGGAAAATGACTTCGAATGCCCATTTTCCATTGCAAAAAGAAGGGCACAAAATTACTCTTCGTAACCTCCAAAAGTGATCCCTATAACACTTTTCATAGCCTCCACCTGATCTAAAACCCAATCTGAGGAATTTCTCCCCCTAATGGAGCTGGGGGGAAGTATACACAAGGGGGTTAGCATGATCCCCTCTTCCCTAGACTGTGAGGGATCACAGATGACTAACTGCTGGTCTTGATTCTCCATCTGAGCATTGACCTCTGAGTTGGAGAAACCAGAAATGGAATCCTGATTTCCCATCGGAGGCCTAGAGCCCTGCAATAAAGTTGTCGACGCTTCAACCTGTTCACTAACCTGTTCCGGCGTTTCTGGCGGCAAGTGAATGGCATCAGAGCCTTCAACAGCCTTCGTCAGTGTTATTTGTGCAGTAACCGGTGAGTCAACCGACACTTTCCGGCAATTTTTGAACTTGCAGCACTTTCCGATGCTAAAGACAGTGCGATATCTTCAACCTCCTTCCACTGCAATGACGCCGGCATTGTAACCATCACCGAAGAACTCTGGCCTATCGTCGACGTAGCTATCTCTGGTTGCTGTGTTGCCGGAAGCCCATTGCTGCAAACCCCAGCCTCTTGCACGGAGCTAGCCCAAAACCCACATCGTGCCCATCTCGGCCCAAAATTACTCCATTTCCCTTCCCCATGATATCAGTTTGGACCCTCGCCTCCCCTTGGCCTAGGCCCAATCCCATTTCCTTTTCATTAAAACGCACAACGCAGCTTTTCAGCCAAACTAATTTGCGATCCAAAAAGTCCAACTGACCTTCCATCTCAACTCTTACCTCCAGAATCCTTTCCTTATTAAGGCCAAAGATTGACCTCATCTTCTGCAAGCACGACAGTCCATGTCCTTTTCCTCTGTTCAATGTATCCCAGATTTGCAAGCTTTCCTCGAGCACCATTTGCCTGCTGCAATGCCTTCTTGTACGACCTAAAGGACCGCGATAGAGGTTCCAGCACCTGCACCGAAGGAGAAGGTAGCCAGCCTTGTGTCCCTGTTTCTCATCTATGTTCCTCCCGAAATAGACGATGCCACTAACTCCATTAGAGTTTCATTGAAGTTTCTTCACCCTACACTTAGCCTCCCTTTCGGTACCATTATAGTATCCCAGTGTCTTTCAGGCTAAACTCTGAAAGGGAGAAGAACCTCCCAAACGAGTTTTGCCGCCTCTACAACACCAAAACAGTAGTTCCTCTTATACTCGACTTGAGGAAATCTAGAGCATCTCTAGAGGCAATGCCTTCCTTCACCATGGTAGCCAACCATGCTAGAGCTTCAAGATCAATGAAAACATGTTTCACAAGACGAGGGCTACTTTCTATGATCCTCCACCCCTTATCCCTCTCCCTCTTAAACTTGAAACATTTATGGTCAATAACAACACTCCTAATCGAACCCATCACTTACCACCTAATCGATGAATCAGTGAAATAGCTAGACTAAACTGCTAATCTCACCAATCAAAAACTGGAAATCAGCAACGAAGAAGCGAAAGCATGGTTTTTGTTGTGTACAGAGAGAAAATATTGGAGGAGAGAGAAACTGCAAAAAAATGAATATCCCTTAGAGACGTCCAAATAGACATATAGAACATGGTGACAAATTTGTGATATCCTTTAGATTCAACTTTCACGTTGATTTTCAGATTTCAGCATAATTTAAATATCATCCTAGATTCAAACCATTTAAAATTTTGAACATCCAAAATTATGCATGCAGCCTGATTATAAAAAATTTTGTTCCGCAGAGCATGATCAGCCAAGTGTCAAACAAAAGGAATATTATTTTAATTCATTATGGATATGCTAGTCGTAGCATATCTTGCCAAACACCCCCCCCCCCCAACAAAAAAAAATCTCAACTTAACCATGTTGTAGAAATATTAAAACAGTTAAGTCAACATAAATCAATAAGAGCATCCTCTTGGTCAATACTAGAAGTACAAATTAAAATTGTCCCACAAACCTTCTTCGTTAGAGGCCTTTTCGGGGGCTTGTAACTTTTCTGGGAAAGCAGGAAAAGGATGACGACCAAAAGAAGAACTTCCACAAATAGATGCCCTTTAACCATAAGAACAATAAAATCTGTTAGCCAAAATTCTATGATCCAGAAGATGGCAAAGACATGGTTAGCTTTCGAGAGTTCAGAAGTTACCGCCAATATGTACTCCAAAAACAACAGCTCGGGCAGAAGGAGCATCTAAAGCCAAGGTCACCCAATCTAAAGTAGTATTCACTATTTTCAGAACAGCAGATGCCATAGTCTCGATATCTCAATTCAGATAGTCTTCAAAAAACCACTCACATCATAGACGAGGACATTTATTTCCTGTAACTACAATCTCTTGAGACTCGTTACTGCAATAAAAGGCTTAGAGATCTGGATCCTGCATGTAGTAATTGTTACTGTCCCGTTGGTATGGTAGTGAAAACCATTACAGGATCAACATAAAAATGCGATTACCCACGAAAAAAAATTGAAGTACTATGATAGAACAAACGTCCGATGCTACAGGTATCTGAAAGCTTAAAAATGAATCGATTTACATACATATATAAGTAAACCATAAATGATATCTTATATCATCGAAGTGGTCTCCAAGAAAGTGCGAAATGCAATACCTGAACCAGACCAGGATGGATTAGAGAAGAAAATCTAAAGAGAGAAGCTGCAAATCGACGAAAGTATAGTTCATTCACCGAATCGCCTGACTTGGATCAAAAGGGAGATTGATAGCTCATACAGACACCCAGATTGAGATCGGAGCTGAGAATAAGGAAATTATTGAAAACCTGAGCACACAAAACTAGATGAATTGAAGTCAAAAGATTGGATTTTGAAGTCAAAAACTACCAAAACTTTGAAGAAAATTAATTTTAAACCTCTGATTCAAAACAGAGATGAGAACCCTAGTTTTCACAACAAATCGCCAATAAAATTAAAAGAAATGAAATTGGGAGCCTTCCAAACACGAATAGGAAAAAGAAAACGGAGACAGAGATCATATAATCCAAGAGTTGATCCAAAATAAACCCGAAAAATAAGACGGAAATCTAAAGAAATAGAAAGAGGGGAAAAATGCAGCAGGAAGAAAGAAATCACCAACGATGAGGTTCAAGATTGACCTTGGCGAAACAAATCTGTGGGCGAAAATGGACTTAGAAATTGGATGCACAATAGTACCTTACCTTATATACTATAAAACAAAAAGTTCGTAATCTCTCCTTTTTATATTTTAAAATGAGATTTTCAAATTA
Organism: Platycarya longipes; assembly: GCA_036559045.1. Taxonomy (NCBI): domain Eukaryota; kingdom Viridiplantae; phylum Streptophyta; class Magnoliopsida; order Fagales; family Juglandaceae; genus Platycarya; species Platycarya longipes. Next base: position 10,050,212 of record CM071797.1, on the reverse strand, counting down.
AAAAATAATAATAACAATAAAACGTTAATAATAATATACCATATTCTCATATTTTCTTAACCAGATTATGCTGCTTGATCTTGAATTAATTTCTTTTTGTTTAAAATAATCATAATTTATTCTCAAGTTAATATATATAACACATTTAATAAAATATTTATTTAGAACAATTTAATTTATAAAGAAATTGATTTTATAATTTAAAAAACATGAATGATATATTTTATTTATTAATTTAATAATAAAATAATGCATAATTGTAATATTATTATTATTATTATCTATAGAAAGAAATTATTAGGATAAATATAACTTGATTAGAATAGTTGAGATGTTATGACCAAATATTTTACTTACATAGCTTTTTTGGGTTAAGCGTTCAATGACACTTTTTCTTGAAAAAAACATGAGACTATTTTTTTAGTACAAAGAAAAAAATGAGACTATAATATTATAAAAATTATTAGCTGCAGCACAGTATATCAAAGATAGATATTTATTAATGAATACTGTTAAAAAATAATTATATTCAGAATATTCACTCTTATATAAATAATAATATTTATTATTCATATTATTATTTCTATAAAAATAAATATTTTAAATATGATTAGTCTCAATTATTTTTATAAGGCTTGCTTGGCAGGAGCTCGATCGTCGCGCAAACTTCTCATATAAATAATAATTTTACTGTTTTCTCTTATATAAATAGTGATTTTATTGTTTATATAAATAGTAAAATTACTGTTTATATAAAAGAGGTTTGCGCAACAGCCAGGCTATATTTTTTTATTATTATTATTAGAAATCCTTTCGGTTAGTAAAAATGGAAATTTTAAATGAATATATTTTTTGGATTTACTTTGGGATCTTTGAAAACAGGAGTGAGTGGACTGAGGGAAGCTTCGCCGAAAAGATACGGGGCGTTGTGAGAGACGCGGGAATATGGCGGATTGTTTTCTGGGTCCCTCTTTCCTGTTGTGCAAAACGGTCCTCCATTTTACCCATCTCCCTTTTAGATCTCCTCCCCCTCCTCCTCCTCTCATGGCTGCGTCTCGCTCCTCACTCGATCACCAGCATTATTGCCGTTCCTCCTCAAACTCAAGCCCTAACCAGCCTACGTTGCTCGTTTTTTCAGGTACGTCAACAATTAATAAACAATGGAGACGAGCTTGTTTGGCCAAATTGAATTACTATCACCTTCACGTGAACAATTCGCAGGTGGAACTGCATTCAATGGTGTGGTTGAAGAGCTTAAGAATTTGACTACTCGGGTTGCACATGTTCTTCCTGTTTCTGATGACGGAGGAAGTACCGCTGAGATTGTTCGTGTCCTTGGTAAATCTACCAACTACTTGCAAACCAACTTATTTAATTGAATTTTTTAGCACCTTGAAATACTTCTTTGTTATCCAAATTGGTTTTTGGAGATTAATATACAGGGGTTTGTGTAAAACAAATGTTTCTTCCCGAAATGTGAAAGTTCGTTAATTTGATAGGTGGTCCGGCTGTTGGAGACATTCGATCGAGGTGTTTGAGATTGTCTGATCAAAGTACTACTGAGGCACTTGCTGTCCGAAGATTACTTGGTCATCGTTTGCCAGTTGATATGCAACAAGCCAAATCAGAATGGTAGTATATCATATCTTTCTTCTCCGGATAAGTTCTGGATGTTTAACCTACTATCTAGATGTGCATTTTGAATGAAGCGTTAAACATTCTAGTATTCCATGTTTGATCATATCCGGATAAGAAATTTGTCATTATTCATATCAAATAAAGTTTAACTTACCAGGGAAAAAAAAATTGTTCACTCATGTCAAATGGACATTGGCAACGTTAAGGGTATCATGGATCAATAACATGATCAATCCCTCTTAATGGTACCTTATTGCTCTCTCTCTCTCTCTCTCTCACACGCATACATTATCTGCTGAGGGTTCATTACAGAAACTGGCAATCTAATTGCACTGGATTTTAAATGATACAATTTTAAAGAGCAGATCGTTGAAAGAAAGAATAATAGAAAATTATGGTTTATTAAATTGCACAGTTTTTAAGGTAACTCAAAACTAACAAATTGAAGTTGGTAAAACGGCCTCGTTTGTTTTCGTAAATGAGATGGGTTGAGATAAAAGTTGAAAATTGAACAAAATATTATTAGAATATATGTTTTTAATATTATTTTTGTTTTAGGATTTGAAAAAATTGAATTGCTTTTTTAATTTTGTATGAAAATTTGATAAAGTTGTAACGATTAAATGGGATGAGATGAGATGAGATACGAGGAGAAGTTTTGTAAAAATGTACAAGGCCTTAATATACTCACTTGTTAGATATTTTTTCATAGTGGGGGTGAATCTATTTGTTGGTGGCGTACAAGTTCTGTTTTGATATGTTACCTTTTTCCTTTTTTATATTAAGTTCTTATTAGCTCATTGCCTACTTTTTACTTTTTGCAATGTAGTTTTTTTCCCTTTATAAAAAGTGCTCATTAGAAAGCGCAAAAGGCAACTTTTGCTATTTAAGTTAATAGTAGGTATCCTGAGAATATTTCATTTACTTGGTAGGTGTAACTATGGTGGGGGTGTTGAGTTAAATGTATGCTGACTTACGAATTTGACAGGTATAATATTGTGGAAGGAGAACATTTTCTATGGAATTGTGTGTCAAAACCCTACAGGGAGACGATTCGAGCTTTCTTGGTTTACTTTCAGAATCAGGTGAGTAGTATGAGTCATGCTTGATTGCCGAATAGGTTTTTTAAGCTTTCACATTCAATCTTCGGTTGGATATATTTTTATCAGAGGGACATATGCTCGTACTCATTCATTTTTTTTTCTGGCCTAATCGGTATACTTTTTCCTTATTTTTTTATCATATCACTTTATTTACCATGGGTAGAAAAGGCATGTGAATTTGGAAGTGGATTACTTGTACAAACATGATAACCAATATTAAGGATCAAGTTATCTTATTTTTAACTTCATATGATCATTTCACATTATCAGTTTTCTGAATAATGCTTCCATAATTTTTTTTTACCCCTGTTCATTGCTTTTATATTTGTATTATGTCGATTGTTATTTCTTTGCATTTTGGGGGGAATGACATTATTCACCCTCAAAATACACCTTGGTGGCCGGGTGGATTGATCTGGCCACCACAGGGTGGTCAATCTGGCCCCCCCTGTGATGACCAGAACTCAGCCACCATGTGGGTGCCCAGTTCTGGCCGCCCAGTGGTGGCCTGACCACCAGCCACCACAGGTGGCTGTTATGTTTTTGTTTTTGTTTTAATATAAAAACATATTTAAAAATTATTCTTAATTATAAAATATATTTATTAATTTCTGAACAACATTTAAGGGAAAAGTTTGCCATGTGGCTTCTATGATTGCTAAAAAATGCATAGGACGGTAGATCAAAATAGGCCTAAGAACCGGGTGTGTTCTATAAAAATTATCTTTTTTTATTGTTCTTCTGAACTGTGATTCTTGCATGAAATTTAATCTGCTTTTTAATTATTTTGTGAAATTCAAATACAGATTCTCCAGCGGTCAGATGAATCATTTTGTTTTAGTAATGGCAGGTACTTTTGCTTCTACTTAAGTTAGATCTTAATATTGTTTCAATTGTTTTGTTTTACATAAATATTTACTTTCTTGGTTTTTTATTTGTATCTCCTTGAGTTAGGATAGTGGAAAATGCATACTTTTTTTATAAGTGACATTATATATTCCAGATGTGTACTTGGGCTATGCATATTTGCTTTTCAATAAAATTTCTTACTTACAAAGAAATATATATATCCCAGATTGAATTATCATATTTGAATAACCTTAAAATAGCAGGCTTTCTATTGCACATTACAAGTGGTTTATTGGTATCTGTTAAAGATTTTCGTTTTATGTAATGATCCTTTCTTCTATTATCCAAAGAAGTTTAAGGGGTGATTTAGAAATCTGTGAATCAAAATGATTTAATTCCTCTATTATCCAAAGAAGTTTCTAAGGGAATGGATCCAGAGATTTGGGAATTGAAATGCATAATTCTAATTGGTTACTTTGTTCTAGTAATAAGTCATGAACAATAAATCTTAGTGGGGAATAAATTTGCCTTGAGGATGAGGGTGACTGAAATTAACATTTCAGGATTCCCCAACCCTAGATGCCCATCAAGGATTTCTACAGTAACTCTGATATTGCTTTTTATAGTAGTCTACTTTGAAGAGTATGTGGCCAGTGTCCATGGAATTGGTCACTTTTATAAGAAGAGTTGTGATCTCAAAAAATGGCTTCAGTAACTATGGCTGTAAAGGATTCTTATAAATCTAATTTACTCCAAGGGTTGGCGCAAGTGGTAAAGGCCTTGGGCTTTGGGGGTATGCTCCCCCTACGTCTAAGGTTCAAACTCCCTTGAGTGCAAACAATCTCTAGAGGCTATTGGACTGAGGGATTTCTCTCATGAATTACCTAAGGTGTACTTGTAGAAAACTCATTGCTGAGGGCCTGTGTACCCCCAGGATTAGTCGGGAGCACCCCTAAGATTAGTCGGGATGCTAGTCCGGACAACTAGAAAAAAAAATCTAATTTAACAACATTTTTTTCAATATCGGTGAAGGAAGCAGGTAAGAATGAGAACAATATTATTCTTTTCAACCATTAGATTATCCTTCCACCAAACCAGACTCTCCCTTGGGAATCAAATAGAAACAGATGCTCAACTTTTTTTGTGTATAGAGTATCAGTCATGGTTGTGGATCATGATCATTCTTGCCCAAAACAATTGCATGAATTTTTCGCTGCAGAGTTGCTGTCAGCTTATCCTCAATGAGTTTAAGAAAGAAATTTTATGGATTGCATTATTTTTAAATTATCACATCATAGTTGATTGATTAATTCTGATTTCAGATTGATTTCTTGTCTGACATTACAACTACTTAACTGACACTCGTAATTTTTGCAGCATTGGGAATTTCTTCTTTGCAGGAGCACGTTTATTTTTTCAGTCTTTAGATGCTGCAATATTTTTGTTTTCACGTGTTTCAGATATTCCCTCAGAAAGTATGGTCCTCCCCGTGATTTCGACCAACGACAGGCTTACATTAGGATGTGAACTGTGGGTAGGATGATTGTTGATTTCCATCTGGGCATATATTTTGTAATTGTTATTGCTTCAGTAGTTTGTTTTGGTGGTAGTTTTAGGCTATTCTGAGCAAATTAATTGAAACTCTCTTGGATTGTTAGTAGCAGTATAGGTCCTTATGAGTTTTACCCTGGAAAAATCCTATCTAATTGTTTTTTATTTTTTTCATTCCCCAGCTTGAGTATTGATAATAGGATTTCTATTATCCTCCATCTGTGTATAATTGGGAAAGTTTGAGGTTTTGGTCCACCCACCTTGATCTGCTTGATTCTTGATCTAACTTCCAACCTCTTTTCTCTTGATAAACCCACCCACCATACCAAATTTCTCACCATCTTGCTCTAAGTTCTACATGAAATTATATAATTTGCTTCACACAAAGTGATTTGTACTGCCAAAGTGATTTATTACAAAATGTGTTGGCATAGGTTCAAAAGAGAGAAAATGCTGTCAGAGATAGGTTTGAGTTTTTATTGTTGATTAAAGTCATATTATCAAAGAAGATGTACTTAACATGTGTCTGAACTCTGTCAGTTCATTCTTTCCCTTGTTACGCTTAAGTTTGTTATCAATACCTGAAATGATGCTGGTTTTAGGTTCAGTATGGGGGGATTTTTTGCATTGTACTTTCTTCTCCTAATTCTCTCCTGTTATTTAATTTTAGGACGGGACTATGATACGAGGTCAGAATGAAATTTCTCATCCAACTTATGGATCCATGGAACCTATAAATAAGGTATTTGCTATAATTTCATAAGAGATCTTAATTGTTGGTCATTGCTACATTATGTTTATAGTACGATTTATCCATAGAGAGTTTTCAAGAGGAGCATGATAAATACCATTTGGCTAATAATTAAAAACTTACAGTGGTGGGACGACTTGCATCGTGGTGGTGTGATTTTCATGGTTGCGCCATTTATAATGGTAATAATCAGGCTGGTGTTACTGGTGGTGATGCTGGTATTGTGTTAACATTTGTTACTCATGGTAGAAATAGTTTGATCGAGATCACAAGGCGATACTAAATTTCAATTCTGCCCAACAAAAATTTTTCAAATCCATTTTTATTCAAATTGTCCTTACAAAATTGTTATTAATGCATTACTGTATACCTCTACACTTAAGCAGTGTCTTCTTTCTGCTGTTTTGACGATTTTGCCTTATCTAAAGAAGAAAGAAAAGGCTTTGGGACAAATAGCTCTAGTGAATTATGATGTTAATTGAGTTTTGGAATTACACCGAAGTTTTTTTCTGGTAGTTGTTATACAAAGTTCCTTATCAACTGCCTGATTCTTACACAGGGAGGATCTTCAGTTCCAGCACTTTCTGCAAGAATAAAGCGGGTCTTCTACATGTCAAGTGAGGGCAGTAATTTACTGCATGAGGTATTAGTTCATTTAGGTTTCTTTCTTATTTCTTATGTACTACTAGAGAAGATTGTGTGACTTGAAATCAAGCATGAATTTCAGTATTCAGTCTGTACAGAGCCAAAGGTGTTTCAACCAAGTGACATATCCTTACTCCCATAAACAAGGAGTGGAGGGTAAGGTCATGAATTGCATCCTCTATTGGTATGTGGTGTATATCTGCCTGCCAAAAAAGCAAAAAATGCCATGTGTCATACATCTAAAGAAAAAGGAACAGAGCAAAAAAGGAGTGAACAGGGAAAAAAAAGAATGTTTCAGCATCAATGCCATCATTTGATTCTCCCCCTTCGCTAATTGCTTGAAACATGTCTGTCATAAGGAAGTTGGCCATTATGTTTGGACCTTTCATCAATTTACTTTTTTATACTCAAAAGAATGTTATGTTATCACGAGTCTGTTCCCTTAGATATGTGAATCTGATGGAACTAATACCACTTTTTTTATCAATCTTGTATGATTTTATCTACTTATCCTTTCCATTCATTAATTTTCATACGTACGGGGACTTGGGGATACAATGGTTCATAATCAGCACCAAGCCTTCGTTTCTTGCAAGTTGAAACGCCTTGTTTGTTTTGGGGGTTGAGACCAAAACTTCAAAACACATACTTGCAAACTCATCATTACACTTTTTCAAATCCCCATATAAAATATAATAAAAAATTCAACTTTTTCAAATGCTCATACCACTTTTTTCAAATCCCCATACAAAATTAATATTAAAAAAATATCTTACAACAATATTTTATTCTTTTTTTCACTTTTATCTCATCTCTCATCTCATTTCTGAAAACAAATAGGACAGTGCTATTAGTGATAAGGAACATTCTACTTGCCTGATCAATGTGGAAGTATCTGGAAAGAGCTTATAGCTTTCTGATGTTATTTTACAAGATCCAACACGTTTCTGATCTTAGTAATCAACTTCTTTACATCAGTAACAGGAAAAAGATTAACATTTTATATTTGTAGTTAGATGCTTCTCTTGTATATACTTCCTATACACGGGTTATGCCTTTGGCTTTTGCTAATAAAATCTTATCCACTTTCCAAAAAAAGGTAAGTTTTCCCTGCAATTGTGTTTATAATATATCAATTAGAGTTTTCAAATTTGAGTTGTATTCATGATGTTTTGGATTCTTTTTCCTCCAAGTTTAAAGTAATTATTAGATTTAACAGTAGAAATTTTAATAATGGGAGGTATTTAACATTGTTTGTGAATCATTTAGAATTTATTAAATGTAAATATTGGTTGTTGATATGCGTACTACTAATTTCACTTCTGTAATTGAGTAGGTCTTCCCCACAGCAAACCCAACTGTCCTGGATCAGTTGAGTAATGTGGACTGCATCATTTATGCGATGGGATCCCTTTTTACTTCCATTTGTCCATCATTGGTAACATTCTCGACCTCTGGCTGGCATATTGCTTTTTTAATCTACTTTCATGTTTTGGCCATATGGTAGTATAAATTGCTGTAGATAACAATTTAACACGTTGGACCTCCATGGTATCCTTTTCTTCTTCTTCTTTTTCTTCTTCCTTTTTTATTTAATGGAGAATGATACCCAATTTTATTGATAATCACTCACTATGGTGGAGGAAGGCCATGGTTGCAGTTCAACACCCTGGGGTTGCAGTTTGATTATGAGCAAAGCTTATAACCAAGGTGTAACAAAAAAACCTAGAGCAAAATAAAGCTTATGAGGATCAAAAGCTTGTTAGCAAAATAAACCAGTCATTTTACATGTAAAACTATTTTTTTTTTTTTTTTAGTGATGTCCTTAGAGCTGAAATAAATTCTTCAGTAGACCCTTTGGCACCTTGTTTTGCATTGAAGCTGGCAGCTGAGCTCTGTTTCAGCTTTAACATTTTCAGTTGTAATTTCTTACATACTCTCGGGCCATCTAACAAAGCTTTAACTTCAGCTATTGTATTTGTTCACCATCCATAGTAAGCCGAGAAGCCCACAATCAATGCCCCTTTTCATCTCAGACTACCCTTTCCCCACCACATTCGCTTGGGTTGCCCATACTGTAACCATCAATATTTAACTTGACAAACCCCAAGGTTAGAGTAGTCCATTTTAGAGAAATAATATAGTACCTTTTGTTGTCGTGTTCCGCGGCCTGAATTACTAGGCGAGGCCCAAGCAATTCTCGCTTGCACAAAGGATTAATGAATAGGGACAGTGGAGCCCTGAGACAGCTCCAATACTTAAGTCAACGAGAGGAAAGTATGAAGGGTATGAAAATAGATGAGGGAAAAGATTACCTAACCTTTGGGTGATGGAATGCTATTTATAGGGCTTGGCATGTTCTGACTAAGCTGCCTGGGTGTCATGGCAGTTGTCCTTCCTCCTTGTCAGATCATCATTCCCCTTTGCTGAGTTTGAGTAGATCTTCCTACACTCGAGATTCTGGCATGTTGTCCCTTCTTCTGTAACGTATCAACCTCCCTTTCTACCGCAAGGGCATGTCCAGGCCTTTGACCCACATCTAATGCGGTGAGGGATGCATTTAATGCGATGAGGGGGGACTTACCCGAAGTCGGCGTGCCAGGGGCTTCAGGTACCCTTGCCGAGTATTGCATTTAATGCGTTGTGACTGTGGCAGGTTTCCGCATTAAATGCTGAGTGGATGTGTCTGCGTTTCTGACCGTCTAAGCAGCGGCCTGATTTTCTATGCCCATTACCTCTCGCCCTTTTTCTGGTCATCACCCTCTTGCCGGTCACCTCCTCTCGCCCTCTTACTGGTCGTCAGCCTCCCGCCCTCTGGCTAGGCTTCTTGTAGGCTACCTCATACGGGCTTGGGCCTCTCTCTCTTTCCTTCACCCTCATTACTCGAGGCCAGGCCCAAGGCCCAGTCTTCAGTAGCAGGGCCTCCCCTCACAGTACCATTTGCCAGCATATGGTGACATAAAAAAGTAATGTGGATTGCCATATGGAATGCATTACTTAAGCTATGGAATCCTCTTCACTTCATGGATGACTATGTATTCAATTATTACATCTTTTTATGCAATATTCTTGGTGGTGTCTTATTGTAATGTGTTATCGTGCTTTGAATATCAGTGTTTGTCTCAAGGTCTTCCAATTATTTGAGTTGATTGTAAGTTGGTCTATTTGGTTAAATACAGAAACTGGCATTTTGATTATAAACATCTATCTGGTGCATTTTTTAGTATGAAACAGGATTAAGCTGCCTTTTATTTCTTAGTTGTTGGTCCAATCTTTTGGGGAAATATGATTTTAGGGCTTGGATTGCAGTCTATGGCTTGTTGTTCACTTACAGTTTAGAAAATGCCAAGTGCCAGTGGCTGAGAAGCTGCTGGAGATCGCTGCTGGAATTTATTAGCAGCAGTGATGATAGAATGATGATCTGTAAAAGCCAAAGGTTTAGGATGAAAGAAACCAGTTATTGTCGTGCTATGCATGGAGAACACAGTGGAGCAGGAAAAAAGGCAATTGGTGAAAGAAGAAGAATATAGTTAAGTCAAAAATAAAATAGTAAAGGATGAGGAAGAATAGGAGTAGAAGAGAGCATATATTTCTGGTCAGAGTAATGATACACTTACATTTCATTTACCACTAATTTACCACTCAAAGTGTATTTACTTTTTTGTTATTTTCTTTTAATTATTTTTTTAACCTTCTTAATCATTAAGTAAAAAATATAATTTCAATAATAATCAATTTCTTAATCACTAAATGAAAGAAAAATTAAAAAAAAATTAAAAATTAAAAAGAATGGTAAATTAGTGGTAAATGAGATGTACGTATATCATTAGTCCTCTAAGCATATTTGGTCGGTAAAAAAAATTTGGAAATCTTGAAAAGAATTATGGGAGTTTTTGTATGGGATTTTATAAAAAATTAGTTAGGTAGATTTGAAAACTTATTCAGATATACTTTATGTGAACTGTTTTTTTAACATGTTTTTGTTTTTTATACTTCCTGTGCATGGGCTTCGCCTATTACTTTATGATGAATAAAATTTTTAACTTATCAAAAAAACTTGTTTTTGTTTTTTATTTTCTATTTTTATTTTTGCAGAAACCTGGGTAAATGAATAGATGCAAATCTTTTAAGGAACAAAAATATTTTTTGGTATGTAATGGATGTTTGGATCGATGTTGATTTTTTTCTTTCGAAATTTTTTTAATAATTAGGAAAAAAATGGACACCAAGAAGTACAATTCATGATATTTATTAATTGGAAACTTGCCTTTTCACATCTTCTCATTGATCATGCACCATGTCTAGGTATTACTAGGTATTGGGGAGAGTATTTCTTCAAGATTCTGCCGCAAGGTACCTTTCCATCACTCTATCAAGTAGTCTTTTTTTCTATTGGGTATAAGTTGTTATGGTTTATTGCCCGTTCATATGCATGGACTATGCCAGTACCTCGCAGAATGGCCAGTTCATTTGAAGTACCATCTCTTATTTGGCCATTTGAATGCGTATGAATGTATTGCAAGATTTTAGGTATCAACATGCACATTGAATCATGTGCAAGGTTTCAGCTTTGAATCCGACACTTGTTTTAGTCTGTGTTTGTGGTGACATTAGAAAGAGTACCTACAGTGTGCCATGGGTTGAGCCACGTAGGCTTATTGTGCTTAGCTATTTTGATAACAGGTACTTCTGTTGAATGGTACACGTGATCGGGAAACAAGTGACTTCTCGGCCTCTTGCTTTGTTACGGCCATTACAGATGCCCTAAATCGAACGTATGGAGATTCTCATAATCGTCTGAAAAATCTAGTGAGTAGATAGAGTTGTACTATGTGACTATGGTTAAAAGAAAATCTTCTTTGGTTGTCTATCTAGAAAGGAGGAAACTTGAGAAATAGAGGGAACATGTCATTTTTTGAAGTTTATTATTTTTCTGTGTAGCCAAATCAGTACATCAATACACTTCTGGTGCCCAAAGATGGTGAAATTCCTGTAGACGTTCAACGCTTGGCTGCCCAAGGAATCTTTGATGTGGTATGTATGCCTGTTACCATTTGTTTTGACTGGTATACTAAACAGAAATTGCTAAAGAAAACATCCTTATGTGCCCTTGTAACATTCCATATTTGATTCTTAAATTGAGCATTGCCAATTTGAAAACATAAGGATAAGACGTTGAAGTGTTATCTAGAATCTCTATGATGAGGGCATACGTCCAAAAATAACGTTTCAAACTACTCCTGGATTACTGAAGCTCTCCATTGAGACTAATTTGGCACCTTCAATCAAAGTATTTGTTTCAGAAATGCTGGTGCCACAATAATGGCCTGTTGAGGCTGGAATTTAATGGCTCCAGAAGGCAACTGGCAGGATTTACGATGGTCTTATTTTTTAAAACTTGTATTCAGAACAATCTTAGTATGCCCTCTAATTCAGTATTAGAAACCTAAGCAAAATAGTATTGTAATTGAATCAATTTTACTTGATTGGATGATGTCAATCTTCTTTATTTATAGATCTGGATTCTAAAACATATTAACTTTGCAGAACTTTGTCGATTCTATACATGATCCGAAAGTGGGTGTAATATTTGACCCGAGGTCCCTAATACAAGCTCTTGCTGATGTGGTAGGCTCACACGAGCACAAATGTTAGAATCGGTTGACTATGTAAAATGGGTATTCAGCAGCAAGAGAAATAGGTTTTGATGTGGATATTGGAGCCTTTGCTTGTGGGTCCATTGATCCTGAGGTACAAATTAAATAAACTCAAAATCTTTTTTGTCACGGCATATTTGACTAGTTTATAAATTGTTCTCATTAATTTGCTTCTGTTCTTATTTGTACTGTATTAATCTGAATTATTTTTCCAGGTGAGTTTGCCTCACTTCTTGGGTTGGCCAGCACAACTCATCGAAATATCTCAGACGCAGATTTTTCTTCTTCTTCTTTTCTTTGCAGTTCGTTGTCTTGTAAGTGTATTATGCGTCTTTGAAGAAAATCAGGGAGAGAATAATCATCAATTGTTGGAACATTCTGACTAGTTATTGAACCTGCTAAACCTCTAGGTCTTACCTATTTGTTTATACGCCAAAGTCCTATTGCGCAGAAGGAAAATTGTCAATACAGTATAAATTTAGCCGCTATGACTCAGAGGATTGTCATGCATGACTTTGCCATGGATGAGCGGGCTTATGTAAATTACACAGAATGCAAGATGTGCTTCTTCTTCTTCTTCTTCTTCTATATATATATATATATATATATATATTTGAAGGAGAGGCGGAGTCGATGACAAGAAATGTAAACTGGTTATGATATGCGAGTAACACAAATGCAAGATGTTGTTGGGTATTATTAACTGCGCTTAATTGGGAAGTCGTCCGCTCAAGGGCGTTTCAATGCCTAGGCAAGTGGTTAAGAGCACTGGCATTAGATTAGTCAAATTTTTTAAAAAAAGTACAAGTTTGCACAAATATAAAAAAAAAAAAAAAGTCATATTTGATTAAAAATAAGTGAAAGAATGAAATAAAAGTATTTTTTATCTTTAAAATGAATAATAACTCTTCAAAAATAAAAATTTTTGAATGATTATTATTTACTTTTAAAGACAAAAGGTATTTTTATTCTTTCTCCGACTTTCTTCTCTTTGTTTTTAATCAAATATGATAAAAAATTTTTATATTTGTATAAATTTGAACTTTTTGAAGTAAAATTTTGACTAATGCAATGTCAATGCTCTAAGGTTCCCTACACCACTCAAGATCTCTGAAAAGAATACTATTAATGACCCTTATTAAGAAATAAAAATCCTTAAATCATCTAAGAAATAATATTGATATTAAAATTATTTAGCAATTAGTATTAGAAGGCCTCCAAAGGAGTTTTCTTAAAAAGTATTAAACATGAGTATTATACGTATAAAATATATTAAACATGTATTATATGTATAAATGGATTAAACATAAGTACTACATAATTAATATACGCATATTATATGTATTAAATGTAAGTACTAAACGTATTAAATATAAGTATAAAACATAAGGATTAAACGTATTAAACATAAGTATTCTGCGGCGTTATATGCATTTCACGTAGTGTTAAACATATAAGACATATTAAACATAAGCATGAAACGTATTAAACATAAGTGTAAAATATAAGTACTAAACCTAAGTATTCAGTGATGGAGCTAAGAACTTGCTTTTAGGGGAGTCAAATAAAGTTAAAATAATATATATAAAATAATTTTTGTTCTATTTCTATACAGTTTTTTTGGTATAGAATAATTTGATAATTAGATCTATAATAAAAATAAAATACATTTAATACAACTTATGTATTAAAAAATTATATGATATATTAAGAACGTATTATCATAATAAAAATATATTAAAATTATTTTTTATTAGAATAAAAATGTATTAAAAATACGTTAGAAGTCAGATTAAGTTTTGTGGAGAGAGGGCCAAGATAACTTTTAAAAAGTGGGCCAATATAAAATAAAATTAATACTATCTATTAAATTATAAAAATAAACATATTTTTTTTTCTTTTAAAAAAACATATATTATTCAACATGGCTATGTCACGGTAAGTATTTAACATATTAAACATAAGTATAACACAAGTATTTTTTTTTTCTTTGTAAATGAGATACATTGTTGCTTATAAAGGGAATTACATCATCTCACTAATTATAATCTGCTGAATACAACTTAAAATATCTTCTAAATCATAAAAGTCTTAAGTAAGATGAATAACATTTTTTGCTAAAATTTGAGATGCCTTATTTGTCTCTCACTTTGTAGGGTTAACGGTCCAAACTATAAAAGAATCCAACACCTGCCTTGCATCCTCAATCAATAAGCCTCTATAACTCTAATCATCTTTTAGCTCTTTCAAAATGTTTACCACATGCAAAGCATCACCCTCAAGGGTGAGCTTTGTAACACCCAATTCCTTGCAGAAAAGAACACCAAGCATTATAGCATAGGTTTCACTATTAAAGAAATTTGCTCTTAGATTCCTACAGCATAATGAACATACATCATGATTGTTCGGCTACTATGGTCTAAGAGGAATGATTTTATTCATGGTAAATGACTCATTCATCCTAACCTACTCATCAGTAACGCCAAAAGGGAATTAAAGCATTAAAGCATTATAGCATAGGCTTCACTATTAAGGATACCAATGACTTGGCCAATATAGTCTCTTAGAATTGCACCAACACCAACTAATCCCTCTGCTACATTAATAGTTGCATTCCAATTCAAGTTGTAGGTCTCTTCAGAATATCTCAACCATGAACAAGAGTTAGTATCATTGACCCTATCTAAGCTTGGAGGTTGGATATCATGTAAGTTGTTATAAAGCTTTAATTCCCTTTTAGCTTTACTGATGAGTAGGTTAGGATGAATGAGTCATTTATCAAGAATAAAATCATTCCTCCTAGACCATAGTAGTCGAACAATCATGGTGTATGTTCATTATGCTGTAGGAAATTAACTAGGAAGCCCCAAATACTTTAAAAAGAAGAGCATTTGAAGCTCATCGTTTAAATCTTCATACACCCTTGGCCGTATACATCTTTAGCAACTTTACAACCCCATAATACATGTCCTGAAATTTCGATAGGGCAATTGTTGTCATTCACAACTTTCTTCTTAAGCAAGTACTTTAACATGGTAGGGAGAGCTTCATTACAAACTCTTCAAACAAACATCCTCACAACATTAGGAATCTGAAATAGTCAAATAGTTTTCCATACCTCAAACTCCAAAATCTGCGTTCGAGTCCCTGATCAGGCCCCAATTTCGTGTTGTTTTTAATATTATTAAAATTATTAAATATGAATATAAAATATAAGTGTTATACTTGTAGTTTACAGATAAAATCTATTAAACATAAGTATAATACGTATTAAATATAAATATAAAAAATAAGTATTAAACCTAAGTATCAAACTATTACACATAAGTATAAAAGCATTAGTATTAAATCTAAGTATTAAATGTGCTAAACATATAAAACTTAAGTATAAAACGTATATTATACATACAAATATATTGAACATAACTATTATAGTTATCATACGTATTAAACATTAGTATTAAACATATTAAACATAAATCTTAAACCTAAGTATTATATATATGTATTAAACATAATTATAAAACATATTAAGCATAAGTATTAAAACATACTAGATATAAGTTGTATTAAACATATTAAATGTATTAAGCATAAATATTAAACACAAATTTTAATTGTAAGTATTATATCAATAAAATGTATTAAATATAAGTATTATACGTATAAAAGGTATTAACCATAAGTATAAGAGATAAGTATTATATATAAAATGTATTAAATAAAAGTATAAAACATAATCATAAAACATCAGTATTATACGTATTATACTTATAAAATGTATAGACATGAATATTATACTTAAAAATATATAAAACATAAGAATTAAATGCAGTGGCGGACCCACGTTGGCCTTAGTCCCTCCATAGTTTTTTAAAATTCTAGAATGACCACTAAATTTTATTTATAATTCTATAAATATAGGGAATGGCCTCCAAAAATTTTATAATCTCCATAGGCCATATGTTTTCTAAGATTCTCTAAAATTTCAATATACTTAAAAATGTCTCTTTACAAATTTTTACCTTTACTCCTAAGAATTTTGTATAATTTCATATATTATCTATTTTCAAGAATATGATCTCACTAAAATTAATTTAAACTTAGTTTAGGAGAAATAATATATTTATTGATATAGATCCCAAAATTTGTATGTTATACAATTAATATTAGGATTCTTATTATGGAATCCAAAGTGAAAATACAAGAAATATTATTTAAAGTTAATGATCTATGTGAAATATAGTTGAGAGGTTTTATCATCTAGACTTTATTGAGAACGAAAAAAATTATTTAAGGTCTCAAATATATCATAATTAAATGTTTAATGTGACACAAAAATAACTAGATTTTACATGGAACTTCATAAACTATTTCATACATGACTAGAGTCTAGAATGAAAGATAACCTTCTAAAAGATCAGTTTCATAGCTTATGTAACAAAATAAAGTATAATTATTTTATTAATAAAATAATAATGGATGAATATTATTCCTGAAACATTATCATCATAAATCTGAAACATTATCATCATAAATTTGACAACAAAAAAATCCTCTTATATAAATTAAGGGTTTGCTAACAATTTTTCCTTGGAGAAAATAGTCCTCTATGATTCTTTTCCATAAAATAATTATATAACTGAAATATATTTAGTGCTTCGAGGATGATTTATGTATATTAATTTCTTATAAAAACAACGTTAATTAGTATCTAATACTATGAGCGGCTCCTAAGTAACTTAAAAAAAAAATTGTTGTGAGAAAATAATATATTGAGCATTCTTTAAATAAATGACCCATCTATTGCATGATCGATAGAAATATTTGTCAATGACTCTTATGTTGATTTGACAAAGAACCAATATCACCAGGTTTCTTGTATATGCCTTAAGACTAGGAAACACATTTTAACACGTAGTAGGCTTCAGTCTACTCACTATTTCCTTCTTTTTCTTAGCCTCAAATTGTCACTAATCTCTCTTAAGACAATGTCAAAGATTCCTAAAACAAACCTAAATATCATTGCAACTTTTTACGGACTATGAGATCCCTTTCAGTCAAGTGTTAATAGGAGGAAAAAGATACGTGGGTTGCTCTTCACCTCACAACCAAAATTTATGTTCACTAATTGTAGGTTTTATCGTACTAATAAAAAAAAATCTAAATAAGCATCATAATCAGCCTAGTGAGTTTCAAACAAAATAAATTAATACAATCACAATGAAATATATGGACTTAAAATACGGAGGACAAGAGCTACACTTGGTGGTTGTCTAAGTCAATACAACCTTTACGGTCGGTAAACTCGGGAAGTGTCTTGTCCCAACACATCAAAAGTGCATAAACCATGATAAATCTTCTATATATACCCATTCTTCCCAACCATTGTGAGTGTGCCTACTTATTTATCACTTTTGGACTTATAAAATTGTATGCTTGTTGTCATCAACACACATTATCATATTTACGTAAGTAAAGAATGACTTTGAATGATGGAAGAGGAAGGGCATTGATCTTTGTGGCATTGCTTGGGATATGGGCTTGCCAAGCCACTTGCCGCACGTTGCATGACATATCCATGTTGGAGAGGCATCAGAGATGGATGGCTCATCATGGACGAACTTATAAAGACAATGCAGAGAAAGAAATGCGTTTCAAGCTTTTCAAGCACAATGTAGAGTTAATTGAGTCTTTGAACAATGATGGGAATCGGTCTTATAAGCTAAGTGTCAATCAATTTGCTGATCAAAGCAATGAAGAATTCCAAGCTTCTTACAATGGATATAAAAGACTCTCTAATCAGCTGCCTAGATCATTTCAAGGTGAACCATTTAGGTATAACAATGTGACTATTGTGCCATCTAGAATGGATTGGAGAAGGAAAGGAGCTGTTACCCCTGTAAAGGACCAAGGCGAATGTGGTAAGAAAAATATACCTTTCTCTTCATTTATAATTGTATGCGTAATAATGTATAAATCATGTAACTAGTTTTTTGCGCTTTAACATAATTCCAGGATGTTGCTGGGCATTTTCTGCGGTTGCAGCCGTGGAGGGGATCACCTACATCAAAACCAAAAAGTCGGTCTCTCTTTCAGAGCAAGAACTAGTTGATTGTGACACTAAAGGTGATGATGAAGGTTGTGAAGGTGGTCTAATGGATGATGCCTTTAAATTTATCATCCACAATAAAGGCCTTACAACTGAAGCAAGATATCCCTACAAAGGAATGGATGGAATTTGCTATAAGAATAAAGTAACATCCTATGCAACCAAGATCATAGGGTATGAAAATGTTCCTGCCAACAACGAGAAGGCATTGCTCAAAGCAGTGGCCAATCAACCAGTTTCTGTTGCCATTGATGCTAGCAGTTTTGACATTCAATTTTACTCGACTGGAGTCTTCAAAGGAGAATGCGGAACAGAATTAAACCATGGTGTTACCGCAGTTGGTTATGGAACTGCAAAAGATATGACTAAATATTGGTTGATAAAGAATTCATGGGGCGTTGGTTGGGGTGAAGATGGATACATAAGGATGGAAAGGGATATTGATGAGAGGGAAGGTCTATGCGGCATAGCCATGGAGGCTTCATATCCCAATGCTTGAATTATAATTAGTCATGGTGATTAATAAGTCTTATTCTAACATTTTTCTATGGTGTTAGCTATTTCTCCAATTCTTAGACGCGTCATGTCTTACTAGTTTTAGACAACACAAATGCTCTCATTGTCATTGGCTTGTACGGAAAACACTTTAAAATCTATAAATGGAATTGCATGCTTGCTATTTTTTTCATTATTGTCTTTTAATTATGTTTGGAGTTTTTGTAGTTATGGAGTTCTTTGTAAGTGATTGAATATAACTACAAAAAACTTGTGCAATTAGAGCACCATTTTATGTGCGCTTGCAAAGCACTAATTGAACGAAATGTGCCAACAAAAGCAATGATATAATGACAACCACATTGCAACTATTTTATTATTATATAATAAAATAATAATTTTTTCAAAACTTAGACACATGAAATTTAATAAGAAAAAATATATAAAAAGTTAGAAAAACTAAAAAGAATGAATATTTTACTAATAAATTATAGAAAAGTTGTCCACCGGTTGTGAATTTATACAAGAAAAATAAAAATTATGTACATATGTAGAGGAACTCTTTTTAGAACCTTTTATATAAAGAAAAAATCTATTCAACCTCCTACTATTCACACAATTTCTATACATCACATTTTTTTTGTTGAACCCAAGGTTTCAAGTCTCGTATTTACGTATAAATTTTGATGATAACAAATAATATTGAAAACTCAAGCTCAAGTTGTCTATGCATGAAGGGAGCTAAACACATCAAGAAATCAAGCATGAGCAAGAAAGATATCAAGTCTACAAATGAAGCTCATAGATTATTTTTGTACATCTCTTGATAAAATTAGAAATTGGATTAAGGCTCCAAATTACTCTTTTTTCTCATAAAACATCAAATTACTTTTTCCACATATGCAAGACATTTTAAATGTCTTAGTTTTGAAAATTATGTTTTTCACATGTGCATAACACCATCAAACAAAATAATTTCGAAAATTATATTTTTTTATAAAAACTTGATTTTATAAGATGATTGATTATCATATTTGACATGTGCATATTTTGTTTGAAAGTCTTGAAGGGAGGTGGTGTGTTTTTTTGACAAATGCAAAAGGTAGATGATTTTGTTTGGAAATCTTAAAGGGTGGTTGTGTATTTTTTTGACAAATATAAAAGATAGATGATTTGTTTGAAAATCTTAAAGGGTGGTTGTGTGTTTTTTTGACATATGCAAAAAGAAGATGATTTGGTTTGAAAAATAAATCATGCTCATTTTGTCTTGTATGAAAAGCAAAAGATTAGGTTTGATTTCTTTGAAAAATGAATGGAGTTGTCTTTGACAAATGCAAAAAGGAAATGTTTTTATTTGAATTTTTTGAAAAGTGAATAGTGCTCTTATTTGACATGGGAATCTTTTCAAATTTGAAATTGAAGACTCATTTACCTATAAATAGCTCACTTGAGTTTTGCAAAAATTACAACAAGAGCTTACACATCTATTGCTAAATTTTGCATCATTCTTTCAAAGCTCTCATTCTCTCTTTTCTAAAGTTTTGAGCCTTAATTCTTGTTCTTGTTGAGAGAGATATAGTTTGTGCTGTATTGTTCTTATTTCACTCATTGAGGAGTGTTTTCTGATAGCCTACCCACTATCAATTCTTGTATCAGTAAGAGGGTGTGTATAACCCTTGTGTGTGTAGAAGGTGTTCTACACGGGGAATAGTTAAATCACCAAGTGTGAGGTGATTGGAAGTAAGAGGGTGAGTATAACCCTTGTGTGTGTAGAAGGTGTTCTACACAGGGAATAGTTGAATCACCAAGTGTGAGGTGATTGGAAGTGTAGAGGGTGTTCTACACGGATTCTTTGGAGCGGTGCTGCTCAAAGGTGTAATAGGTTTCTATCTCCACCTAAAGGAGATTGAATAGTGGATTTGGGAATCCTTAAGGGGTAGCTTGAGGCGAGGACGTAGGCAGTGGGGCTGAACCTCGTAAAAATATTGAGTTTGCTTTCTCTTACCCTACTCTTTATATTTCCTACTGCTTTATATTTTGGTTATATTTTATATTGTATATTTAGTTTATAAGTATTAATTTTTTAATATAACCCAATTCACCCCCCCTCTTGTGTTAGTCATCTGGGCAACAATTGGTATCAGAGCTAGTTGACCTGTACTGTTCATACAGGCAGATCACTCATGGGAACTCTCGCTTGTGACTGTGTCACCGAAGCAAGACTCTCCGACCATGGGTGACGGTGCACCGGTAGAGACGGTGACCGGCTAGTCTGGTAGGTACAGTTGTTAGGTGACATAGGTGCGGCCTATGGTCAGTAACAATTGGTATCAGAGCTAGAGCTCTGTTATAAGATTAACTATCTTTTGAGTTAAGATCTTATGGCTAACATTGCAGCTTCATTTGGTGAAGGTCAATCTAGCAGTCGGCCTCCACTCTTTTGCGGAGACAATTACTCATTCTGGAAAGTTAGAATGAGAATATTCCTTCAGTCTCAAGGTCGAGAAATCTGGAAATGCATTGTAAATGGACCTTATATTCCAACAAAAGTGGTTGATGGAGTAAAGGTCAAAAAGGAAGAAGAAGAGTTTGATCGTGAAGACGATAGACTTTATACTTTGAATTTAACTGTCATGAATTTATTATATAATGCTCTCAATGGTAATGAGTTTAATAGAGTAATGACTTGCGCTACAGCAAAGGAAATTTGGGATAACTTGGAAGTTACTTATGAAGGAACTTCTCAAGTCAAGGAATCAAAAATTTATATTCTTACTCATGAATATGAGATGTTTAAGATGAATGATGATGAATCTATTTCTAGTATGCACACTCGTTTTACTAACATCATAAACAGCTTGACAGCTCCTGGCAAAGTTTATTCCAAAGTGGAGATAGTAAGAAAAATTCTCAACTCTCTACCAAAACGTTGGGAGTCAAAAGTGACAGCGATTCTTGAAGCTAGAGACCTCAAGAAGCTCGAAGTGAATGAACTCATCGGGTCACTTGTCACCCATGAGTACACATTGAAAAGAGGAGAAGAAGAAGGAAATTCAAAGAAGAGTTTGGCACTTAAAGCTGTTCCACATGAAAGTGAAAGTGATGAAGATGAGGAAAATGACGACAAAGATGAAGAAGTTGCGATGATAATAAGAAGAATTCAGAGGTTCTTAAAGAAAAATAAAACTCCTCCAAGGAAATCCTTCAATAAGTTTTCCAAGAAAGATTCAGGCAAAAAAGCAATGAAAGCTACGTGGAATGATGATTCAAGTAGCTCAGATAGTGAAGCAAGCAATGAAGAATCAGCAAATTTTTGTCTTATGGCTAAAGATGACATTGAGGTAACAAATTTTGATAATATTGAAGATCCTTCATATGAAGAATTGCAAAATGTTTTAGAAGAGGTATATGAGGAATTTGAAAAATTGGGTATCAAGTATACTGCTTTGAAAAAGAAAAATTCTTCTTTAACAAACGAAATTGATATTTTAAGAAAAGAAAGTATTGTTTTGAAAGATGAAAATCTTGAGTTGAAGAAAAAGAAAACTGATTTAGAAAATATTATTGAAAACTTTACGAATGGAAAAAGAAATTTTGAAAAACTTCTTGGTAGTCAAAGATGTGTTTTTGACAAGGCAGGCTTGGGATATATGCCAAAACAAAAATACAAATCTTATAAAAACTTCTTTGATAATCCTTCTACATCAAAGTCCAATATTCAAAATTCTTTTCATAAAAATAATTTTGTTAAAAAAGGATACTATTATAATCACTCAAGTTATTCATATATGTCACATGCTATTTGCAATTTTTGTAATAGCAATGGTCATAATTATCATGCTTGTCCTATTAGAAGAAAACATACAATGACTATTAGGGCCATATGGGTACCTAAAAATCTTGTTTATTCTAATACTAATAAATAAAGGACCCAAAGAACTTGGGTACCAAGAATTGTTTTTAATTGCTTTTGTAGGTATGCATGAAGTATTCTACATGTAAAAATAAATGGTTTTTAGATAGTGGATGTTCAAGACACATGACGGGAGACGAGACTAAGTTCTTTGATCTTAGATCTAAAGAAGAAGGACACGTGACATTTAGAGACAACTCGAAAGGGAAGATCGTGGGAATAGGTAAAATATGTTGAGCAACCTTCAGGTTTTGAAAATCATATTTCTCCAAATCATGTTTTCAAACTCACAAAAGCACTATATGGACTCAAACAAGCTCCTAGAGCGTGGTACGAGAGACTCAGTGGTTTCTTGATTGAAAAAGGCTTTCCAAGAGGAAAAATTGATACAACTCTTTTCATTAAATAAGAAAATGATGATATTCTTTTGATTCAGATTTATGTTGATGATATAATATTCGGTGCTACTAACGAAAATATGTGCCAAGTTTTTGCTAAGACTATGCAGGAAGAATTTGAAATGAGTATGATGGGAGAACTTACATTCTTTCTCGGATTGCAAATTAAGCAAGCAAAAAGTGGAATATTCATCAATCAATCAAAATATATTAAGGAATTGCTGAAGAAGTTTGGGATGGAAGGTGCTAAGGAAACTGGAACACCAATGAGCTCATCCACTAAACTTGATAAAGATGAATCCGGTAAATCAATTGACTCAAAGGTATATCGAGGTATGATTGGTAGTTTATTATATTTGATAAACTAGTAGACTTGATATTATGTTCAATGTATGTTTATGTGCAAGTTTTCAATCATTTCCGAAACAATCTCATTTGATTACAGTCAAGCGGATTTTTAGATATTTTGCCAGTACCATTGACTTAGAGTTATGGTATCCTAAACACACTTCTTTCGATCTTATTAGTTATTCAGGTACCGATTATACTAGTTGCAAAGATGATCGAAAAAGTTTTAGTAGAACATGTCATTTCTTAGGTCATGCACTAGTTTCCTGGTTTAGTAAAAAACCAAATTCTGTTGCACTATCTACTGCTGAGGCAGAATATGTTGCTGCGGGTAGTTGTTGTGCCCAAGTTCTTTACATGAAGCAACAACTTGAGGATTTTAAACGTATGTACAATCACATTCCAATCAAATGTGATAATACAAGTGTTATAAATCTTTCAAAGAATCCAATACAACAATCTCGGACCAAACATATTGATATTAGATATCATTTTCTTAGAGATCATGTGCAGAAGGACGATATTGCATTAGAATTCACTAGTACACATGATCAATTGGCAGACATTTTTACAAAACCCCTACCAGAAGATAGACTACGCATGATTAGAAGAGAAATAGGAATTATGCATGCCATCAATATCTGCTAGATACTTTTATTCCATTAACTCAAATGACCTACAGAAACTTGAGACGTTTAGCCTCATCATTCAAATGCATTTGCTCCTCATAAATCATCATGCCATCCTTGTCTAAAGGATTAGGCAATCGAAATGCAGAGGCAAGTAAGGATTTTAAATCCTTATTCTGTTGTTTTAAGTCTACTATTTTTTTGTTAGACTCTTGAACAAGTCGTTGAAGAATATCGATCTTCTCATTAAGCTTCTCTATCTCGCGGGTTTTGGACTGCAACCGAGCGGAAAAAGCAACTATGGAAGATGAGTATCGAGTCCCGAGACCCACAAGCTCGTAAATGGCGTCATGATCTGATTTATTAGCTAAATCAGTCTCTTGTTGCTTCATGGCACCCACGACAGATGCAGAAATAGATTGAGACTGAGGTGAAGGATACCTCAAATCTTGATCAAGAGAATCACTGAAGGGAAATCTACGAGCCATTGAAAATTTGTAAAGTGAGAATGAAGATGAACTACAACAATGAGAAGAAGATTTGATGCGGATTAGATAAAGCTAAGGATTGCTTTTATAAAGATGGAAATAAGTAAAAGACAAACTGACATCTCTTCAAATCTTACTTAGTCAAGCTTACAAGATATGCCGGATGCATATTGTCAAAAGTTACCGAACTAAGCTAGCGAGATTAATTATAATTGTCCCTGTTTCTCTCGTGAAACGCTGCCATTATCTGCTGATGTTGACTCTGTGCTTGAACTCTTACTCGTTCCGATTCCTCTATTTGAAGTTTCAGAATACGAGCCAATTCCGTCAAATCTTTATTTTCTTGCTTTAACCTCTTATTCTTTCTGCCTTTATTTACAAGCTTTTGATGCAGAACAGATATTTGATTGTTAAGTCGATCAACCTCATTTGCCCTCGCTAGTAATCTCCGAGACATGGTCGTAACAGAGGCAGCATATTGAGCACTGAGAGTTCTTGATGCTGCAACAACCTCAGAATCAGTTCTATTTGAAAAATGCATCTCTGCTTCTATCATGGTATTGACAACCTCATGAGATAAAATGACTGGTTGAGACGGTTCCTGATTCAAATCCGGAAGATTATTAGATGAAATTTTCTCCGCCATTCTATCGTTTTGAATAAACAGAAACCGGATCAATGAGTGGGGTGAAAATTTATTTGAGTATCCAACAGGTGAAAACGGTCTTTTAAACGACAACTTTCAAATCTCGATAATATTTAATTTTTCAACAATATCACGCGGATTTGAATCTGCTTTCGCACCGACTGCTAGAGCTAGGCCACCTTTGCAGGTTTTATCAGACACGCGTGGCTCCGCACCGAATTGTCAGAGTTAGACTTCCAACATTTGCAGGTTTTGTCGGACATGCATGGCTCTGCACCGCATTGCCAGAGCTAGGCTTGCAGCTTTTGCTGTCTTTGTCGGACACGGATAATTTTAATTATTCAACTTCAAATCTCTGGAATATCTAATTCGTCAATAACATCAAGCGGATTTAAATCTTCTTCCGCACCGAGATGATAAAATTCGGCATCAACCTTTGCAGGTTTTTTCGGGCATGGGTGGTTCCAACTTCTACTCTCTAACGTACCGTTTTATTTGATTATTGCTTATTACGAAAAAAAAAAAAAAAAAAATCTTATTGAAACCAATTACGGTTCCTTTTTAATGATGCCAAAAGGGGGAGAAGTCTTATACTAGTATTATACTACCCTGTTATATATGCTAGAATCATGTTTATATTTTTCTTGAAATACTAACGCATATTTTTAGGGGGAGCTTAAGTATTACTGCAGGTCGCAGATTTCTACTAAGTATTTGTCATCATCAAAAAGGGGGAGATTGTTGAACCCAAGGTTTCAAGTCTCGTATTTACGTATAAATTTTGATGATAACAAATAATATTGAAAACTCAAGCTCAAGTTGTCTATGCATGAAGGGAGCTAAACACATCAAGAAATCAAGCATGAGCAAGAAAGATATCAAGTCTATAAATGAAGCTCATAGATTATTTTTGTACATCTCTTGATAAAATTAGAAATTGGATTAAGGCTCCAAATTACTCTTTTTTCTCATAAAACATCAAATTACTTTTTCCACATATGCAAGACATTTTAAATGTCTTAGTTTTGAAAATTATGTTTTTCACATGTGCATAACACCATCAAACAAAATAATTTCGAAAATTATATTTTTTTATAAAAACTTGATTTTATAAGATGATTGATTATCATATTTGACATGTGCATATTTTGTTTGAAAGTCTTGAAGGGAGGTGGTGTGTTTTTTTGACAAATGCAAAAGGTAGATGATTTTGTTTGGAAATCTTAAAGGGTGGTTGTGTATTTTTTTGACAAATATAAAAGATAGATGATTTGTTTGAAAATCTTAAAGGGTGGTTGTGTGTTTTTTTGACATATGCAAAAAGAAGATGATTTGGTTTGAAAAATAAATCATGCTCATTTTGTCTTGTATGAAAAGCAAAAGATTAGGTTTGATTTCTTTGAAAAATGAATGGAGTTGTCTTTGACAAATGCAAAAAGGAAATGTTTTTATTTGAATTTTTTGAAAAGTGAATAGTGCTCTTATTTGACATGGGAATCTTTTCAAATTTGAAATTGAAGACTCATTTACCTATAAATAGCTCACTTGAGTTTTGCAAAAATTACAACAAGAGCTTACACATCTATTGCTAAATTTTGCATCATTCTTTCAAAGCTCTCATTCTCTCTTTTCTAAAGTTTTGAGCCTTAATTCTTGTTCTTGTTGAGAGAGATATAGTTTGTGCTGTATTGTTCTTATTTCACTCATTGAGGAGTGTTTTCTGATAGCCTACCCACTATCAATTCTTGTATCAGTAAGAGGGTGTGTATAACCCTTGTGTGTGTAGAAGGTGTTCTACACGGGGAATAGTTAAATCACCAAGTGTGAGGTGATTGGAAGTAAGAGGGTGAGTATAACCCTTGTGTGTGTAGAAGGTGTTCTACACAGGGAATAGTTGAATCACCAAGTGTGAGGTGATTGGAAGTGTAGAGGGTGTTCTACACGGATTCTTTGGAGCGGTGCTGCTCAAAGGTGTAATAGGTTTCTATCTCCACCTAAAGGAGATTGAATAGTGGATTTGGGAATCCTCAAGGGGTAGCTTGAGGCTAGGACGTAGGCAGTGGGGCTGAACCTCGTAAAAATATTGAGTTTGCTTTCTCTTACCCTACTCTTTATATTTCTTACTGCTTTATATTTTGGTTATATTTTATATTGTATATTTAGTTTATAAGTATTAATTTTTTAATATAACCCAATTCACCCCCCCTCTTGTGTTAGTCATCTGGGCAACATTTTTTAATTTAAATTTTATTAAATATTTAATATATGAATAATAAATTAAAAAAATAAATTATTTTAAACAGAACAAATTCAAAATAAAATATTAAAAAAATAAAAAATAAATAAATAAATGTTTGTGTGTGGAAGTTAGGGAGGTTATGTAGAATAACTCTTATATAAATATGTTTTAAATGGACTTTTTTTTTTATAGAACCATTTTCTATTTGTAAACAATGCACTAAACAATCCCAAAAAAATTCTCATTGTCATGTTGGTAATTTTGGGGACTTGGACATCTCACGCTACATCTCCTACATTCTCATTGTCATGTTGATATGTAAGCAAACTTGTATTTTTTAAAGGAAAATTTTGGCCAATTCAATAAGAATGCTCTAATGGGCAGCTTTGCATGGATGCACTAATAAGGACAATGCAGAGAAGTAACGGAGTCAACAATCTAGGTATCAACCAAGTCAAAGTCACCCACAACAACAACGTTTAGGCATGAAAACTTGCCCAACACTCCAATAAGTATGGACTAGAGAGAGAGAGAGAGAGAGAGAGAGAGGAAGGATCTGTCACCCTCATTAAAGGCTAAAGCCAATGTGATAAGATGATCAAATTTTGTGAAAAATAAAAAAATTTATAAGTTTCTTGGTACCTATTGTTGCTTTAAGTGCTAACAGGATTTCTACCATGGTCAATTTCTATGAGGACATTGCTTAGCTTTTTCAGGCATGGCAATAGTAGAGGGGATCGCCCATATCACCTTAGGCAATTTAATCTCTCAGACTGATAAATGATTTATACAAGCCCTAAATAAACAAGTCTCATACAACCATTTGTAGAAAAAAGTTGACCACATCTAAAAGAAGTGTAAAAAAACTATTATTTGTTAGTAAGAGTCACTATTTTACAAAGAACTTATAAAAAACTTGTCTATTTAAAATTTGTCCTTAGTATTACTCTATCATGTCTAAGCAATAACTACGAGAGTGTGATATGAAATACAATCATGGCTGCAATGATGGATGCATGTATAGGACCTTTGAATATATAATATAAAACCAAGGATTCACCATTGAAGCAAATTACCCATATGAGACCATGGAGGAAATTTGTGACATGAAGAAGGCAGTCACTTTAATAGCTACGATTAGTGAATTTAAATATGTACCTTCCAACAATGAGGTGGAATTATTGATGGTTGTGGCCACCTAACCTGTCTTAATTTTCATTAATAGTGTCGAAGAGGGGCAGAATTGTGTAGTAGATTGGTGGATACCGCCCTCAAAAGTTTTAGAAATTAATCTTATACATTATATGTTTATAATTTTAAATTTAAATATTCTTAAATATTTGAGATTGTTTCGCCAACACTCAAAAATCCAGTGTATCACTCAAATATCATATTCATACACATAATAGTCTTGATTTGATGTAGCAAAAAGTCTTTCATCTTTATTGACATATGACATGACATGCTTTCTTACTGTTTGAGGCTGTGCGAGAGAGTGGAGTAACATTGACCATTTGAGAGAGAGAGAGAGAGAGAGAGAGAGACAAAGCAATTATTTCTCAGATTTGAGAGAGTGACGAGGCAAAGCATGCAAGAAAAAAAATCCATGGAAGTTTATCCCAACTTCATAGGCACAAAAATATTTTTGATCTCTCTCTCTATTTTTGGTGTGCGATTTGTTTCGTTCCTTATTTCTCATATGGGTCATTCTCAACATACTTGAGTTTCAATTTGCATTTGCATCTTCATTCTTCTGTATAGTCATTGACTCGGTGATCAAATTTATAACTTTACTGTCATGGTGGACTCCAAAATGGAGAGTTTAGAATAGTAAATAGCTAACTTTGAAAGCATTATGGAATGACTCATGAAAAAACTCGAGAAAACCAGCACGAATGTAGATTCTTTGGTGGACAAGAATTTGAAAGAGGTAGAAGGGTTGAGATCAAGAAACAGGTGTGGAAAGAATCATGGAGTGAACAACTCGGCAGTTCCTAAACTAGCCAAGTTGGACTTTCCTAGATACAAAGGGTTGGATGATACGACCAGTTGGATTTATTGTGTGGAGCAATTTTTTTATTACAATAAATGGAAGAGGATGAAAAATTATCTTTGGCGGCATACCACATAGAGGGCAAGGTATAAATGTGGTATCAACTATTCAAAGACACTGAAGAAATTAATTCATGGGAAGCTCTAAAAGGATGACTTTGTAATCGGTATGGACTAACAATGTTTGAGGATCATTTTGGTCTGTTGAGCAAGCTGCGGCAAACTAGAATTGTTCGGGAGTACAAACTGCAATTTGAGCAATTACTGAGTCGTGTTGGAGATTTGGCCCCAACTCATCAACTGGGGTGTTTCATAAGTGAACTCAAAGAACTTGTGCGAACTGATGTACAGGCTACTTGACCAACGTCTCTCACGGATGCCATTGGTCTTTCCCCATTTTTTGAAACCAAACATGCAAAGAGACCTATGGTCTTGGAAGCATGGCAGACAACGAACATAGAACCAATGCCACCCCCGCTACTATTGGCAAACTTGGAGAGAAATAAAACACCTCCAATAAGGCGATTACGTCCAGGAAAAATACAAGAAAAAAGAAAAATGGGACTCTGCTTCAATTGTGACGAGAGTTTTACATTGTCCTCTAATTCTAAAAGAAGAGGAAGTAGAGGACGATGGCGAAGAGGAAAGGTTGATAGATAGCAAACATGATCCGGTGATCTCACTCCATGCCATTGTGGGATCAACCCCTCTGCAAACCATGAGGATCCGAGAAGTAGTGAAAGGGCATGGTATCACAATTTTGCTTGAAATCGAGAGCTCCCATAATTTTTTGAATATCTCATTCGCTGATGCAATGGGCTTACCACAACAACAAATGCACGGGATGAAGGTAATGGTAGCCAATGGTAAGAAATTAGATTGTAAGGGAAGGTGTGATGGAGTTCAAATATCTTTCCATAATATTTTATTCACCACTAATTTTTTTCTATTAGCTATTGAGGGATGTGATGCAGTTTTAAGCACTCAATGGATGTGGACGTTGGGACCCATCTATTTGGATTTTAATAAAATGGTAATAACTTCAAGTACTCGAGAAGAGAAACAGAACTAGAGGGGATCAAGGGTCCAACGCAAAAGGTGGTGGAAGGAGGAGTCGTAGCCAAAGATTTAAGATGGAAAAATATTGGTTTGTTGTGCCAGTTGCTTCCATCCGAGCCATTGAGTAGAGATGCATCGAACCCGAAATCTTCCATTAAATTGGGTACTAATTTTGCAGGTCCATTAACATTTACCATTGCTCTAAAAGCAATATTACAGGAATTCAAAAACTTATTTGCAGAGCCAAGGGGTCTTCCTCCAGACCAAAACCATAATCACAAGATAATATTGAAACAAGATGTAGGACTTGTAAACATAAGGCCATACCACTACCCTTACCACATAAAGGGAGAAATTGAGAAATTTATCACCAATTTGCTATAGTCTGGTGTGGTGCAACCAAGTAGCATCCCATATTCTTCACCTATATTGATGGTGAAAAAGAAAGATGGATCATGGCAATTATGTGTGGATTATACAGCTCTTAATCTAATCACAATAAAGGACAAATTTCCTATACCCGCAATTGATGAACTACTAGACGAATTGAATGGGGTGAAGGTATTTTAAAATTTTGATCTTTGCTCGAGGTACCATCAGATAAGGATGCACGGCTCAGACATTGAAAAAATGGCGTTTTGCACGCACCATGGGCATTATGAGTTCCTCGTTATGCCATTCAGACTTACCAATGCACCAGCAACGTTTCAGTCACTGATGAACGAAATTTTTAAGCCTCTTTTAAGAAGGTATGTCTTGGTCTTCTTCAACGATATTTTAATATATAGTCGAAATTGGGAGGAACATCTAACACATCTCAAGAATGTTTTAAAAATATTGCAAGCTAACCAACTTTTTGTGAGATAAGAAAAGTGTCAATTTAGTCAGGGACAAGTAAGTTATTTGGGACATCCGATATCCGACAAGGGGGTATCCATGGACCCTGAAAAAATCAAAGCTATGAAGAGATGGCCCCAACCTCAGTCCATCAAGGAGTTACGCAGATTTCTCGGATTGACGGGATACTACTAAAAATTCATCCGCCACTACGGGATGGTCGCATGCCCCTTAACTCAGCTCTTAAAAAAAGATAGCTTCAAGTGGAATGAGCAAGCCAAAGAAGCCTTTCAAAACCTCAAGCGAGCTATGACCACTGGACCGATATTGGCACACCCAAATTTTTCCTTGCCATTTGTGCTGAAACAGGCCGTGAGCTTCCCTCCTTGCATGAGTACCGCCCCTAAGCCTACCCTGGACACGTCACACAAAGAATCAAAATGTCACACTAAAATGTAAAAAACTATGTGTATATGTGTAACATATAAGGGGCAATAATACTCTTATATTATAAAATAAAAATTAAATTCTATTATTTGAAATCCTAGAATGTTATGTACTAAAAATAGTCCATTTTAAAAAATACAAAAAAAGAATATCTCCAAATCAGTAGCAATTACATTTAATAGTTAAAGATTCGTAGAAAGTCATCTTGTCTAGCATTATTAATTCCAAAACAATCCAAAATTGAAAACAGCAACACCCAGTAATTTCCTAAAATCATCTTGCTACAAATTCAGTCCATAAAGTATTACATCTTGTCAATCCAAATTTAGTACGCACAGAAAATTACCTTCAAGTATATTCTAAGATTATTTTACCCTAACTCAACACATGTACAATGTACGATGTAATTGTTTTTTGAGACAATCAAAATAGCCGTCATATAGTTAAGGCGATGCATACGTACGTCCAAGAGTTATGTTGTTACATCATCTACGGTATGCATGGTAAGTTGCATAGTCCATTGTTTTTTAAAAGTTCTCGTTGAAAGGTAAATACTCCTGTATGGATCGAATTTTGAGTTTTTATATAATTAATACAGAAATAAAATATTTAATTGGCACAAAAAATAGCAAGCATCATAAATAAATATAACTGGCATACTTTTGTGATTGTTGTAGCTTGGTTTAAATATTAAGTACGTGTCGATTATATTAAGTACTAGTTTTGTATATTTGGCTGGGGAATGTATATGATCGAAAAGTAAAAAAGTAAATGAGAATCAAAATGCAATGATTAGCAAGGATAGAATTGAATCCGACTTTGTGATGTTTATGTCAATCACATTTGTTGTAATGGTAGATTGTTATTAGCGCATTGTTATCATGTTTTATGCGGATTGAAAAGAAGGAAAATAAATTCTGACTTAGATAATACTTATAGTTGAAGAAATTATATTGTGAGAGCTAGACGGGTTGTTTTTTTTTTTTAAGAGAAAAGGTTTTATGATTTGGAATATTTATGGCATTCTCTACAAAAATTCGAGGAGTTACATTTTTGTAACAAAACATGAGGGAAAACCTAGAATATTTTAACAACGTTACAAGGATGGTTATGATTTATTTGCATTTACTGGTGATGATGATGTGAACAAAAGATTGATTAGTTTAAATCCTTTAAACATGTCTTAACAAAATTAAAATGTTAAATGCGTTAAAGAGATGGATCGTTCTATGCAAGAAAAAGAAGATTTGTGAACATCTTTTTATAGCATTTAGTTATTTTGATTGTTGAATAACTGAAGGTGTGGAAGAATTTTAGTACTTAATCTTTTGATGCCATCAACATCTTTGAGAAATGTAGGAAAAACATAACCATCCTCATAACATTACTTCACTATTTTATTAAAATTGTATTAATTTATTTGATATTTTTTGGGACAAAATAAACATTTTTGGTATTTTTTGTTTTACTATTATAATATGTTTTGCCTTCTACTAGATAATACAAAAAAAAAAAAAAAAAAAAAAGACCATAGAACCTTTACTATTTAATTTAATTTTAGATTACTGTTTAATTTTACTATTACTATTACTGTTAATTTTAGATAATACAAAAAAAAAAAAATTGCAATACAAAGATGCACAAATGCGATAAAGAGGCAAATTAGAAGCAAAACTAAGGGCATCCTAATTAGTCTCACCAAATAAATCATCAAAATTTAATGAGAAGTACAAGTTTGATGAGATGCACATACCATGCTCACCATAACTCCACATTGGATTCACCATTAGACTCATCAAAATAATAATATAATAATATTTTTTTAAAAAGAATATTTTTAAATTTTCTCCACTATTTTATAATTATACTAACCATATGTATATAAATAATTTAATTTGATACTTAAATTATTATTTTCAAGAATTTTTAATAAAACTATAATTAAAAAAATATAATAAACACATTATGCTATTTTCAAACTTTTGAAGAGCTTCAGCACCTATAAGTTTGACAAAAAATACAGACTATTAAAAATCAATTAATGATATGGAAAAATAAAATAAAATAAATAAATAAGTTGAAGAATGAACAATGACCCTTCAAATTTAAAAGATTTGTCCACTTTTATTATAACTCAGGGTTTAAAAAATATAGTTTGATGAGACTAATGTGAGGTAGTTTTTAATATAAATTACTAAATTTGTGTTTGATAATTTGTTTATTGAGACTAATGAGTATGGCGTAAGGGCATAAACATAAAGCATAGAGGTAAAAATGTATAGGAACAACAAGACAAATCAACAAATTAGGGCAAAAATATAAATAAGAGAATCATAGAGGGATAGAAATGGAAAGCAAAGATCCCTAAAAAGAACAGTTCATCTACATATAGACTCTTTTATAATGGTAGTAGATATAGTCGGTTAACTAGCTAAAAACTTCAAGAGTTGTTCTTTTTCCCGAACCTTCTAGTTTTTATTTGTTTTTCTCCCAAAGCTTAATATGAATATTCAATTGCATAATCAATGTGTATATTCAGCTTCCATCAATATGTAAGGAAATGTATCCCTTATTTCTATCCCTCCATATTTGTTAGACTTTTACAATGGAATGAACCCACCCTCCCCTTTTAATTCTGTGTAATTTGGTATTGAGCTTTGTAAGTTTGACATTCCTATTTTATAAACTTGGTTAAGAGAGAGAGAGAGAGAGAGAGAGAGAGAAGTGACTTCCAGAAGAGTCTCTCTTCCTGTCTCTATTTGGAACATAACCCATTAAAAGCAAAGTTGGTTTTCTCCATCTCGCTTGCATAATCAAAGCAGTCCCAACATAGTTTGTTTAGTGTTAACTCTTCTAGATTTTACTGTTATTACTGCACTAGTCTATATTAAAAAAAAAAATTATCAAGAATTTCACTTCGTAGATGAGAATAGACGAATTTTATTCTAAGAGAAATTATCATTGAACTTAATTTGAAAAAAAAAATCTTAAGTTAATATTTCAATTTCTTTTTCTTTTTGTAAATATCTCTGGCAAAATATTTTTTTTTTTCAGAAGAAAAATTACTTTATAAGATAATTTATAGACATATTTTTATATATAATTTTATGACATCTAATTATTATTTTTTATATAATCACATGCCATGGATACATATTACTTATGTTGGTACATATAGAATTCATCCACCAAATCCTAGTTCTACCCCATGTGCTGGATATGACTTTAAGTTCTATTCAAGCAGGATTTCCTCTTGAGAAATTGATACGAAAACAAACCATGGTGTTACTCTAATTGAGTAGGGAACAGACGAAGATGGTACTAAGTACTGGTTAGTCTAGAATTTATGGGGTGAGAGTTGGGGTGAGAGTGGCGACATGAGGATATAAAGGGATACCTATCCCCAAGGTCTCTGTGGCATGACACGGAAGCTTCCTAATTAGTTGCTTAGGCAGTCTAAAAATTGACAGATTCAAACGAGATGAGATAAATTGAGATAAATTTAATTTATCTTTTAATATTATTATTATTTTAAAATTAAAAAAATTAATTTAAAATTAAAAATTAAAAAAATTGTATTGAGATTTATGTTTTGTGTAAAAATTTGAAAAGATGTAATGATGAGTTTGAAATGAGTTGAGACGAACTCATCTCGTCTACAAATCCAAACCGGCCTGCAAGTGTAATTTGAATAGTGAGTTTAAATGAGATGAATTAAGATAAAATTTAAAAATTGAATAAAATATTTTAAAATATTACTCTATAATATTATTAATATTTTAAAATTTTAAAAAGTTGAATTGTTATTATATTTTATATGAGAATTTGAAAAAAATTATAATAATAAAAAAAGATGAGATGAGTTCAGATCATCTCTCAATCTCAATCCAAACGAGGCAGATCACCTATTAGAAATTTATATGCATTGTTCTCAGTTTTCCCATGTGTTTTAAATGTTCTGGCTTGTGAAAATGCCCGTATTGCTGTTTGTATCTCAAAATCTGAACGCAGTAACAAAGTCTGCATTTCCAACAATAACTAGTATGAAGTAACGTAATGAAATCTGACAAAAAACCACAGAATTTGGCATTGTACAGTAGCCGTGCGCCTACACTCGAGACTGCCCAACTAGAGATAGGAATGAGACGAGTGAGATTACAAACATCCCAATGAACAAATCATTTTAGGGGCATCAATAATATTTGCTTTGATCTTTTCTTTTTCAAATGGTGAAAGCTGCTAACTATCTTTTCCAGCATAGTCACAAACCTAGTCTAATTAGATTCTAGAGAAAATTTGTGGCAAAGAAGAACAGTACAGTTCTTGAGAAATGACCTGTAAATCCAATACGCAAGTCTATTTATGTATCCAGTAAACGTAATCAAACATATCTATGAAAGTATGTATCTAGATAACAACGAAACTAAGTGTACAAAAATCCCCGCACATTCTGGAAGCCTCTCTTTCTTTCTTTCTTTCTTCTTCTCCTTATTTTTATTTTTGTTGCATTATTTTCTGTATGGTGTTTTATTTGTATCTGAGTGTTAAAGCAAAACTGCAGCCTATCATAATGGAGCAAAGCTACACCCTAAGCCCTCACTATTAAACATTTTTAGAAAATAACTACATGGAAATTGATAAAACAAGGTAATATCACCAAAGGACTTACTGCAATGTGTACATGCGTTTATCATGTATCTTCATCCATAAGTCTTGTGCCTATTGCCTGACAATGTAACAGTTTTTTCTAGCACAAGTGTTTCTTAACTACTAGAATTCATGAACAAATCAATTGCATATCAAAGGGAAGGCAAAATGACGGCTTTCATATAGGAGGCATTCTAACGGTTCAATCCATCAATTGGAATACCGCAAAAAATAAACAACCATTTACCGTCACGTATCTTTTAGGGAAGAATGGATATATAGCAGAAACTAAACCACCAGTAATTTAACAATATCATTTCCACGAATAGTTGGAGTGCACTGTGCACGGGCCTAACAGGCTAAGCAATTGGGCACAGAAATTCTCAAATTTCATTCATATATCAAGAACAAGAGAAGACAATGACAGAAAAAAAGTGAATTGCAATAGACAAAATACCTCCAAATGATGGATTACAATCGTTATCATTGAACATGAGATGGAAACCCAAGTAAGTCCACCTCTGTGAACTGCTGGACAACATTGCTTATCATTGCACTTATCCGCTGAAACTAAATCATGCAGAGTCAGAATTAAGCACGCTTCCCGCTGTTGGGGTTGGACTTTGTGCAGAGGACCTTCCGTCCCTTCGCACGTCGGCGCTTTATTATTGCTCTGCCACTGGTGGTTCTCATCCGTAAACGGAAGCCGTGAGTTCGAGCCAAAGACTTTCTCGACCTGTTTCTCTTTGTCTGACAAAGAGCGTACTTCTTCCCAGCCCTCACAACTAAGCTGCGGCCTTTCTCTCTTCCGACCCCAATACCAGAACTCAAATTCAAACCCAAAGACAAACCTAAAAATTAAAGGGGAAAAAAAACATTAAGTTTGCGCATGATGAAAATTCATTCAAGATCCCATTTCAACATTTCTCGATGTCAATTATGGCTAAAAGCAGCGAGGACAAGGGAATCAGAAAACTGAATTATTATTGAAAAATTGAAATCTTATGAAGCTTTTATCATTTTAGATTTAAATAACCCTCGCATAAAACCCTCGGAAATACCATTTTTTGGGCTGAGGGAACAAGAACATATATGCTAGAATGACCAAATACCATGAAATAAAGCACAAACTTTGATACTTACTTACTTAAAAGTGGTGGTGAAATTACCTGAAAAGGAAGAAGGGAAAGAGGAAGAGGAGGGAATGAAGGAGCAATGAAGAAGCCCGGAACGAGGGATGGGGTTGCTCACAGCATTCAACGACACCGAGCTCCTTCTTGTTGATCGCGCAAGGAATGTGAGGGAAGCTGAAGGAATGCAAGCCTGTCTACCTCCTCCGCACGAAACCCAAGGTGACGACGATGATAATACTGTCAGCGTAGCCATTCTTTCACAATTGGCTCTCACTCTCTGAATCTAGCAGCGTTCGGACTTTGGAGATGAGGTTGCTGCTTGCTTACCTTATCGAGTATCCGTAAACCCGTTTTAATTTTCCTTGCGGGCTTTATTTTATAAACCGGGCCTCAGCCCACAAACCATGACCTAACTCTCATATTTGGGCGGAGAAAGCCCACTATTAACCTTAAAAATGGTCCACCGAAAAATGTCTTATTAAATTAAATAATTCAACATATAATTGAGACGTATAAATATTATATAATTAATTTAAAATAGAGTGAGATTTATTGTTAAAAAATAAATTTTTTTTATATAAATCTCATATTTTATTCACTTTTACGAAAATCACAATTACAAATATCTCTTCTTATAATGTTTTAACTGATATAACCATCGTCATCGGGGACGTAGCTCAAATGGTAGAGCGCTCGCTTTGCATGCGAGAGGTACAGGGTTCGATCCCCTGCATCTCCATTTTCTAACACAATCCTTTTATTTTTCTTCAGGTCTGCTGAACCGATCGAGCTAGCTAAAAACGGATATTCCTATCCAAGAATAGCAGCAGTATAATTTTAGCTACAGATTTTAGAATTCACCCAATTAGATTGTTGTCGGCATATTGAAATCTCCAGCAAAACCAATGGGAATTGAAACTCCAAATCCATTCATTAGGATATGGTTGAATCAATGTATACGTTACACATAATTTGCATTATCGCTCTAACTCATCATCCATGACAGGAACATCTGGGGTCTGTATAGTTTTTGCATTATCGTGAAGCTGAAGCCAAGCAAATGCAGCCAATTCACTCTTTAAGTGTATGTCCTTGTCCTTATTTCTTTTGTCCAAAAAAGGAATCGAACTTCGTTATCAAAATTGAGATTAGACGATTGATTACACGCCAAAATTCTGCGCATAAAAGAAAGGATAAAAAGGTTAATATAAATTATATAAGCAATAATAACCAGTTTGGTGACTGATGAGAAAGCTATGCATGTAGGCCATTGCATTCCACATGCACCCAATCATTGCTATATTGGATATGCTTTGACTCTTCAGAAACCCCTTTTCTACAATCCTTACAAAACCTGCAATTGATCTCCAAAATCAACCCCAGCCTGAAACTGGTTACGTTTTTGAATCTCGGTGGACAATTTTGGAGTGAATTTGTCGCAGAAGATAATATCACAATCATAACCTTATACCCCGAGGCTCGAACTAATTTTAAAGCTAAAAGAAAGGGCCATCATAATAAAATAAAGTAGCGAGAGAAAGGCATTTTAACATAATTTTGAATTGAGTAATTGATTCGAGTTGAGTCGGGTTTTTGGATTATCAAGTCGAGTTGGATTCCAATAATTCGAGTTTGAAATTGAGTTTGAGCTGAGAGTTTGAACTGAGTCAAGTTATTTATCAATTTTATTTGTACTATTTATCGAGCTTGAATCAAGTTAAATTATTACTCAAATTTTATTTATTAAAAAATCTAGACGGCAGCGTACAAGGACTACAGCCTAGCAGTCCTCTTTATTTATACTCTTATATATATTTTTTGAACAAATAAAATAATTAAAAATATAAGTTAACTAATACATATTATAAATACATATACTATAATTATCACTTAAGTACTTAATTATTAGCAATTATTAATATATAATTAGGAACTATACTTAATATATAAGTATAAATAACTAGACATGCATAAGGAATTGGTTTATGTGTAACATATTTAATTATCAAGAATCAAGATAATTATGCTAATTGAGTTGAACATAAATGAGTGAATTTTAACTGAATCAAATTGAGTTTAATTGAATATATGTAATTTACTAATCGGATGAATTTTTACTTTCCCGATCAAATTTTTTTATTTTTTATATGGTGATTAATAGCACGGACCGGTACATTTACCTACCATCATGTAGTTATTTATCGAGGACTTTTCTTAATTTATTCCGGTGTCTCTAGTGCCGGCACGACAATTTTGACAAGAGAATCACGTGACTGGCACAAGCTACTGCTACTTAGGGTTTTGGACAGGTAAAGATGTAAATATGATGTCTAAAGCAGGCCGCCTGCTCTTAATTTGCAATCTACTAACTGGTTGATTAGTCCTCAAAAGTCAAAGGATGCAATTATTATATTAGGGGACCCCTACAACGCCCCCTCCCCTCTTCCACAACAAATTGTGAGAGTGCATTTTGTTTCTTTAATTCATTCAATGTAAATCAAGATTAGATTTTTAGTTATGACATTTTTAAAAGTAAAATTCGATCCATTCAAAGAGTTATTAAATTTATTGATAAATTTTTTTGATGTCATTCTTGATAAAATTTAGCTCCAAAATTTATTTAATTTGTTGAATTATATTTTAAATTTTTATAAAAATATGAGAAAATAATGCCGGCATTTTTTTAAGAGACTTCAACTCATATTTCATTAGAAGATAATTAATTTGCGGAATTGTATTACTATTACTTACGGGCATGGAAAATACTATTTATTATAAAGTGTATTATATATATATATATTAAAAATAAATAGTCAAAATATCAATATTTTTATATTACACGAGGTGACAGACTTTCACATTGATATCAATCATGTTTATATAAGTATCAGATGATCAATAGTGAAAACAGCAATACATTGCACTACTATTTTATATATGTAGTGGTGGGCTGTATTGCGGTACTATGAGATCGATCGAAGGCTGCAGCAAGTGCTAGAAAATTCGTGTCGGTCAATCATTTTGTTTGTTTGAAATTAGATTCAGACTTCCACCCAGAGCAAGGATCGCACAGTGCCTCTAGTCATAAATCGTCACGGGAGCAAATTGTACTGATCCTCCTACAAGGGAATCCTTCTTTCTTTTTTCTTTTTTCTTTTTTCTTTTAAAATGGAAAGAAAAGCGATGCAACCAAGCAGAGATACCCTACCTATTGATGTGGCTGAGAAGAACAACTTAAAGATGATGTAAGACACTACGTCAGCACATATTCCAGAAATTCTAAAACCACATACCGGGATTCCCAGGACGGAATTAATTCCGACTGTGATTTTACATTTTTGTTTAATATATATTTTACATTTTTGTACAAGGGCTGATCATGATATTTATTAGAGGCTAGCTGTTTAATTCATGGTTTACTAGTTATCGATTATCACCATCAAGTCACCATTATCCAAACAGTATTCAATCCCTTTCTGATCCAAAACTTGTACTCGGTCGTATAAGGTTTTCTCGGAAATATTTGCATGTCTAGTAAATAAATTACTAACAAATTATAAATCTTGACTTTCCCGTTTGATCAAGAACAACTTCTTGCGTCTCGAAAAGTTAATTAGCTGAACAAATGATCTAGCTTGTTCTGTAAAAAGGAAACGTAATTTCGTGGGCCAAGCTTATAATAAATATTGGAGGTTGTTTGAGTAATGTCAATGATGCTGATCAACAACGTATGAGATTGTTTGCTTGAGGAAAGGTTTCCCCTAAGATTAGGTACATTAATTGACATTTTCAAAGCATAGGGTGAACACTACGCATGAAAATGCGTATATATGGTTGGAACATGCAATTAAAGCATCCCGGCCCCATGCAGCATGCTACGAAAGTTGCATTATTAAGATTGAATTAATTAATTATATAGCCCTTCGAAAATACAGAGAAAATGGACACTTATAAAATTAGAATAATAGACGGTTCACCTACCCAAAGAGATGGGACCAATTATAATGGAATGTAAGGTGGCGGGCGCACTCAAGCTGTAGCTAGTTAGTGATGAGGTTTAACAGAATGTCATTTAGTCAGAAGTACCAGTACTACTGTCCCCAACCTATGATGTCTGGTGTGGCTACCAAACCCTCTCTTCGATCGGACCCATGCTCCACTGTTTTATATCCAACGCCGATGTATTGCCTTTACCTGCTTGTTCGTGGCCTGAACTCTGCATTCAAAAACATGGGATCATTATTCATTAATTTAATATATATATATATATAACTGAAAACAACTTGTCAATTTTGTCGTGCATGTTGAACGTATTCATTGCATGAAAATTAAATTCGGTGCATTGCATTGATCTTATCATGTTGATCAATATTCTTAATTTCTGAAAAAGTAGCTGAAATATATATATAGAAAAAAATATATATATATATATTTATAATATATATT
Organism: Platycarya longipes; assembly: GCA_036559045.1. Taxonomy (NCBI): domain Eukaryota; kingdom Viridiplantae; phylum Streptophyta; class Magnoliopsida; order Fagales; family Juglandaceae; genus Platycarya; species Platycarya longipes. The sequence goes on along the minus strand of CM071797.1, from coordinate 10,008,129 downwards.
CTCTGATTCTCTATATTAAGAAAAAAAGATTAAAAAAAAAAGAATGATCGCATATGTGAACCTTTTTTCTTTTTCGATTATTTAGTTTTAAGAAATTTATTTTTTAAAATAGATTTAAGAATTCCCTTTATGCTCATATGTTTTTTAAAGGTTTTAATAATCTTTTATTTATGTGACATGCCAGCTCATCATATATATGTCGAATGGAGAATTTTTATTAGGAAAAATATTGAGTGAATCCACACTCTAGCGCACTCACCCTCACGTGCACTGTTCATGTGAACAGTGCACGTGAGGGTGAGTGCGCTAGAGTGTGGATTCACTCTAGCATCGCCCTTTTTATTAATCCCGAGATAAAAGCGAACCATGAAATTAATCCATGGACTTGAAGTAATAAAAAAGAGAACGAATTATATAAAATTACTATTTATAAAAAAAATCAGCTTAATTAAGTTCATTTCAACGTCTAAATACAGCTTAACACACATCAATTAAAGATCAAGAGCCGCAAAACTACGATCAATAGCATAGCATCGCCTCATGTTTTAATTAAACGTAGCGTGCATGACACGCAAAAGAAATTTCCCAATACATACTTAGTCACATGCAGTACAAATAATATATATATATATATATATGTGTGTGTGTGTGTATGGGGTAAACGTCCGCCCACGTAAAACATTATAATACAAATTTAATAGACCGTGTGCATGACATGCACACCCCAATTGAATGCATCTAAAGAATTTCCGAAGGCCCACCCCTGCCCCCGGCCCCCACATATTATCAATACAATTTGATGTTACCAATAAAACAAATTTAGGGTCAATTGAGAAGAGATGATGAGTTGAGAAGAGATAACTTATAAATGATAATAAAATTATTAATTAAAATAAAATAAAAAATAAAATTTTTTTTATCCCACCTCCATATCCATACAGAGTACAGAGGTATGGACAATAGGACGGATCCATCCAAAATTCCCTGCATGTGACTCATATAAAAAATCAATGGCAGTACTTCCAAGGCCTCTGCTACCACGGATCATGTGAACTCTCTCTCTCTCTCTCTCTCTCTCTCTCTGTGTCTGTGAGTCTTCTGCTTTATACGTTGGTTAATTTTATCTGCCAGTTAAATACTTTAACCGATTGGACCGAAGAAGAGTCACTTTATACAGTACTTAAAACTTTTCTTTTAAGGCATGCAAAAGATTGGTTTTATCTCTCATTTGTGTAAAATGAAATATGATTAGTGAAAAATATCATCATAAAAACTAACTATTAAAAAAAGGATTTGTGCGTATTGAGTAAGTGAGGTTAAAAATTTTAAAAGAGAGAAAAAAAAAAGGTCTTTTAACTTAATTAAAATGTCTGAAAATGGTCTGTCTCGAGATAAGTGCAATGATTTTGTAAAACCGAAAAAGAGCCCACAGATGGCAAGTTGAGCAGAACTCCAACAGAGCTTTGTCCTCAGTTCAAACCAATGGCTTCTTTTCCTATATAAACACCCATGCCGCGAATCACTTTCTGTTCAGAGCTTGCCTTTTGAGTTTTGACATCTACTTTGAAAACCCATCACCAGAGATGGAATTTCGTTTCCAAGCCTTGCGCTTTGTGTTTCTTCTTAAAGTTGTGCTCCTGCTCCTGCTCCAGCTCCAGCTCCTGGAGCAGGCAAGAGCAGCAGGGCAATTCTACAATGTGAGCAGTTTTAGGGCACGAAAGCTAGTGAATGGGTGCAATCTGTTCCAAGGAAAATGGGTGTTCGATCCTTCTTATCCTTTTTATGATTCTTCGAGTTGCCCCTTCATAGACGCAGGGTTCGATTGCCAAAAGTATGGCCGACCTGATAAGCAGTACCTCAAGTACGCTTGGAAGCCTGACTCCTGTGACCTTCCCAGGTTATGATCTGTTTGTTTTAATGCTACAAAAAGCAGCCTTTTGTTTATAAAATTCAAAATTATTTTGAGCGTTGCAAATACCACAAATCCATTTACTCGCAGAAAAGTTATTGGGAACATATTCTGGGAATTTCTGTCTGCTTATCTTAATTTCATTGCCGTGTTTATGCTTTTATTTTTAGTGTGTATATGTTTTGGGGGCTTTTCCTGGACATACGAGCAGGTTCAATTCTTTCCCTCTACTTCCAAGGCATTTTGATTGTGTGTTCTTATTTTTGTCTGTAGGTTTGATGGAATGGAATTTCTAAGTACGTGGAGAGGGAAGAAGATAATGTTTGTGGGCGACTCGCTGAGTCTGAACATGTGGGAATCGTTGTCATGTATGATTCACGCGTCGGTGCCTAACACCAAAACCAGCTTTGTGAGGAAAGGCACTGTATCGTCTGCGAGCTTCCAGGTACCATCAATTTCAGCTTGTTTTGTTTGTTTGTTTGTTTGAATTAAAATCAAGTCACTTCTCTAGAAAGAAAATAAAAAAGTCACTTCTGTTTATTGCTTTAAAAATAAAAAACAAAACAATTTTGGTCGTTGAATGATTGCATGTTTTTCTGCTTTTTACTATTTTAGTTGTTTCGGGACTCGAAATTCTTTCTTAAGTCGGACAGTCCAGTCGGAGGCTTAGCAATTTGTGGTGTCTTATCTGCTTCCGGGAAGATATAATTATTATTTTACATCCCATTTAATTAAAATATTTTTTCATTTTTAATTTGACAATAGTATTTAAATATTCATTAAAGAAAATTAAAAAATACAGCTTCTTCATTCATGAATTGGAACACAAGGAACCAATCGGATGCCTCATCCTTATTCAATTGAAGATGATATGAGTGAGACGGAGAAATAGAGCTGTATAAGTCCGAAGTGTTTATATAGATAATAATGGGTAATTTAAATTAGACTACTGATTAATGATTATTACAGCTGAAATTTTGAATATTTTTGTATAATTTTACTTTGATTTCCCTAAATGGGGTTACTTTGTTTTTTTTAGTTTTTTTTTACAGAAAATAATAATTTCATTGCAAGAGGCACAAAAGGCCTTGAGAGTTGAGAGTGAGTGATTACAAGAAAGAGCATCAATAGTATAAAGATTAGAGGGTTACTTAATTCCTGATAATTTGTGTAAAGGGTTGAGAATCTTACAAAGTAATAATTTCGAGCAACATGTTAATGTATAGTTTTTTTTTTATAATTATTGTTTAAAATGAGTATATTTATGTAAAATAATTTTATTTTTATAATTATTTTATACAAATACCCATTATTTATAGAAAAGATTATAAAAGGAGAGTAATACCTGTATCAGTTTTTGCATTCTAAATTACAAATAAGTTAAAAGATAATAATAGGTTTACTATCATCTTATTATCTTTTTATTATTTTATAATGTATTTAATATTTTTATTTTTTTGTTTTTAAGTAATTTCTAACACCCTTAATTATTAAAAAATATACAAGTTTATTATTAGTCACTTTTTAAAATATTAAGTAAAGAGAAAATTAAATAAATAATAAATAAATAATATAAAATAATAAATCTATCACTATCCATAAATTAATTAGAAAGAATTAGAAAGAATCTTGACAGGGTGGGAAATTGTCTTATTTAGTGAAGTCTGAGGATGTTGAATCGAGGCATGAGTAACTCGACAGGCTGTGGCAAAGGACAAAGACAACCTGTGAATGTGAGTGTATGCCGGCGGCCCTCTTCATCAAATCTTTATCGTAATGAGTTCACCATCTCTCTCATAACGGCAATGCTATGCTATGTTACATCATCTATTAATTATAGACGTAAGCACTCATAAGTCATAATAGCTACTTAAAACTACACCCATTTTATTTTCCTGCTTTTTTATGTTTTCAAATTTAAAATATTTAAAACGGAGGGTGGAAATTGAGTGAAGGGCGAAATTATATGGGTGCAGGACTACGGTGTTACTTTGCTTCTCTACCGTACACCCTACCTTGTAGATTTGGAGAAGGAAAACGTTGGCCGCGTGCTGAAGCTAGACTCGATCCAGGGTGGAAATGCCTGGAAAGGGATGGACATGCTGATCTTCAACACGTGGCACTGGTGGACCCACACTGGAAAATCACAACCGTATGCATATGTCAATCTTCTCATATTAAACATTTTTGTAATGCATCTGCTGGCTAATGTCTTGGTAAATTTACATTACATACAGTTGGGATTACATAAGAGAGGGGACAAAGCTGTACAAAGATATGGACCGTCTGACAGCATTTTATAAGGGGCTCACCACATGGGCCAACTGGGTCAACCTCAATGTTGATCCTTCCAAAACCAAGGTCTTCTTTCAGGGCGTCTCTCCTACCCATTATAAGTAAGTCAAACTCCTCCAAAGCAGCTGCTGCTTTTTTTTTTTGGTCTTTTAAGCAGCATCGGATGTTCATATCAACATCTCGAGAAATCTCAAAGGCGCAAAAGCTCTCAACAAGAAATTTTTCGTAAATGCACCTCAAATAATTCAAAAAAAAAATCACAAATCGCAAATGCACCTCAGGTGCAAAGTCCTCTTGTTTACACCCAAGAGGACTTGAACCTTAGATGTGGGAAAGCATATACCCAAGCCCCACTTGAGCCAACCCCTAGGGGTTGTACTCCTAAGCTTCAGTGCCCCAAAACCTAAGATATGCTATTAGGTTCAAAACAACCAAGAAAGAAAAAGGCTCTTGTAATCCATGAGAGTTGAATTAGTTAGGTTCTTGTCACCAAGGGGGATAAAAAGAAAGTTTAAATGAATTCATAAAAGCAACAAAGTTATCTTGCTTCAAATTTCAAATACAAGACATATCAATGAGAACTAAGATTTTGGTTGTGCTGTTAAACCAGGGGCAAGGAGTGGAATAGTCCTAAAAAGAATTGTGGAGGAGAAGGTGAACCTCTATCTGGGTCATCCTATCCGGCAGGTACACCTCCAGCAACCGCCGTGGTCAACAACGTGTTAAGTAAGATTAAGAAACCAGTTTATTTGCTTGACATAACAACGCTGTCGCAGCTGAGAAAAGATGCACACCCTTCCTCCTATGGTGGTAAGCATTCAGGCACCGACTGCAGCCATTGGTGCCTTCCTGGACTGCCCGATACTTGGAACCAGCTTTTATACGCAGCTCTACTCATGTGAAGGCTAACATACCAAAAAAGTTAATAGTTATTTTCAAGTCATTGTTTTGTAAATGTTTGGGGGGATCAGAATAAGATGGAAGATCAATTGTAAAGTAATTGATTGTCTTAACCACATCTCTCTTTTTCTACTATAGTAACCTCATATGTACTTTAAGTTATGGTTTGGATAGTGAGTTGAGATGATAAAAGTTAAGATAAAAGTTGAAATTGTTTATTATTAGTATTTTAGGATTTAGAAAAGTTGAATTGTTTATTAGATGTTATATGAGAATCTGTGAAAGTTGTAATTGTGAAAGTTGTAATGATGAAATAAAATGAATTGAGATTATCTCCCAGTCCAGCCGGGCAAATCTTTATCCACGCAGGTAGAGCTATCTAAATTGTGAAGTTTTGAATTTGCTGACATAGCTAGCACGCTACTCCCCCTACCGATCTGAAAAACCATGTATAAACCAGGTTGGCAGGGGAGCTGGGCACTTCAACATGCAGCAGTTGATTTATCACGATTTTACTATTCACAGATTCTTACTTGGTCAGTACCCCTATCTAGTGACAAACGAAATAACTTCCACTTTTAGGAATTTCATCCCCCATTTGTAGTCGTCGTTGCACTCACACCCACATCAAAGACTCATAGAAGCATTCAAGCATAGAAGATTGAGAGTACATATAGAGGGATTTAATTGACATAGAAGGATAAATTTTGGTGGATTCATGACACTGACAAAATGGCAATTTATTTTATTTGAACGTTATTTTTTGTGCATTAGGCAAAGACACAAAGTACATTCATTGGGATTAACAAAAAGATATTGCACAATACAGTGGGTAATGAAAAGTGAGAGCTGACCTTCAAACAATGGAGGACAGAACAGAGGAAACAAGAAACTAGTAGCCAACATATACTGCAGCATTCACTATGTAGCAGTCATCATTCTTGTCTCCCATTTCTTCCACATGAACGCCACTTGAGCATATAAGTCCACCATCCACAACTTCAAAGTTGACAATTTTCCCACTGCAATATTTATATACATACAATAAGAAATTGGAAAAGAGAGTATTTATTCAAAATGCTCTTTTGTATAATATGCCAATGTCATTGGACTGTAAACAAGAAAACTGTGTTATTGTCAGTTACTAGGAATTGAGCCGCAGCAATGTGCCAATGATAATCTCTAATACCCTACTTCCGCATTTGCTACTGTATGTGGTTGTTAGGCAAACTATTGCTACCTATGCAATCTGTCTACCTCTTGCTAGTGATCCTTAATGGCTAAATATCATATAGTGTGCAAAACGTGTGCAAAACAATTTGGACTGAGGTGGGGCTTTGTGACCCAGATTAGTAGTACAACAAGTCATTGACTTAAGCTCAAGAGCGGGACAGCATCTTTCTGCAGGCATATACTCTGTTGCATATAAAATTACATCACTGTTTGGACCTCTATTTTGTAAAAAACCATTGGGTTCCACTTAACTGAAGCATTTCATCATATTTCTTTTATATGAATAAGAAAACCTAAAAGGTGTCAATACTTAAACTGAGATTAGGACGATAATTTTTTAAGGAGGGTGGCATAAACTGATGGTAGGCATAAAAGGAAGGGAAACAACAGAAAATTTGCAGCCTCTGGAAGTAATATATTGATGGTAGACAGGCTTTTCTTTCGCATTCTAATACTCCAGGCATCCTTATCAATCAAGCAAAAAGGCCCTCCTTTCAAAGAGAGGAAGAGTTCTATACATTCTCCCGAGAGACAATCACAAATAAAGAGGAGCAGATACTCACTAAGGAAAAACGGACTTGACCCTCTCAATATCCAAAGATTCCTGGAGAGAATGAGGGACTCCCAACTTGATCTGCAGTTTCATCTGGTCGAATGTAACACCTGGTATGGACCCTGCAACAATTTCATCTCAGCAAAAGGAGACAATTTCCGCAATGAAATTTTTAAACCTAAATAAACAAAGACGTGGAAAACAAAAAAGTTCCCATATTCAACAGAACCAGAAAACACCATTTTCTCACAAATACCAAACAATTGTTCTTTCTTGGTCTTCTTTTAAGGCATATATCAACTTCTAGAATGGAACCCAGCCACCCATGTATTCTCTCACATTCGTACGCTCCCTTATGATTTTTACTTACATAACTCTATATCCTTTCCCATTTCAAGCCACCCAAGTATGCCAGACCATCCCACAAATGGTTATCACCAAGATACAACATACATAGAGAAGCAATTAGTTAATAATTGATCAAGGGCTGACACCAATAGAATTGTGAGCATAAGAATTAGAATCCCAATTGCGCATTATGCCCATTACATTTAACGGTAATTCAACACCCAAATCTATCAAGAAATAGGTTAGTTCCCATCACAAGAGAACCTCAAATCTGCCCAATCCCACGCCACATCGATAAAATACCACACACGACCCCAAGAAGGAATACCTCTTCGGAAAGCCGGAATCGAGTTGGAAGAGATGGCATCCCTGCATGCCCTCATAGCCGCAGCCGTAATGTCTTGCCTGTTGCATATAAAAATCATCTTATTAGCTCTTTTCTTCCTGAAATGCAACAATCTGGCAATCGAATATGAAAATTTCTCAGGTGGGTATTCGTGCATGTGCGTGTGTGCGCGCGTGTAGCTGAGTAAGGAAAAGAGAGTTATGTGGCACGGAGTAGGCACCCATGTTGATCGTAACCAACGCCCATCTCGACAAACAGAAGCTTCATCGGAGGGGATGAACCGCTTGTTGTGGTACTTTGCTGAGCCTCCATTGCTGCCGAAGTCGCTTTGTTTTGAGGTGAGACTCGCGAAGGTTGTAGTTGAAGAGAAGACGGATTGGTGAGATAGAGAAGAGGGGAATTATTGCTGACGCAATTATTGCAGATAGACCGAATCTCGGAGGTATAGGAGCGAAACGGGAGATTCAAGAGTAAATAGAAAGTCATCTCCTTTTGCCAAAACTGGCAATTGCCGGCGGCCAAATAGGTGAAATCGATCGATCACTTCGCCGTAAGGACTACAAGGAACAGCCCAATTGGCAATTACATCCAAGTAACTGTCTTAATTTCATGAAAAATCATTCGACATTGATTTCTTCGCCGTACGGACTAAGTAAAGGATAATGATAGTTTTATTATTTATGTATTATTTGTTTTTATTTAAAATTAAAAAATGAGTATTAGTAAAATTATATACTTTTTAAATTTTTTTAAAAAGTTAAAGATACTAAAAAATATTTTAAAAAATTGATAAAAAAAATTAAAATTTTCAAAGATACTAAAAATAATAAATAAGTGGTAAGAGAGTAACAAGTGTATTATCCTATTATTATTTAAAAAAAAATTAAATTGACAGATAGTAGTATTTTTTTAGATATATCTTTCTTCATAGATATCTTGTATTTCTACATGATTTGATTATACACGGAGCTTCCTCCATATGTATAATATAATCTGTTACTCAGCTGCTTTTGCAAGACTATGGGCAATAGAAATGCCCTCCCTATCTATATGACAGATTATACATGCTTCCAACTTTGTCATTGTCGTTTGAGTATCAGTTATAATAATTCCAAAGTAGCTTCCATTTTGTTTCTTTGAATTGAGTTCCTTGATCACTGTTTTGGAATCTCCTTTGAGGATAACTTTCCTCATACCTAGTTATAGTCCAAATTTTCCTGCTATGCCCTCTGCTAGAAGAGGATCGGGCATTGAATCTTGTTTTTTTTTTTTTTATTCTTCAAGGTAGCTAAAAAATGCCTTCTTCTTCTCTTAGTACCACTCATATTCCTATTTTAGATTGTTTCTTATCAACTGTCACATCCCAGATGATTTTACAAAAACTTTGAGGTGGACATTCCCATGTTGATGCCCTTTTGTTTTTTTGAAGAGAATTGATGCTCATAACTTGGTTCAACTGTACATATTTCTGTTTTCAATTGTTTCACTCTGAGTATTATCGTCCGTTGGTCTATCAAAATGTTCCTAAACACTAGCTGATTTCTTAACCACCTGAGGTTCCAAAGAGTTGAAGATAGCTCTATCATTTCTTGTTTGTCTAACTTGTTGAACATATCTTCCATTAACTCCCTAAAATTTTGTATAACCACTTGCATTTCTAAATTTTTCTAGGACATTAGCTCAAAATATCATTAGTTGAGACACACTCCCACAATATATGCTCAATGGTTTTAGATTCCACAAAGCACATTGGACAATTTGATTTAGCCAGCATATTCCTTTTGTGCAAATTTAGCATGGTGGGCAATATATTTCGACAGGCTCTCCACAAAAAGTTCTTGGTTGCTGGAGGTATGTGAATCTTCCATATTCTAGCCCACTATTCCTTCTAGTTATTGTTATTAGAGAATAGTTATTATAGTTTTATTCTATTCCGGTTAGAGCTTGTAACATTTCCAGTTTTATTTAAACTAGTCATTTTTGTCGCCATGTAAGTTGGTATATAAACCAACTTTGTTATACTCTGTTATATAATGTTGAGTAATACAATTCAGTCTCAAGACTTTTCAAACCTCTCAAAGTCTATTCTTAATATGGTATCAGTTTGAAATTTTTTGCTTCCCGCGCAAAACTCAACATGACTTCCTTGAGTTCGTCGGATTCATCTTCTTCCTCTGTTGCTGATAATTCTTCCGTTCATTTCTATCTTCATCATGGAGATAGTCCGTGATCTATTCTTTTTACGCAACTTCTTGTTGGTGATAATTACAACACTTGGCGTCGATCCATGGTTATGACTCTCACTGCCAAAAATAAAATAGGTTTTGTCGATGGCTCCATTTCTAAACCATCAATTACCTCTCCTCTTCTATCTTCCTGGATTTGATGCAATAATATGGTCTTATCTTGGCTGATCAATTCTCTTTCTAAGGAAATTGCTACTAGCATGATCTACGTCGATAATGTCAAGGACACATGGTCCGATCTTCAAGAACGATTCTCTCAAGGTAATGGCCCTAGAATCTTTCAATTGCAGAAGTCCATTACATCTCTTATGCAAAATGACATTTCTGTTAGTGCCTACTTCACTCAGATGAAAGCATTAGGGGATGAATTGATGAATTATAGGCCCATTCTGATTTGCTCGTGTGGAGGTTTACGTATTCTGACTGATATGCATCAGCAAGAGTATGTTATGACGTTTTTGATGGGGCTTAATGATTCATTCTCTCAAGTTCGTGGACAAATTCTCCTTATTGATCCATTGTCTCTTATTAATAAGGTTTTCTCCCTTATTCTTCTGGCGGAACATCAACGCGAGATTAGTTCTATTATGCTACCTACCATTCCTTCTGCAGCATTTTCTTCATCAACAAAGTCAGCTACTCCTTCAAAGTCTTTAGTAAGGAAGGATTGACTTGTTTGCACTCATTGTTCTCTTCCTGGTCATACAGTTGAGAAATGCTTCAATTTACATGGATATCCTCCGGGATATCGCTCCAAAGGGAAGTTTTCTTCTTCTTCCACTCATCATGTTACTACTGATGCTTCTTCTTTTCCATTTACTTCTCAACAGTGTCAACAACTCCTTGCACTTCTCGATTTTGAGACACCTGAACCTCCATCTGCCAATTTAGTCTCCTCTAATGTTTATCTCCCTGGTAATTCTCATCCTTCTTTTGTGTTTTCCACTAATTCATCTTTACCTTCATATATTTCTCATTTTGATTGGATTATAGATATTAGTGCTACGGATCATATGATCCATTCTGTCTCATTGTTTACCTCTTGTTCTATTGTTCAGAACATGTTTGTTAAAAGGGTGAAGCTTGGGACCGGATGAGTTCAAAAACTATTTTCACACCAATCAATAAGAAATTACCACGTAGCCATTCCAGAAAAATGAAAGATGAACCCGCATGCATAGGAACCTCTCCTTCTTTCTCCCACTACCCAACCTCATCTATGTTCAAATCGCAAACCCATCTGCATTCAACACAACCGGTAAACTATTGCATGTTCTGTGTAGGGAGCTAGGTAACCTAAAATGGCAGATCAAGTTTCAAGCAAGAGACCAAATAGGAAAAAATGAGTTTACAAAAGAATTTGGGGTAAAAAAAATCAAACAAAACCCAGATAAATACATCATACCAAACGTATATATCATCAAACAAATCACTCTACCTCGATAGAAAAAATAAATTCAGGTCTTGCCGTGAATGGTTTTGTGGATTTTGCACTTGAGCTCTTCTCACAAATGTTAAGAGAAGGTGTTTGGCCAAATCATGGGATTTTACTAGCTTGTGCTCATTCTGGATTTGGGGATGAAGGCTTATACTATTCAAGTATGGAAAAAGTTTACAGGTTAATTCCAGAAATGGAAATGGGAGATCGAAGATCGAAATGCATATGGGGATGGGGGAGAGAAAGAATGAGATGTTTCTATACGTGCTGATCCATCTTCCATTTTTCTAGAATGCCTACGTGTCTATTTTTCATTAGTTGGTGCAAAAATAGGTTTTGAACCCATCCGGTTCCAACCTTTTCCCTTGTTAAAATGCCTAATAGCATTTTTGCCCTAGTTACACACGTCGGTTCTATTCATCTTTCTCCAACACTTCTCCTACATAATGTGTTGTGTGTTCCGTCTTTTAAATACAATTTACTTTTTGTTAGTCAATTGACTAATCAACATCATGTTGTCTGATTTTTTCTAGTCTCCATTGTTATATACAGGACCGTATCCTTTCGAAAATGATTGGAAAGGGTAAAGCAAATGGAGGTCTATATTTGCTGCAACAACCAATTCCTTAAGCTACTTTTTCTTTGTCTACTGCTTGTTTTTCACAACCTTCATCTGTTTTAGATGTTTGGCATTAAATATTGGGTCATCCATCCTTTTCTTGGCTAAAATTATTGTCTCATGTTGTACTTGATACTTCTAATATCAATAATACTTATTGTTTAGTGTGCCCCCTTGCAAAACATAAACGCTTGCCATTTCCATTTTCCATCTTCAACTCAGCATAATTCATTGTTTCCTTTTCTGCTTATCCATTGTGATATTTGGAGTCCAACTTAGTCTCAATCATTAGATGGCTTTAGGTATTTCTTAACCATTGTAGATGACTTTTCTCGAAGTACATTGGTAGATTTGATGAAATTGAAATCTGATACTAGAGTTTTACTGCGGCATTTCATTTCCATGGTTGAAAATCAGTTTAATTCTAAAATACAGACAACCCGAACTGATAATGGGAATGAATTTGCTATGTCTCATTATTTTCTTTTCAAAGGTATCCTTCATCAAACCTTATGTGTTGCCACTCCTTAGCAAAATTCAGTGGTTGAAAGAAAGCACCAATACATATTAAATGTTGCTCGTGCACTCATTTTTCAATCCAATGTTCCTCTTTTTCTCTAGTCAGGTTGCATTCTTATTGCAGTCTATTTGATAAACCGAATTCCTTCTCCCCTTTTAGGAAATAAAACTCCTCATGAGCTCCTTTTTAAACAGACACCTTCATATTCTCACTTTAAAGTTTTTGGTTCATTGTGCTATGCATCTACTTTAGCCCATAACCGAACCAAATTTGCTCCTAGAGCTAGGAGATGTATTTTCATTAGTTGTCCACTTGCCATCAAAGGTTATAAGCTTTTTGACCTTGATGCTAAAACAATTTTTGTTTCAAGGGATGTTATATTTCATGAACACATTTTTCCCTTCAAAGCCCTACATTCTCACCCTCCACATCATAACCCTCAATTATCTGATTCTGTCCTTCCTTATTTTGTTCCAGATCAATTTTCTAATTCTGATTTCCATTCACCACAGTCTTGCATTCCATCTTCCTCCACAAATCATGCTTCCATAGAACCTGTTTCCATTTTATCTTCTTTCACAGATCATGCTTCCATAATATCTGTTTCCATTCCATCTTCTTCTTCCACAGATCATACTTCCATAGAATCTGTTTCCATTCCATCTTCCATGGATTCTGCTGCAGATAACAATAACAATTGTTCTATTCCATCTCTAAGAAGATCCTCACGAGCACATAAGGCTCCTGGTTATTTGCAAGACTTCCATTGCTATTTGGCAGTCTTTATAGCTCACTCTTCACAATCTTTTCAAGGGATTGATGGTCATGCTGCAGGAAACCTTACTCTTTGTCTCAAACTCTTGGTTGTTCTCTTTTGTCTCCTAAACATAAATCTTTTTTCTTAGCTCTTTCCACTATATTTGAACTCAAATCTTATCACCAAGTTGTCAAACTTCCCTCTTGGAGAAAAGCTATGGCTGAAGAAATTCAAGCTTTAGAAAACAATAACACTTGGACATTGACTAACCTTCCACCTGGTAAGAGTCCAATTGGGTGCAAATGGGTGTATAAGGAAAATTGAAATCTGATGGGATATTAAAGAGGTATAAGGCACGTCTTTTTGCAAAAGGTTTTACTCAATAAGAAAGTATCGACTACTTTGATACCTTTTCCCCTGTTACCAAGTTAGTTTCTGTCAATGTGCTTCTTAGTATAGTAGCTGTTAAAGGTTGGCATCTAATTCAATTAGATGTCAACAATGCCTTCCTTCATGGAGAATTGTTAGAAGAGGTATATATGAATTTGCCACCCGAATTTGAAGACAAAAATGACAAGAGAGTTTGTAAGTTGAATAAATCATTGTATGATTTAAAACAAGTTTCAAGACAATGGTTTGCTAAATTCTCCTCAACCATTCTTGATCTTGGTTTTAAACAGTCTAAAACAGACTACTCTTTATTTACTCGGCTTCAAGGATAAAGTTTTATTGCATTATTAATATATGTGGATGACATCCTCATTACTAGTAATGATTTTAAGGCTGTTGATACATTAAAATCAATTCTTGATCAGAAGTTCAAACTTAAGGATCTTGAGTCCTTAAAGTTTTTCTTGGGTTTGGAGGTTGCAAGAAATCAACATGACATTTCCATTTCTCAACAAAAATATGCTTTAGAAATCCTATCAGATACTAGATTTCTTGGATGTAAACCTGCTCCAACACCCATGCAACAACACCTAAAGCTCTCTCGAGATGAAGGTTCTCTTCTAGAAGGTCCAACAGCCTATAGAAGATTGGTGGGTAGGCTGCTTTATTTAACTGTTACCAGGCTTGATCTTACCTTTGCTATTCATATTCTAAGCCAGTACATGGATTCTCCTAGAATGCCTCATCTTCAAGCTGCTCACAAAGTGTTACAATATGTCAAAAATGCTCCTGGACAGTGTCTTTTCTTCCCTGCACATTCTAGTCTTCAATTGACTGCTTTTATAGCCTCGGATTGAGCTGGTTGTCAAGATAGTCGAAGGTCCATCACTAGCTTTTGTGTTTTCCTTGGTTCTTCTCTTGTTTCATGGAAAACTAAGAAGCAATCTAGAGTAACTCAGTCCTCAATCGAATCAGAATATACAGTTATTGCAAATACATCGTGTGAGATTGTTTGGTTGCTATCTCTGCTAGTTGACTTGCAAGTTTCTCATCCAAAGGCTACTGCACTTTACTGTGATAACAAAACTTCCATTTATATTGCAACAAACTCTGTGTTTCACGAACGCACAAAACACATAGAGATTGTGACGCCCCTAACTCCCACGTATAAAAATACGGGAATCGAGGCATCAGAATGCTGACAACACGGGTTTACGCACTCCCAACGTCAAGTGTTAAGTGTATGAACACGTGACATGCATAAATAAAAGTAGCGAATAATTGAAGTCAATATCTAAATACCAGAATTTTTAAAATTATTTTACAAACTATTTTAACAGAAATTCTCCAACATGAGATTTAATACAGTCCTCCAAAATACAAATTATACAAATACATATTTATAAAAAGGGAAAACAATTTTTCAAGATAACAAATTATAATATGAATATTTCAACAGCAGAGTCGCCTCCTCAGGCTCAGCCCTCCACAAAACTCTGCATCCAAAAACTACAATGCCAGAAATGGTATCGCAGGTAAGCACAACCCAAACAAACCATAAGATATAAAATATATTCATGTAACAACAACAACCTCACACATGAACATGACACTGCATGCATGAAACTTAAAATCATATTTCTCAAAATAAATAAAATAAACACACGCCAAAACCACATTTGGCCCAAGATAAACTCTAATAAAAACATCCAGCATTTTCCCATAAAATGATACACATACATCCTTTAAAAATCACAACCATTTTTCCAGAAAATGATCTACATAAAACCAATTAACACAATAGACGGGTATCGCAGGTGGGACTCTACCACCATCCCTATTTACCCCCATATTCATGCCAGTCATATGGGTGTTACGTATCGCCGTCCTTGTCATGACAACCACACACTAATCATATTGGGTGTTACGTATCGCCGTTTCCAATATGACATCCATACATTACCAATCATAATGGGTGTTACGTATCGTCGTCCCCATTATGACTCATACACACTCATTTCATAGCGGACGTTACGTATCGTCGTCCCCGGTATGAAATATACACACAATGACCATAACGGGCGTTACGTATCGCCGTCCCCGTTATGTCATTCACACCTATTGATCATAACGGGCATTACGTATCGTCGTCCCCATTATGACTCAGTCAAAAGCCATTAAAATCCATAAACCGAAAATCACGGCTCACATTAAAATCCAAGTACCAAGTATACACAATAACTACGCATTATGCAATATATTCCACAAAACGCAAAATAACCAACAATTAATAAATTCCAACATCAACTAATAAATTTTAACGTCAAATAAATACAATATTTGTCGATACAAAAATGTATTTAGATCTTAAAATTCATTTGAAAAATACTTACAGCGGATAAAAACATGAATCCTTGAGCAAGCGCCAGTCCACAACGCTCGTAGCGGTTGCTTTGTACGTTGTGCTAGAGTGTTCGGTTTGATACCAAAATTTAGGAAAATACTCAATGAAGGGTGGGAAATCTCATGAAGGTGGGGGTGTAGCGATGCAACCACCAGAAGGTGGCGGATTGAGCTCAAAATAGGTGAAAACCCATTTTCGAATTTGGGGTTGTATAGGGAAGGTGGGGCTGTGTATAGGGAAACTGAGTTAGGGGGATGGTCGGCTGAGGTAGGGGAGTGTTTTGGTGGCGATGGTGAGGCCTATGGTAGCTAGACGACGACGCGACAAAGATCAACCCATTTAGGGACCCATTTCGGGTGGAGGAGCAAGTGGCAGAACTGGGTGGTTCCAGGTGGTGGGTTATGCTTGTCGGAGTGAAAGGAGGTTGCTGGTAGATCGCTGGTGTCATGGGTGGCCGGCGGTGGCCGAAAAACGCAGGAAAAGCCAAGATACCCATTTCGGGTTCTAGCTTGCTGGTGGGAGGTGGGGCTGCAGTGGTTGGCACCACCGGCATGGATGAACTCACCAGAGCGAGGGGGTGCAGGTGGCATGGGCGGTGTTGCCGAAAAGTGGCGCACGGCGGCGCTGGGTAGAGAAGGGAGAAATGGGCAGAGGAAGTAGGGGAGGGGCTCGCACGGGTTTGGGGGAGAGGAAATAAGGAAGAGAGAAGGCAAAAAGAAAGAAAAAGAGAAAAGAAAAGAGAAAAAGAGAAAAGAAAAGAGGAAAAGAAAAAGGGAATGAAATAAACGAGATCCAGTCCTCACAACTCAGTTCACAGAGTTGATCTAATAAAAAGAATTACAAAACAGAGAGTTGAATAAATTAATTTAAACGCAAAGATTACTTAAGATAAAATAATAAATAAAAACACATCAAATAAACTCACATAATAAAATAAAGGAAATTAAATTTCAATCATTAAAATAACTATCTCACATTTAAATTAATAATAAAAACAGCATAACTTCATATTAACATAAAACAACGTAAAACTAATATTAACTAATTAATAGTTCAAATAATAATTTCAAACAAATAAAACACAACTAATAATATTATTAAAATAAATTAAAACAATCAACAACAAGAATAAAACATTATGTAAAAATACACGTAATTTGAAATCTCACAGATTGATTGTCATTTTGTTTGTGATAAGATTCAAGAAGGTTTGATAAAGCTGTTTCACATATCCTCTAAACACCAGCTTGCTGACTGCTTTACTAAGCCTCTTGGAATTCTTTTATTCACTAGTCTGATATCCAAGTTGGGTATTAACAACATATATGCTCCAACTTGAAGGGCAGGTATTAGAGAATAGTTATTCTAGTTTTATTCTATTTCGGTTTGAACTTGTAACATTTCTAGTTTTATTTAAACTAGTAAATTTTGCCGCCATGTAAGTTGATATATAAACCAACTCTGTTATACTCTGTTGAATAATACAATTCAGTCTTAAGACTTTCCAAACCTCTCGAAGTCTATTCTTAATAATTGTTGTAGGAGTTATGTCCTTTTTTTTTTTTCTCTTTTCTAACTCTCCTTATAAATGATATGCACTCTAAACTATAAAGCAACCATTCACATTATTCCTCCATATCAACTCACATGGTTAATTAATTTGACTAATCGGCAATAACTTAATTAAGTCAGCTTCCTTTTTGCAAAACGCTACTTGAATTAAAGGGAGATTCCACTCCTTTTTTTCATGCAGAATTAGTGCTTTCACTTTAGCTTCTTCCCCCAATAATTTATTGCCACTTTGAGGTTTGTAAGAAGTTGGTTATGGCACCCATGGATCAGACCAGATTCTCATTGACTTTCCATTATCAACTCTCCAATGAAGTCCTTGTTGCAGCAACTCTCTTGTAGAAAGTATACTTCTCCAGATATAGGAAGGGTTACTTCCTAACCTTGTATTAAGAAAATCAGATTTAGGAAAGCATTTAAGCTTCAACACTCTTGATGATAAAGAAATAGGGTATAAGAGGATTTTCCAACCTTTCTTTGATAAAAAAGTAAGGTTAAAATTTTCAAAATCTTTAAATCCTAATCCTCCTATGTCTTTTGAGTTTCCTATTTGACACCAACTCAAACTCTTTTATTGGTTAACGTGACCTTACCAATAAATACCCATTTCATCATTCTGTTCAATCGTGTCAATAAAGTTTTGGGAAGTCTAAAAACTCCCATTGAATAAATGAGGATGGCTTGAATGATAAATTTGAGCATAATTTCTCTTCCTTCTTGTGATAGGAACTTATGCTTCCAATTTCTCATCTTGACACTGACTTTGTCTAGAATGGCTTTGAACTCATTGCTTATTGATATGCCTACCAAAGTTAGAAGGCCTAGATATTTCTCTTGTGAGCTTGTAACTCTGATCCCTGTCATATTAACTATATTGTTTCTTGTTGAGATCCTTTTTTTATTTTCAATAGAGGACTTTTCTTTTTTCATTCTCTGACCTAATATTTCTTCATATTGACTAACAAGTTTCCATCATTTTCCTCCATTCTAAGTCAGTTGCCTAGCAAAAAAATAATCATCTGCAAAAATAGATGATTGATATGCATCTTCCCTCTAGCTATTGAAAGCCCTGTAATCTCCCTTGTGATCTCAACCCTATTGAGCATTTGAGTGAGTGCCTCGGAGTATATGAAAAATAGATAAAGTGATAGGGGATCGCCCTATCTAACTCCTAGTTTAAATCTGGGTTATGGGATTCCCTTAATTAAAAGTGAATAGGAGACTGTTGAAATGCATCTTGAGATGAGATCAATCTAACTATCTTCTGTTGAATCCCATTTTCTTCATTACAGTTTCAATAAAAGACCACTTCAATGATGGATAATAGTATTCACCTTGGTTATATTGATTCCTAATGTTATTAACAAAGGAGAAATTCTATGTATAAGTGGGCGTATATAACACATTTAATTATTTATTTTTATGATATAATTTGATTTTGAAGATAAATCTTATAAATTAATAAGATTTCATTTAAATAATATGGGTGATGTGCTTTATGTACAAAATATAGTAACCCTGAACAAAGGGCACGGTTTTGAGTGTCGGTTTTGCTAAAATTTTTGTTAGGTTATTTAAAACAATCAAGGTTTTAACTTTCTAAGATTCCGTTTAGATACAAAAAAATATAATAAATAATTTAATATTTTTAAATATCATAATAATAATATCAAAATAATATTTTACTAATATTTTATTTAAATTTAAAATTTTATTTAAAATTATCTCTAAATTGGACGGAAAATTTATACCATAGAAGTAAGTAATATAGAAGCAAACATGATGGCTATCAGGTAGATCATAGAATTACATGGCCATCAATTAGGTCTGTCATCAACTAGCCCACCATTTATAATTAGTACAATAAGCCTGGCCCAGGAGTTTTATTTGCCCAATTAAGAAATTTAAAACCAATAAAAAGATTACAAAAATCCCAAGATTTATACACACAATTTTTTACAATATTTTATCTGTGTTGTGAAATATATTGTGAAAATATATCACGTCTATCATAGTCTAATGAAAGAACTCACTTCTGTGACACTGCGTTTTAGCACACAATTGAAACAATTATGATTTTTGGCACACTTTAAAACCGGTGGGTACACCAATAAAATTCATTGGGAGTGACCATCAAGGTTTGGAGTCCAACAATTACTTGACTTTAAATATTATGATATCATGAACTTTTATTACTTTATATTTATAATATATCTTAACAAGTCACTCTGACCTAAAAAAATGTGGACCATGAACAATCATGTAGAAATATAAAGTAAACCGAACAGACCAATAAAGTGCTGAAAGCATTTAGTTTTCATACACTTCAAGTTGAAGTCTCCATAATATATATTGACTGCCAAAAGAAAGAAGTAGAAAAGAGTGTCTAAGGTCCTGTTTGGATTTAAAGATGAGATGAATTATGATAAATTTATTTTATTTTTTAATATTATTATTATTTTGAGATTTGAAAAATGTATATAGAGATTTGAAAAATGTGTATTAATATTTGAAAAATGTATATAGAGATTTGTGTTTTGTATAGAAAATTAAAAAGTTGTAAGGAAGAAATAGAAATGAGTTGATGTGAGTGTAGAATCCAAACCAGACCCTAAGCACAAAAATAAAAACAGTCGGAGATTGCTGTTCTTCTTCAATTGAGTAGACAGGGAAAGAGCTGGTATACAAAGCCCAATGGCAATTGTAGTAAGGAGTCATTATCAAGAATAAACTAACGAATATGCAATAGTAATATTGCAATAATTTTGTTTCTCCTTGAATTATGAATAATAATAATTGATTAACAAATCTCATGTCAAAGATGGCCACTCATGTGATGGGTATTCACAAACAAGAAAGATGCCTATCTTTCCAACAATTTCTGAAGCTGAGTTTGCTACAGATTAGCAAGGTGAAGTAGACCTGCATACAAACTTTTGTTGTTGCCGGTTTTGGCATTGTATATGGCATGATTTGGCTTTATCTCTCAGCTCTTGGAATGCCTTCATTGTTTCCGCATCAAAGCCACCCGCAAACTGTAGAAAGCAACAATCACGTAACATTCCCATCACCAAAGCACTAAAATTAGTAAATAAGATTGCTCTTAACATACCTGATGCACTCGGAATGCAAATCTAACACATTGAACTATCAGCTCTTCTTCTTCGGGACCACTGCCAACTGTTTCAAGCTCTGCAGACACTCTCTTCATATATTTCATGGCCAGTTTCACAGATGCCAGCTTGATCTGTAGCATTTTCCATCATTATTGGCATAAATGAGGTAATATTGGGAAAGCATACACAAATTCATCATCCAACCAGGACATTAAAAAGAAAGAAACAAAATTTCATCATCACCATGTGATCAATAAAATCTGACATCTTAACTGCTTAATATTAAAATTTGACATCCAAGGTCTCTTTCTTCACATCATTAAAGAATAAATGACGGGGTTTTAAAAACTATAAAACCCCAATGGGTCCAAAAATACTTGGGAATGGATAAAACGGTCAACACAGCATTTGATTCACTCCTTTACTAAGAAATCTGCAATGGGAGGAAGTAGACAAGCATATTACATTAAGAATCTGGGACTTTACATGTGCGCGCAGATAAGTAGTCAAAGACAAGACGAGACAGAAATCTAGCAAACTCCTCTTAGTTAGAGTCAAGAGCAGATTCTTTCTGTCAAAACCATTGTGATGTTTCCCCAAGATCCATACGCATGACAGTTGACCACCTGAAATCTATAACTTAATCTAACAACAGAGCGGCCTATTGGTTATTTCTAGAGAAAATTCAGACATTTCAGAGAAAATTAAACTACCTGGCTCACGTAACCAGAATCCAGCATCCAATCAGTCGGAATATTAAAAACTTTATATCTACTTGTTGCGGATTCTCGCATTCGGGAGACATTATAGACACCGTGCTCTAACCTGTTATAATTATTTCAAACGACACCGGGTTAGAGAACTTTTGAAAAAAGAACGAGTGCAACCATAATTTGAAAATCTTGCACAAAAAAAGTCGAAGATATTTGCAAGTACTTTTCGAGCAAAGCCTGCATTTTCTTGAGAGCAGGTCCGCTTGGCTGGCGGACATTATCACGGAAGGAGGAAGCCTCAAATTCAAGCTTCTTGAGATCAGCATACCCAAATGCAGCCTCGCGCAGTGCATCCGCTTTCTGCTCTGGCCAATTAAAGTGCTTCAACACCGCTCTTTCATCCACCTGAAAATAATTGAAAAGTCAGGACCTTTATACAAGATTTTGCACAAAAAAAAAAAAAAAAAAAAACAGATTCTCAATATGAACATATAAATTAAGAGAAAGAAATGTACCAAGTAAGAGAGCTCGTCGTCCAGCCATTTTACAAATGGCACTACATCCTCAATATCCATAAAAGCTGCATTCTCAACTTCTTTTATCAAAAATCTTATGAAGTCTCCCTGAGTTTCTACATCCGATTTAATCTGTGCAAAAACAAAATAATCGCTAAACATCAAAATCAAGCCAAGGAAAGAGAGAGTTTTTCATTTTTTTCTCCAAAATAAAAAGTCTTTTTATTGGGGTTTCTCGGATTTGCCACTAAGCTTCATCAAAATTACAGTTTTTTCTTCTAATTTTTTGTTTTTAAATATTCTATTCATTTTGAAAGAGGATGACGAATATTAAATATAAACGATGTCTTATCTGCCAAGCAACGACAAAATCCAATAAAGAAAGCGCGCAACGGTAGGTTGGTAAAGACACAAAAGCACCTGTCGGCTGTCAGTTGTCACTAACATGAAAGCTAAGTGTGAAACCACCACCAGTTACCGAAACTTACCGCGATCAGGTGAGTAGATCGGTTCTCGATCTCACCAATCATATCACGGGTGTTGGCCGTGGCCGGTGCAGGGTCAGACGTTGTAGCGGTTGCGCTTGAGTCCTTCCGCGAATCTCTCCGCATTAAGGAATGATAGAACTCCACCACCTCCGGCACTCTCCGCACCTGAGTAGGCAACCCCTTCAACCCCTTTGGCGGAGGCGGGGGCGGTGGAGGAGCCATTTTCTTCGGTGGGGGAGGCGGCAGAGGTACCTTTTGCTCTGTCGGAGCTTTACTATCGGATGAGGTGGGAGCTAATAAGTTTGAGGATGATGGTCTTGGAGGTGGTTTTGGAACCCTCGGGGGGCGAGATCGGAGATTGGATAGGGCAGGTTCGAACGACTCAGTAAGGTCCTCCGAGTTACACCTCGAGTGCCTCGGTCTCTCATTTTCCAATACTTCTTTTTTCGAACCCGTTCCTTCAAGCTTCTGGTTCTCAAAAATCGAACTACTTTCCGTACATTTTGTTCCCTTCTTTAAGTTCTTGATGAGATTTGATTTAATGGAGACCTCCATTAGGCCTTGAAATCTTTGAGAAGATGAAAGCTCGTCGTTGTCTAGGAGGAGCTCCGCTTTGTAGCAATCCGAAACTTTTCTCTTCAGTTCCGAAATCTCGACCTCCATTGCCTTGACGTTTTCCTCGTCTTCTTTCCTCTGATTATCCATCTGTGTATTCAGACTGTCCAGTTCCATTCTTAACGTTTGGTTTTCAATTTCCAAGCACTCGATTTGTTTCGAAGCTCTATGGAGTTCCGCATCTTTGATGGAGACTTCATTCTCGAGGACAGGAACAATAGTGACGGACTCCTTCAAAAGTTTGTACTCAAGAAGCTCAATCTTCAGCAGAGACTCTCTCTCCCGGAGTTCCTCGACCAGGCGAAGAAGCTCCGTGACGTCAGGTGGTCGAGGCTGGACCTGAGCTGAGGAGCGTGGAAAGTACATCCCAAAGGAGCGCGAGATTGACGCCTTCTGAGGCAGCTTCCCCGAGCTCGGCGACGGCAATGGTGGTTTTGGAGGCATTTCTTGCTTCGAACGCGCTGGCGACTTCTGCAGCCCCATGGCCAATCTCACCTTCCCGGCCGCCATTGCTACCCCAACTCTACCCCTCTCTGTCTCTCTAAAAACAGATGCTTTAAATCCTTCCGAGTAGGCAAGTTTTGGGGGCTCTGTTTTTTTTTTTCTTTTTCCAGCCCAGCCTACATACTTCCGAAAACAAGAGACGGAGAGACGGATTGTGTCTGTCTGAGCTGAGTGTTGCAGAAAAAGAGAAGGGGGGGTGTGTGGAGAGACGGAGCTGTCTGAGCTGAGTGTTGCAGAAAAAGAGAAGGGGGGGGTGTGTGGAGAGACGGAGTGAGAGAGAAGAGTTTGAACTTGAAGATTGAGAGAGAGAAATATAAAATTATCAGGGGTTTTTTTGATAGAGAACGTTGATAATTTAAAAAGGGCAAAATGCTCTGATAACGAGGAACGGTCTTCTTTTCTCGGATCCGGTTTGAACAATGCAAGTTCTAAAACAAAGAAGAAATTAAACACAAATACGATCTTACATTAAAGGGAGTTACGCAATAGAAACAAACAGTGAACGCTTGGGAGTAAGTAGATCAACAGATACTCGCTGGGTCTTCCCGACAGCTCGGTATATTAAAAAGGGTCAGTTTACAACGGTCGGCTTAGTCCCAACTCTTTTGCCTTAGCTACAAGCTTCATGGGCGGACACGTGCCTATTTGATATACTTAGTCAAAGCTCAAATGAATGGCCAATTTGTTTTGATCTGAAATTCCGACCAAAACAATTTAAAAATCGCAATAAAATTTAAGAATTTAGATATATAAATCATCAAAAAGAAAAAAACCCCCAAACTATAACATAATACGTACAAATTAGGCTTTGAAAGTCCGGAGTAAATGAAAATTAATGAAGCTTTTATGTGCGCGGTTGATTGTTGAGATATCTAACGACAGAAGATAATAAATAGTGAGCTTTTTTACCTTTTTCATTCATTTCGTAATGAATAGTGAGCTAATAACTAAATTTTTTCAAACATATATTAAATTAATAATCAAATAAGTGTCGAGTTTGAGTCTTTGAATGATCTTTAGAGCATCTTACGTACGTTTTACGTGGGAACTCGCTATATGTGAGATATCTGTGTTATTTACTTCATCGCATGTTTGTTTATTTGAATTGTCATTGTTAGTGTATGTGTCCACAATACTTATTTAGATGGAGCTTGTTGTGAAGGCGGAAGGACGCGAAAAATTAGAGTGATGAGGCCGAGCGGTCTCAATTAAGAAAGCAAGAAAGGAGTCTCGTACACATGTAGGGGTGGTGGGAAATAAATGAATGAAGAATCGAAATAAAGTGGTCCTCCGATCTGTATCCATAATGTCTTGGCCATTTGCACGCCATGGCAACGAAGCATGAACATGAAAGAGTAGTTAATGTGCATCCCTTCTGTCAGGCTCCATTTTACCCACTCTCATCCATAACATTCCGCGTTTGCGGATTCGGATTGGCATTTTTCCAATATCCTTTCTTTCTTTATATTTGTGGGTAGAGGCCGGGGCTGCTGCCATTGGATGACATGCTGCTGTTATATGTTTTTGAGAATATGAACTGCATCAGCATTCAGGAGTGTATATATATAACTGCATAGTATGATCAAGCCAGCTTATGTAGTTCATATTCTATTGATTTTTTATTTACAATTGAACAGATCTTTTATATCTTACATATATATCTTTTCTTTTGGTCATTAATATTCATGTCTGATATTGTCGTGAGATCCAAATAATTCCCGTCTGTACAAAGGAACGATGAGTGGGGGTAGTGATATCCTGAGACAGTTTCGATGCTTAAGTCAGTACGAGTGTAAGAGAAATTTGAGAATATGAGAGCAAATATTAGGGATAGATTGTTTTACCTGTATACGGTAGAATTCTCGACTATTTATAAGACTTAGCATGCCTTGACTAAGTCGCCTAGGTGGTGTGGTAGTCGTCTTTCCAACTTGTTAGGCCACCATTCTTTTTTTTTGAGTTTGAGTAGATTTTCTTGACCCCGAAATTTTGTCCTGGTATGCTGTCTAGCTGTCACTTCTTCTGTACTGCATCACCTCCCCTTTCTATTAGTGGGGCATGTATGGGCTCCTGACCCACATTTAATGTGGTGGAGAGAAGGTGGGTGGGTTATCCGGGATCGACGCGCTAGGGGCTTCAGGCACCCTTGCAGAATTTAGTATTTAATGAGTCGTGGCCGCAGTAGACTTTTGCATTAAATACAGAGTGGACGTGTCTGCTCTTCTGACTCTATCCTGATTGGAGCGTGTTTGCTCTTCTGACTCTATCTTGACCGTGGCTTGATCCATTGCGCTGGTTACCTCTCGCTCAGCCCCTTGAAGTCTCGTCTCCTGTGCTGATTGCCTTTCGCCCGTATTCTTAGAGTCTCTCTTCCTGTGCTGATAGTGTCTCGCCCGTCTTCTTGGAGTTTCGCCTCCTGTGCTGATTGCCTCTCACCCGTTTTCTTGGGCTCGCCTCCTACGGACTTGAGCCTCTCTTCCCTTCTGGTCTCCCCATTCTTGAGGCTGGGCCCGAGGCCCGATCTCCTATAGGTGGGCCTCCCCTCATAATGTCTTACACTTGACCTAGCCATTATTAATAAAGTTTCTAATTAATTAATGGACCTTAGTAGTGGAAACATTTCCAGGAGTTCAATTCCAATGCTGCAACTTTAATTTCGTGTACATCATTCACATTGTATGGCCGGTTTGGTTACAGGTTATACGTAGAATCGAATTCTAGAAGCACACTAATGTTGTGATCGTATAGCAATTACGATAACTAATACTGAATTAATCAAATAAGAATTACACACAGAAATTTATGTGGTTCGGTACTGTATCTACATCTATGAGAGTGAGCGACAAAAATTTCATTATCATCTAAAATAAAGTTATATCATATATATTTATACTAACTTTAAGTGTATAAACGTATTTAAGAAAATTTATAAAATTACTTTCGTCATTCATCTGCTCGCTCTGTTATCTACCATTCTGACAATGTATACTCATTAAATATGAGCCACATACTTTAATAATTACTTTGCCTGAAAACTTGTACAAATTTACGAGATGTTTGTTTGCATGGAAGTAAAGTGTTTTGTTTATTACACAGAGGTCCGAGTCAATGACAAGTTTCACATAAATAGACAGAGCTCGGCATATATATGTATTTCAAATCCGAAATGTTTTTCCTTTTTTGCTTCAGTATGAAGGCATTTTTTGGTGGTAAAAAATTAGAAAACTTTCAATTCTTTCTTCGGTTTCTCCCCCAAATTATCAGAGGCCTCCATGGTAATCTGGCTTGTAAGACCCAGAAATTAAGTAGGGCTATTTTAGTTGGAATTTACAGTCCCTGGGTCTATTATTTATGGTCTGAGCAGTGATGGGGCTCACATCATTGGTGTCGTAGACGGTAGAAAAGCTATATACCTGAAGAACAGCTCATAGACATAACAAAATGACAGCCAACTTTTCCCCCCGAATCCAGAAACCTTGTCGTCACATTAGATTTTGAGGCCACCTTGATTACCGTCCCTTATAGAACTCCAAGTACAGGGCAAAGACATGCAATTAAAAAACGAACTTCTGATACCAAATTAATTAATTAGCAAATGATCAGGTCCAGTACTTATCTCGACATGCCATCCTACAATGGTGTGTAACACCAATTCAACGGAATAGATTATATTGGATTTGCATGGGCTCTGTGACCCTCGTTCGGAGCACTGAACCAGAAAGTTGAGTTGAGGGTTGAGTTGTTTATAAATAGTAATAAATTGAGATGGTAAAATAAATTTAATAGAATTTATTAAAATGAATTTAAATATATTTAGATGTTATAATGATATTAAATGTATTTATATAAAATTTTAAAAAAGTTATGAGTTCAACGTGTAAACATGATGAAAAAAATTACGAATCTTACGTATAAAAAGATTTTGAATTAAGATATATTTAGTGATTTAAGAATGAAATGTTTAAATGTTAAACTTAAAATTAAAGTTGTTCAAAATATCTATTTTTATTATTATATTAGCGTAACTTCTACATGCGCGTTGGGTATATTTATATAGTTTTTATTTTTATTTTTTCAGGGGTCATATAGGCACATATATGGTACATCTTTTCTCCGCCCAACCTTACATGCCAAACTTTCTCAAAAAGATCGGGGCATTGCCCTAACAAAATTTTTATATGTGTATATATATATATATATATATATATATATATATATCTGATTGAGACTTTGAGCTGAGTTCGAATTGTCTCAGGGGATTGAAAGAGAAATTCATGTGCTTGCCCTCGAATGTGTCAGGGAGAGAGGGACTAGGGAGTAAGTAACACATGCACCCAATAACTGTGGGGTCGGTAGCTTTGAGCTGCATGAATGCCCAACATATCATTTGTTCCCAAAAAAGGCTGTGTGTTTGTAGGTTCTGCTCTCTTCCCGTGAGTCTATTCTTTGGAGTACTTGACGCTGCTCACGGGCTTTGAAACTCAAACACATGATTTGCTTCTGGAGAAACAAAAAAAAAAAAGATAAAAAGTTGCAGTACAGGATCGTTTTCAATTAACAAAACTGCATTTAACACACATATAAAAGTAGATTTAGATTTACTACAATTATTCGAATATATATATATATATATATCTTCTATAATTCCGAGAGAGATGGACACAATACGTAAAATTCACTAAATTTAATGCATAGAAGTCCTAATCGAAGTAGTGTCACTTTTCATCATGTCCCAAAGTTCTCTTATAAGTTGATATCTGATCTTAGATATCGTCCAACGAAAGAGTCTCATTACGTGACCATATGTCCAGTGACTTGAAAGGGCAGTCTGAGTACGTTTTCTTGGGAAAGGCTTCCTTCCCCCCTTTTTCCAGAAGTTGGGGTGACCACTTTCATGCTTTTATGGAGGCAGGGAGTTTTGGAACTTTTTATTTTTATTTTTACTCACAAACAGCTCAGTTTTTGGTTCATTTTTGGGACCATGAATGATGCTTTATGCTTTATGACAATATTTTTTGTCTTGCATCAGGGCAATGATAGTATGGATGGTCCATTTGAGAAGTATGTTCCGCTCACCTACTATAACACATGGTAATCCAAGGATGTTTCTTACCCGTGTTCAGCAAGGTACTGTTTTGTGATTTAAACTTGAATATAATAAAAAAAAGATTTAAACTTGAAGATATGGACACAGCAAAAAAAGAAAATGAACGACCATAATGAGAACCCAATAGAGATTTATGACAATTCAATGCTGCCACCCTGTAACAACAAAGAGGACCGATCCCCAAATGCCAATTCAAGAATCTTATCAAGAGTTCCAAACCCACTAGAGCCGATCATAACAACACTTCGGGGAAAATCATTAAATAAATATGAAGTAATGCGTCATAACAATCTCCAATTAATTTATCATATTAACACTAGAAAATTTATTGATAGAATACATAAAAAGAATTGTAGTTATTTAATGTACTTCCTACAAAGGTTAGATCCAATCAACTGGAGGAGCAAGGCATAGAATCACGGGTCGGCAGAACTTCGCTGAATTAGAAGATATAAGACCCAACACAAATCAAATCATATGTAAAAAACAATTTCCAACCTTCTTGCTGGCCTTAGAACCCACCAAGTAAACTTTAATCAAAGGAGTTGCCACTCATCCTCGTGCGCATGGCCCTCGGCATCACTCATGGCCGCCACACCAAAGGAATCATCATGTTGGAGCCCATCAGTACTGACTGAAGACTCGGGATGACTAATTGGTTTCGACAAATTATGCTTCTGAGCCACGGTAAATAATGGGGCACCATTTGATTCATCAGCTAGCTTGGACGCCCGGAGACAAAAATCATCAAAGTCATCTGTCAACCAGGAAAAATGAACGAGAATATATTCCAGTCAATAAAACATTGGTCATAGGAAGTGAGCAGTGGAACCATGAAACTAAATCAAGAGGGAGCAGCAAACCTTTGTCTTGACAATAAAATCCAATTGCTAAGGATGGATCAATTGAGTCCAACGAAATGTGCCGAATGATACTAAGAAAGAAAGAATTAGAGAGCCGAACAAAAATAAACCTTGAACAGGAAATCAAACTTGGCAATAAACTTACTTGCAGTGGTAAGATGAAGTATCAGCCTCTAGATCGTCCCTACTAATGTTAACCGCCTAGTAACAAATAGCATTAAGATAATATAGTCAGCAAAGAGAAACCAAAATTGCATTATATGCTCAAACAGCCTAGAATGTAAAAGAGCCTAGAATATGCTCATATTGCATAAGGAGCATATTCAAGACTGATAAACAAAAACCAGAGGGGAAACAAGATGATATTAACAATGATGAAAAAGAAATGCAAGAATGACAAACAAGATGCTGAGGCTAATATTCAACAATCCACCTTGGTATTTTGGTCAATTCACATTTTTATTCTGATGATTCAAACTAAAGAAATTATTTATAGGTCTTGCAATGAGGCCTAAAAAGTTGCAGGTTTTGCATATATGTGTATTTTCAAGAGCTATGATAGACTGACAACCGAACCACATTTTATTTACAACTTATCAATCAAATTTATATATTTTTTTTAAAATTCAAATCCGTCAAACCAAAATTAAAATAAAGAATAAAGCTAGATACACCGTTTTGGGTCCCATTGGTGTGAACCGCTCCCCTCTTTTTTTTTTTTTCTTTTCTTAATGATAAAAAAAATATTATTTAATAATATTATGGCTTTTTTTCTTTTCTTAAAAATGTTTAAGAGTGTTAAAAAAATTATGTCAAAAAAAAAAAAACTAATGGGACCCATAAAGGGACCCAACTAACGGTGGCTGTAGATGCCCCTTAAAATAAATATTTCAAAATTTTATTTTATTTAAAGATTGTAGAAAAATTGTAAAGTAGTTGTTTTATCTTTTCTCAGTTTTCAATCCGATGAAACGGTAAACCCCAATTAGCGGATAAAACATGAATAATTGAGTCATATATCAGATATATCAATTTCTACAGCATAGTTCTATCCATCTAACATAAGTAATTACAAGTCCTTACATAGGAAGTAATTAATTCAAGTGAGGGTACATACTGGTTGAGTATCGTGTGGATCAAGGAAGAAAGCTTTATCATCTTGCACACCAACAATGTAAGTTGAAGCCCCAGGCTTCCCACCTACGATGCCAAGGCTCTGTGGGAACATAAATGTTGCCTGCAACAAAGGAATGTATCTACAAAGAATATGACAGTGAGTTATTAATTAGATAGTAAGAAATAAGAAGCAGGATATAAATATGTTCTGAATTTCACTGAAAAAATCATTGAGTTAACATACAAGTCAATATTTTCGGCATAACCACATTTTGAGAATTAGTATATTTAAAAAGGGATATGGGTCTCACTAGGATCAGTTAAACAGGATAATCATCAACTGCCTTCTCATATCAATGAAATATGAAATTCTTGGAGATAAAATAAATGTTTCTGCCTATAGAAGGTGCTCAAATGCCTGGGAAAGGGAAGTTCGTAATCTTTATAAAAATAAAAATAAAAATAAGTGCAGGATGCTACAGTTGTAGATATAATTAGCACTTACAAAAAAAATTGTAGATCTAATTAGTCTTTTCAGAGTGTAAGCACAAACATGACTCTCACAGCGTTACAAAAGGTATCACAGTCAATCCATGCCAGAAATATGGGATTTAAGTAGTGTCACAAGGGAATGTCCGAACAAGGATATCGGAGATTTGATTGAGGACCAACTTTAACATCCCAGATCAATAAGAGGGTGGTAAACAGGTGTAGTGAATGAAATCACATATTGCCTGGGAGTGAAAAGTTCTTGGCATTAATAAAGATTCCAAAGAACTCTTTTTTTTTTTTTTTTGGTAAGTTGATTCCAAAGAACTCTAATCTTAACTTCCCTAGTCCTTTTGGAATATAAACACAAATATGACTAGCTCTTTCCTTGAGTCGTTACACCTCTCCCTAAAACAAGGAGTGAAAGGTATATAATGGGTTTGATTCCATGTGGGTTCACGATTTGCATCTATACAAGGTAGACAAAAAAGCATCTATCAAGTCTTTCCTCAAGAAGATTTTTTTTTTTGATAATTAAGTCTTTTATCAAGTCTATCAAGTCTTTCCTCAAGATGATTGTATATTCACTGGGTTCACTGGGATTTTTCGCTGGGTGCTAAACCCAGTGAATATACAATCCCAGCTAAACCAAGACCAGATTAAAAAGGAGAAAAAAACTAAACCAAACCAGTCATTAATATACAATGGTTTGAGATACCCATGCTAAACTAGATTCTAAAACTTCCTAGGATAACAAAAGTTCAGAGACAAACGACAATTTGTGAAAAACCTGTAACTTTACAAACCTGGGATTGACTTCTTCAAGTCCAAGAACCAAAGGGACCAATAAAAGAATGGGTGTCCAATCAGCTTGACCTCTTGAAAACTCACAACAATGCCGAGAGGCATCTTCAATGCAAAGAACAGGAGCTCCACCTCGCTCCCCATCTTCATCTCCAGAAACAATATAAACAGCCATAGGAAGTGGCTGGTCCTCAAGGTCGGTTACTACTCTTTTAAAGCGGGCTAGATTTTCCCATGTGCGGCACATGGCATAAGGGCCCACCCATGACCCAGCAGCTAGGTCATAAGCCTTTCCAGCTTGAAGAAGGTTGTGGATAGAGAAAGGTGATGCCTCAGAATCCCCAAAATAGTGAAGAATCTCAATGTATTCTCGATCCAGCGGCTGCACATGTTGCAAATAAACCTTCAGAAAGATGCAGGGATGATTATCTCTAAGATGAATCAAAATTCATCTAACATGGTTTTAGGAAAAAAAAAAAAACTAAAAAACTAAAACACTATATATATATATATATATATATATCTATCTATCTCATTTCTACCATACACCTTACCTTTTGCAGAGGTTTCCTCCAAGATCTCCCTAATCGATGAAAAAGCAATGCCTGCAGAGAAAAGATAAAGCCATTCATTAACAATTTGTTCTGATTAAAGCAAGAAAAAAACCACCAAATGAGCAACAAACCTGAAAATCGTTTTAAAACAATATATAGCCACTGAGGCAAAATAAAGCAAAACATACCTGAGCAGCAAGCATCTGACTACTGCGAAGCATGCAACCCCAGTTTACATCACTGGTATATTTTGAATCTTCAATAGCATCAAAACCTGTAACAGGAGATATAGGTTTCATTCCAACAATTCCAACTTACAAAAGCCTTCTTTCTAGATCCCTCATAGAAAAGAGATTATTTCATTAACCAGACCTTTTCGATATGTCATCAAAATTCTTGATGAAAAATCTCGTTCAAATGCTGGTACTCCATTGCTAGTATCAGTATCTCCAGATGATTCTTGTGAGATTCTATAGCACACACCTAAAAGCCATATGTCACTAGTTGAGCTAGAAATGCCAGTCCTGGTTGACCCTAGCACACGTTCCTGAAGTCTCCTCATTGAGCCAATAGCCACAGCCTTCTTCACAGAGGCTGTCCACCCATTTTGTCGGGAATGAACTTCATAAGCTGGTGAGTCACTATGACATGCCTTGTTTTCACTACCTGATGGCTCACTATGTGTTTCAAAGACCGAGAAAGCAGATGCAAAGAAACTTGACCATAACGAAGCCTTGGGGAACTTACTATCACTGATTCCTGGGTCTGAAGATAAGGATGTTGGACTTCTATTTGAGGTATCTGTTAAGGTTTTTGAAGAAAAATCTGAAGCAACAGCTCTCTCACAGAAACCCTTCATTACCTACTCATGAAGCATCATACAATGATGTAATCGGCTCATAGAAGCAAACCAAATTTCAGTATTTACCTGCCATCAGAGATAAATATAAAAATAAATTCCAATCTGGAACACAAGGAAGCAAAAGAGACCAAACCCTACCAATTTTTATTTTTATTTATTGGTAATCAAAAGGATTTCATTAATAGAAAAAGGCTAAGCCCAGGTCCACCAGTGGTATACTTGAGAAAACTTAGCTAGTGGTTACAAAGAAAAAAGAAGTTTATGGACACCAAATCCGTTACAAGCAATAGAACCCGCCCAAGAAAGTAAGGTCCTATAGAAAAAGAAAATAAGTTCCTCCAAAGATCTCTCACAATCTTCAAAGTTTCTCTTGCATTCCTCTCTCTCTAGATGCATCAACATATACAGATAGGAATCATACGCTAAATAGTCGTCACCTATAAGTTACCCCGGAGGCCTCTCCAACTGGCTAGAAAATTCACCAAATAAAGAGGCATGACCCAAGATAAGCCAAGCCTTGTGAAAAACTCATTCCACAGCTTCTTGGCCACCTCGCAGTGGAGGAGTAAATGATCTACCGATTCCTCACATTTTTTGCATATACAGCACCAATCTATCACAACTATACGGTGTTTCCTCAAATTGTCTGTTGTAATGATCTTGTTCAGGGTTGCTGTCCACACAAAAAAAGCCGCTCTCGATGGCGCTTTTGTCTGTCATATACTCTTTCATGAGAATTTGGGTAGTCCGGGGGTAGAAAGGACTTGATAGAAAGAACTAACTGAGAAAATACATTTCTTAGAGTGTCTCCATTGCAACTTATCCCCCGTGCCTCCGAAGATGTTGAAAGAGTATAATGACACAAAAAACTCTAGAATAATCTCCAATTCCCAATCTTGGGCATCCCTCACAAAATCAATATTCCATTGAGGGGTGCCATTTGAAAGGACCACAAGATCAACAATCCATTCATCATTTTCTCTTGCGACATAAAAAATAATGGGGATTTGAGGCTAGTTGGGCCTCCACACCAAATGTCATGCCAAACTCTGACCTGTGAACCATCCCCTACCACAAGATATTCCCGGCCTCTAAATACCTCCCAATATTTCCTTATAAACTTCCACAATCCCACCCCATGTGTGCCTTGGACCTCATTTGAAAACCAACCACCTCAGGACACTCCATATTTTGAATCTATTACTGACTTCCAAAGTGCCTTCCATTCGTTTTGGTACCTCCATAACCATTTACCCAAGAGAGTTTGATTGAATTTCACCTAGTGACGAATCCCCGAGCCTCCCCTAGAAATTGGAGTGCACACTGTTGGCTAATTGATCAAATGAAGTTTGGGCTCCTCCCCCATTCCACTCCATAAGAAGTCTCGTTGTAGCTTCTCAACGCGATTAGCTACCTTTGTGGGAAGTAGAAACAGCGACAAATAGTATGTGGGGAGATTTGAGAGGGTGCTTTTAATCAGCGTCAATTTCTCCCCTTTAGATAAATAAAACCTCTTCTAAGTGACCAATCTACGCTCAACCTTTTCGATCACCCCATTCCAAGTCATTTCAGATTTAAAGGAGACTCCCCATAGTAGACTAAGATAGGTGAGGGGTAAAGTTGATACCTGACAATCCAAGAAAGTAGCCAAAAAATTTGCATCCTGAACAACCTCCACTAGCACTAATGTGGACTTTAAAAGATTGACTCTCAGACTTGATGTGACTTCGAAACAAAGTAGAAGCCCCATCAAACCCTACAAATAAAAGGAACAAGTTCCTAAAGTCTAGAAACAAAGAAAAAAACCAAGAGTAGTTGTGAGCAGTCATCACTCAATGAAGAGTTTGGAGGGTAATGGTTTTTAACACTAACACTACCTTCTTGACATCTTCAAAGGTTCTAGCATTGCACTCCCATCAAATGCACCCCATTAAACACAAATAGACCATCCATTCAATATTACTGTGGCTTGCAAGAGGGCCTTGCCAGCATCTCCAACCCCCCTTGGAACATATCCCAATCAAAATTAAATAATGAAAGTTAAAAAAACCAACTTTCTTTGTTTCCACTCAGGAAAAAACTGTTTTTTAGATTCACAGGAGAAAACCCAAAACCAGTGGATGCACATAATCCATGGCATGACAATTGCACATCAAATGTCCAGACAAACTAAAGTGTTTTTTGTTATCTTTTCAATAGATACATTACATGTTTAACTGCTACTAACTACTTATAAAAAATAACATTCAACTAATACTTCTGGGGCTTCTGAGAATTCCATGATTAGTATACCAATGATTAGTATAGGTTACAACAAGGCTCTCCCTTTCCATTTTAACATTAAGTTCCGTCCAATCTGGAAATAATTTCTGTGACCTGAGATTCCATGAAACTTCCTTTGGTTCCCTAATAAGACTATTCGCAAAAAGCCATAAAGATCTGACTATAAAATTTTTATTGGCACTGGTTTTTCGAAACAAAATTTTTACTAATTGTGGAATTGTTGGGGTGGACAGGCACGGAGTCTGTTGCCCAATTCCCCGGAAGTGCCTCAAGTAATTGAACTGAAAATGTTTCTAGTTCAATAAATTGCTCGCTTGGGTTCAAACCTAAGACTTGGAGGGAGCATCCCAACAAGACAAAAGCTCTTTACACTTGAGCCAACCCCGCGGTTGAGATCCATCATCCGAGTATAATAATCAATGAGATAAATACAAAATACAAAGGTAGAATCCCATAAATGACAGACAAATTGGGATCTGAAAGCGTCTAATGAATCGTAAGTGATCTAATTATCCAATGAGTTCGTGCAATTCAGAGATATCGGAAAACAACAACAGGATTTCTTGCAACAAAAGTCCTAATCAATTCGAGCAGCACATAATAACCAGAAAATTCAAAAACCTAATATTAGAATGAAAAACCCACAATATATATGATTATGCTTGTAGAAAAGATAGAGAGAGAACAGGAAGAAAAGGACAGCTGACCTGAAAAACTGCTGAATTTGAGTCTGATAAAAAAAAAGGAAAATAGTGGAATCGATGCTTTTGGGGTCGGAAAAACTGCCGGGCGCGTCGCTTCTTGGGTATCAGGGAATTTACCTTGTAATGGTGAGCGTCTGAGGAAATTTTTTTCACACAGCCAGATAGATAGAAAACCAAAAAAGTAAGCAGAGATCGAGATCGAGGTCGAGGTCCGAGCTTGTTTCGGAATCTATAACTCTCGGAACTTGATTGAGACCAACAGGCAACAATCCCCACTAAGAATTATACCGAAAAATTCTGTTAATAATCCCTTTACATATATAAACCATATTATATATATATAGATTTATTTATTTTTATCAACTATTTAGTGTATAAATAATAAATAAAAGAATCTAATTAGACTAAAAATAAATTCAAAATAATTAAAAAAATTTAAAAATTAAAAAAAAAATGGTGTATAATGTGTAGAAGATGAATAATAAAATTCCTAATTATTTATTTATGTATTTATTTTTTAGTATTATTTTTTGAAAATATTACTTTTTCTTTTTGGGCTTGGAAAACTAGGAGCCAGCATTCTAAGTGCTCGGCCTAAATTTAAGCCCACATAGAAACACCTTAGCCCAAGCCCAATCAAAAGTAGTGAATGATTCATAGTCTCAAATCCTGGATTGACTCTACCTGGCCGATGTCTCTATTTCATTGAATTTTATGCTAAATATATTAAAAAAAAAGTTGTGAATAAAGTTATAAGTTGATATGCTTTAATGTAGTCAGATTGTAAAAATTTTTTATTGTAACGTAAATTTAACAACTCATGTTAAGTTATAGAGAAATGTTTGGATCTGACAATCTACATAACCCATATTTACAGATGGCCAATTCCAAGCTGACATGTAGTTCACCCCTTTAAGCAGCTACTACACCCACATGTACTAGATTAAGTGATTAAATTAAGTGCATGTTTGGGGTTACGATGAGAAATATTGGTTTTAGTTTAAGGCTTATAACTTAAAGTTTAATGTAATAAACTCTACTACTAAAAAGTCATTTACTGTTTAGGATCCATATGTCTAAAGCACTTTTAGAATTAGTTACGGTAGTTTTTTAAAATATATAGTTATCTGCAGGAGTTTTTTTATAAAAACTCCAATTTTATGCTTATTGAAAAAACTGATTTTTAGCTTTTTCAATCAACTAAAGCGTTTTTAATAAAGTTACCCAAACATGTCATTTTTCTTTAAAAGTATTTTTAACTGCTTAAAAGCATTTTTAAAACTTTGAAACGCAATCCCAAATATGCTCTAAAGCAAACGGGCAACGCAAGATGAAGGTTGTTAAGTCCAACAAGAGACTCGTGAACCATGAACCCAAGAAACTGATCTCAATGCCGACTAACTAATTCCTCGCTGCTAACTGACCAGTTCCTCGCCGCTAACTGACCAATTCCTCACCATCGACGAACCCGACTGACCAAATCGGTGATTTTCTTTCTCTCTTAGATTTTCTTCATGCAAGATTGGTGTTCGACAATCCCACGAGATGATTTTCTTTCTCTTAGATTTTCTTCATGCGAGATGGTTTTTTTGGACTTTATAGAATCATATTCTAAGACCTAACAGGAGATTGGTGTTGATTGTTGGTTTTGTTGGGATTTATATTTTGGGATTTGTAGATGGTGTTTGGCATACGTTTATTTATTTTTCTAGCATTTAATTTGCTTATAGCTACATATATAAATTTTGCAATTTACAAAAGTCATTACATACTTCTATCAGCATCTCAGTGTACTAGTTTTGAAGTTGATATTTTTTCTGCTATGGTCCAAGAGATAAAAGGGGATGGAGATGGGGCTGGGCATATAGGTCGTGTTCCAATTGATGATTCAGCTTATAGAACCCGTTAAAGATGAACAATCTCAAGAGAGTAATATAAGAAGCTTGCAAAAATACTCTTTTGTACAGATTTTTGCAAAAAGCGAACATTATAATGAACAAAAAAATTTAACTTCTATGATTCTTTCAGGACAAAAACCTTGGAAATTGTTAGGCTGAGACTCTTGTTATTTTTGGTAGTATAGAAATTTGTTAATTTTGTTTGGATGTTGGCAAAGTGCCATTGTGTAAGAAAATGGGAAATAAAGTGCGTAAGACCAGAATTAACAACCTTCATCTCGTGTTGCCCATTTGCTTAAGTTTAATCATTTAATCCAGTGAATGCATGTGTAGCAGCTGCTTAGGGGGGTGGGCTACATGTCAGTTTGGGACTAGCTGTCTACAAATATGGGTTATGCAGATTGTCGAACCCAAGCATTTTCTATAAGTTATATTATTTTATTATTTTATTTTTGTAAGATTTATTTATAGATCTATCACTTCTTGTGTACAAAATATACATCCCACTTTCAACATAATTATATTTATTTTCATTACCATTCGATCTGCTCGTATATATATTTCCAAATAACAAGTTAAGAATCAATAGAAAATGTGCATAAGCACAAAAATTGATATTCTAATTGAAGCAAAAAATATCTTCAATAAGCCTTATTTTTTGTTTTTTGTTTTTAAATTGGAAAGGCCTTTAGCCATTTCATTTATTAAAGAAAATTGCTTTTAGCCAATATTGTAGATTGAATACATTGAGCAATAACTTCAACATCTAAAAGCTCATATTGCAAGGACACAACCTCATAAGTGTGTGAGCCACACTATTACATTGCCATTTCACATGCTGCAAATGCCATGAGAAACCATCAAGAACACTGCATATGATAGTGACTAAATTCATCAGGGGTCCATTAGCTTCTTTGTCACGATATATAGCCTGCACAACCTGTAATGAATCACCTCCAAAGAAAATATTCTATAATTGAAGATCTCTATATAATAGAACTGCCTCCATTAATCCTCTAGCCTTTGCAATTATCAGCACAACATTAAGATTAAGTGGTTTCATTAAATTGAGCAACGCTGATCCATCCTCATCCCTTAGCACAATGCCAATTCCGATCTTATGATGATTAGAGTGAGTAGCAGTATCCCAATTGAGTTTAACCCAATTTGGTGGAGGAGATTCCTACTTTAAGATTTGAGGTATAACATAGGTTGGGTTCACACCTGTGTGCTTGAGAGCTTCTTTTATAAAAGACTACTTCCTCAGCAGCATCCTTATACCGCATAACAAGAGTTTTGAATGAGTCTTAAAAAATCAATTTATTTCTCCACATCCAAATTGAACTTGCAAGAACAGCAAACTAAATCCATTCCTCAGAAGACAATCTATTCAACATTTGTAATAGGATATCCATTAGTTCCCCCTCGAAAGTGGTAGCCTTCTGAAAATTCTTATAGCCCATAGACTAAACAACTTGTGCTGATAGGTAAGACCATAATGCGTGTCCAATTGTTTCATCCTTTTGAAAGCAAATGGGGCCTTTAGCATCCTTTACAACTTGCCTCCTGAATAAATTGAGTTTGGTTAGGAGAGCATCAACACTTACACCCCACAAGAAGACCTTCATTGCATTGGAAATGTCCAGGGACCACAATGTCTTTCATAGAGAGTCATAAAGACTTTTCTGAGATGATTCTCCTCGAGTACACTTTGTTTGTTGCATACATAAATGATGAGCACTCTTTATAGTAAAAGTGTCATCCGGGATATCTTTCCAAACCATTTTATCCAAGACCTCAT
This sequence comes from Platycarya longipes, assembly GCA_036559045.1. Lineage (NCBI taxonomy): Eukaryota > Viridiplantae > Streptophyta > Magnoliopsida > Fagales > Juglandaceae > Platycarya > Platycarya longipes. The sequence goes on along the minus strand of CM071797.1, from coordinate 9,968,170 downwards.
AGGCCATTATTGGAATCCGCAACATTTGAGCCATTTCTTCTTGAGTAAAAATAGCTTTTAACAATTCCACATTCCACCACCCTATGTCAATATCAATCAATTATGAAACCCGAGCATATTCAGACAAAATCTTGATTGGAGATTGGATTTCGTTAGTGACAGTATGGGGTAGCCACTTATCCTTCCAGACTCGTGTCTCAGTGCCATCACCTATTCGCCATATGACACTTGTGTTAAAAAGGTTTGTAGCCTACCAAACACTTGTCCATATCTATGAAGGTTTTGAACCAAGACTTGCCTCAAGGATCAAAGAATGTAGGAAATACTTTGCTCTAAAGATTAGACCCAAGAGAGAGGTGGGGGAATGTAGTAGTCTCCATGCTTGCTTGGCCAAAAGAGCAGTATTAAAAGCCTCTAAGTCCCTTAACCCCATTCCACCACAGGCCTTCCCCATGCATAAGCCTTGCAACTATTTCCAATGGATCTTATTACCTTTCTTTTGGTTACCCCACCAGAAATTAGAGATAAGAGAGTTGAGCTTTTTAACTAAGCATTTAGGCAATCTCAAAATACTCCTACAATAAATGGAGATTGCTTGTAATACTGCTTTGATGAGGATCTCCTTCTTGGTTATGGATAAAAGCTGTGTTTTCCATTGAGCCACCTAATCTGCACCCTGCCAACCAATCCATTGAAAACTACCACTTTTTTTTTTTTTATCTTCCTATAATAGAAAGAAGACCTAAGTACTTTTTCATATTAGAGGAGACTCTCAATCCAGCAAGTTCCATCAAGTAATACTTGATGGCTTGTCAAGTGTAGATGCTAAAAAATAGAGATGTTTTATCTTGGTTGAGATGTTGACCTGAGGCATTTTCATAAAGGCCCAATATGGAGTTAAGGTTACTCCACCACGTGGCTTTAAAGAATAATAAACAATTGTCAGCAAATAATAAATAGTTCATTTTCACTACTTCTATGATATAACCTTTTTGTATAGCAGCTTAGAGTTGTGAACTAAGAGCCTCAGCACATAGAATAAATAGGTAAGGTGATAATGGGCAATCTTGCCTTAAACCTCTTTGTGGAGAGAACTTATCACTAGGGTTTCCATTAACAAAGACTGAAAATGAGGAGGCACAAATGTATTTCATCACCAAAGTAACCCATTTAGCATTAAAACCCAACTTGAATAGCACAATAGTAATAAAACTTCATTCAACACGATCGTAAGCTTTACTCGTATCCAGCTTTAGGGTCATATAACCATGTCTTCCATTCAGCCTACCCTTCATTGTGTGTAATGTTTCATATGCAACTACTATATTATCACTAGTAAATCGCCCAAGGATAAAAGCGCATTGATTAGGTAAAATAATGCTAGGCAAAATAAGTTCCAATCGATTGGCTAACATTTTGGTGATCACTTTGTAGATCACATTACATAGACTAATTGGTCTATATTTAGTCACTGATTTTGGACTACTACCCTTTAGAATAAGCACAATATAGATGTAAAGATGTTTAAGAAATAATATATATGGCTGAAATCCTCCTTAACGAGTGGAGGAGATAACATCAAATGTATATAGAATAAATTACAACAATGTGATCATATAAAATAGGAAAGAATCAAAATACAAATGTTGAAAATATATCTACGTATATTTACAACTATATATTCAAATTTTATGAAACTAAATTGGGATATAGCAAATGTTATAGAGAATCATTTGATTTTCCCTTATCACCCCCTACAAGGTGAGCGTGGTGGAAGAGATAACGCTGAGCTTGCTTTTAAAGAGAAATAATTGAGGCTTGGTGATGCCTTTGGTTAATGAATCAACAAGTTGCAGATGTGAAAGGACAAAATCAGCTTTCAAAGTGCTATTAGCAATAAGTTTACGAACAAAATAGTAGTCACTAATATGTTTCGACCGAGGGCGAGTAAATAGATTGACTGCCATAAAAATTGCACTTTGATTGTTGCAAAGAATTTTGGGTGTCGTTGAGAGTATAACATGGAGGTCCCAAAGTAGTTGAACAATCTAGGCAATATCTGTGACATCCCGATTTTTTTTTCTTTTTATGAGTGATATAATTTCTTTAATTATTCTTTGGAGATATTTCTGAAATATATATATATATATATATATATATGTATATATTTATATAGACCTTTCTCCTTTTATTAAGTAAGTGAATAAGAGTAATATTGGAATTTTGGTGTAAGAGGTGTCTAGAAAGTGTAATTTTTTTTTTTTTTTTTTATATTTGATATGATAGGATAGAGGAATACATATATAAATATATATATATATATATACATGAATTTTATTCGATAAGGGGCATGAGAGATGGAGACATGTAAAAGGGGAAAGAAAAGAGATTATTATTTTTATATACGCGTGGGGTAGCCGACTTATTGTTTTGGTCTTATTGTCTCTTAATGTTAATTTGTATCTTTTGGGAATGTTGGGGAACAAGTGGCAACGTATGAAAGTTGGGAAGTAAAATAGTATTTAATATATATATGGATATAAGTCGGTGGAGAGGGGGTATAACCGAAGGTTTAATTTGACTTTTCTTAAATTTGTCTTATATTAAAAAATTAAGATAAGGCCATGGGGTTAGTAGGACAACTAAGTCTAAATAAAATGACGAAACGTACTTGTTAGATGGATATGTGGCCAATTACTTATTGTGGAAAAATTAGTTTGTTCCTCTGTTAGCCAGTCAAGATTTTTTTGGTTATTTGGATGGTAGCACACTACAACAAATATTATATTTTCCTGCGTGTCTTTTCGTGGCTAATACCATATATTTCTGTCAAAATTAAGTTTTTATCACCAAATGCATCCATAGCAGACTCGTAGGAATATATTGGTAACTTAAAGGTTTAAAGCTACCACTGCACAAATTGTCAGAAATACTCTCATTTCTGACGATTCTTTTCCTAGCAAAAAGTGTAAAATTTCGCAGGAAAAGATGTGGTAACCATGGTTAACAGGGGTCGAAAATACTTGCATGCTGCAGTGGATATAATTTCCCCTCTTTCGTTGGCTAGCTCAATGGTAAAAATACTTAGTATTTCGGTCACCTTGTTGTAGTCAATGGATCATTGCTCGCTATTTCTATCTGAGATGCTCTCGTTCCAAGTGATCATTTATTTCTTGTTGAAGATCACTGTATTCCTCCATATTGTTTGCCTAGAGAGATTGATATAATGCCTCAAGCTCTTTTGTCTTTCTCTTCAACCATTCCTCTTACACAAGGTCCTTAGATTTGCCCCAATGCTTGAGTTTTAACATGCACTACTTTAACATTTTATTTAGAGTGCCAAAATCACAACCTTTGTCCTGTTATTAATCCCATGCTTGTTATATAACCTCAGCACAGTCTTCGTATGAGCACCAGTGGGCTTCAAATCTAGCTAACTTCTTGGGGGGGAGGTAATTAAGTCAATCTCTGGCCTGTATAATCAAGTAAGAGCGGAAAGTGATCTGAAGTGGTCAAAGAGTACAGCACCCTAACAACCCATCTCCATATTAATCACACCATAAACTAGTAGCATGAACAGTCCTATCGAGTCATTCTTTTGTTAAGGTACCATCTCTCATCTTGTTTAACCACGTGATAGTGTCATTTCGAGCCCCTAGATCATATAATTGACATATAATTAGCACCTGCCTGAATACATCCATCCGAGCATCACTTCCTTGTACCCACTAGATTTTTCCTTGTGAATAAGTAATTCATTAAATCACCAATGCACATCTATTTTCCTGTATGAATACCAGCAAGGTCTTTAAAAATAGAGTAACCCTCATATCTTTTGGCCAAGACGGGATGACCATAAAAACAACATTGATATCGCCCTATTCTAAAAAGCCTATCCTCTGCATTAAATTTTAAAATAGAAGACAATTAATACAATAATTAAAGTATTAGATTTACAAATAGATCTCATATATAATCATTAGATTTACAAAGACATCAAGTCTTATCAATCTTAAACTTTAAATTTGTAAGATTTTTTTTTCGAGTAATGATTTATAATGTATAACTATTTTTATGATTTTTTGTACAACTATATTTTAAATTAGGGACATTTTTATAAAGTAACTTATAAAAGTAAAAGTAATATCACTTTACATAAATATCCTTCATTTAAGACATAATTGTACAAAAAATTGTAAAAATGATTGTGTTTATCTTTACTTTTTTTCTTTATAGACCAAGTATTCCTTGTGATGTCGATAATTATTGCATGAGATCGAAATGCTTTAGTTATAAAAAGACTTCACGAAAATAAATTCATAAACTAATCACTTGACTTGATATGTTGAGTTAGATTATAAAATTTTTTTTATTATAAAATATATCTTATGTATCATATCAAATCAGGTTAACTTGTGAGCTTATTTTTACATATGAAATGTAGTTTTGGTTGTACTTTCTCTTATAGTATGCATTTGTGACTTTTTAAGACACTTTGTATAAAACGATTGGTCTATTTATAATTATTTTTTAAAAATATTCTCTTTATTAATTATGAGTGTTACTAGATGGCCAGCCAATGGCAATAGGAATGGGCATTCTCTCACCTAGACATCGAACTAGTGCATGCACATTAGTGGTCCAATCTGTTTATCAAACAAGGATGACAAAGCTAATTATCAAATTTATACCTAGGTAGGACATTCATAACATGATAACATTTTTTTTTCTTTCTTAAAATTTTATTTATGATGTTTCTGAATATCATGTTTTGTATATAGTAAACTGATCATATGGAAGGAAGATCATGTTAACGGCTGGGTGACATAATTCCTATTTTGCAATATAACACTCAAGAGTCATGTTATAGCACTTCTATGTAGAGTTGGTAAGTGTGGAGGGGCCGGGAGAGTCATACTCCTGAGTCCTGATATAGGCTGATCTGGCTTTGGATCAAATTATAAAACCCACAGGCTTGGAATATTTCTCCTTTTATTTTTCATTCCTTTTCTGTCAAGGCTCAGCAAAGTATCTAAACTTGCAATAGATACCTGCCTTCTTTAACTTTCAAGTATCTTTTCTTTTTTCCCATATATATAATATATATGTTTTGGTTTGATATATAACTTCAAAGCCAAGGCTGCCTGCCTGCCTGCATCGTCTTGAGTTTATTAATTTAGATGACCATATATACAAGAAAAGCCTCCATGCATTAATATTTGTCAACAAGAATTTATAGTAGTTGTGGTTGCGTTGTCTGCATCAAGTTTTGAGTGGAGTGCAGATGTACTTGGCATAATTAATATGCACATATATATGAGAAAATGTACTTAATTTCTTACCAATTGTGTTGAAAGAATACATTGAAAACTAAGGCTAATATTGATCATTAATCTTCCAAAGACCTGCTAACATGATCGGTACGTCTAAATTGTTCTTAATAATTTATCATGAATTGGAATATTTGGGGAGGATAATTATTTCACTATACAGAATAGAAAAATGTGGGAAGGTATCCGATCTGGCCTCAAGAAAAGATCAAAAGCCGAGCGAACAAAATTAAAGGTAATTAAGGCCAGCCTTCAAAGCAAAGAATATCACGATTCATCATCATGTGCATATTATATGGTCTCGTACATGGTCACTGTACTGTCTTATACTTCATGACTAATTATCAAAACTGCATCAGCTAGCCTTATTATTTGCACTGCACGAGGGTCATGATCTATGGCATTAGAGCTGCAGATCGATCACGTTATACACGTACCCATGCGGCCTAGTCTTGAAGGTATATAGAAAGCATGTTGCTTTAAGCATTTAAAATTCATTAAAATATTGAAGCTCATGATCAATTCATATTCGGACTTTGACAAGCTGTTCAGGTCCGAATTTGAAGTTTTATAGTATATCGGTGGGAAGTCTTTTTTTTTTTTTTTTTGTGTTTATAATATCTCGATCGGTTTAATGGGAGCTAGCTATCTATATGACGTGGCCACGTACATCTAATTTAGAGCAGGACGGCGCTTCAATTATATTTTTCGAGGTCTAATTGATTCGGCGATCATAAACATGGTAATTCTTATTTTAATTTATCGTTTTTAATTAACTAATAATTTTATTTATTTGCTAGGGGCTTTTCTCGGTTTCTCCGACGGAGGACTATCGCTTTTGATCTTTTTCTTATTCTTTCCTTTTGCTTTGGGAACTTCACCAACAAATAAAAGGTGGTGCCGATACCATTGCCTTAGTTCCTATCCCTTTATATGTAGCGTTCTTTGTGATTCAGCTAAGAGTAACTGTTTAGATAGATGTTACCTTTAAACTAATATTATTGGACACCAATAATAAGTGGCCACATAAAACATTTTACAAATTCTAAAATGAGCGCATGGTAGGAAAATATATCCTAACTTCCTTCACTGCCGGTCTGTTCTTTGCACAATCGGCATCCCGCACCTTTTCCTTGTTCTGTGAGAGAGAGGGGAGGGGAGAAAGAGAGAGATCTCGCAACTAGAGGAATCACGAACGTGAATTTAGGATTTGATTTCGTCACTCTTATTGAAACTGTCTGTTTTCGTTTCTGTGATTTCTTGATCGGCCATGACATTGCAATGGCATCAATTGAGCTCAGGTTAGGATCAGAGCAACGTCATGAGAGAGAGAGAGAGAGAGAGAGAGAGAGAGAGGGAGGGAAAGAGAGAGAGAAGTTCGAGAGGGGAGAGAGTTAGGATGAGGTAGCAGCAGTTCGGGAGGTGAAATCCTCTACTTCTCAGTCCACACTACATTTCTCATTAAATTCTATGTGACATTTTTTTATTGATTTTCAATAAATACTATTTAAAGATGTCACCTATTATAAGATTTTCTCTTCAGTTAATTTCAAGTTCTTGACTTACTCAAGTAAAGACCTTATTATTATTATTTTTTTCAAAATCTTTTGCATAGGGCTTTTATCTTGTTTTCTAACGGGGAGGCCTTTGAACTGCCCATGGGATAAGACGACAGTTTAACAAATAACATAAGGTTCCAAAACATACATATCTCAATTATATATCTAACAGTATTGCTAGAGACATGCAGTACTGCAAATTCTACTGCATAAGTTTCAAAATCGCAGATCATCAAAATTGTAATCAAAGCTATATATATTACCTTGATAATGTGGAAGCAATCACACGAACCGCCAATAATATCTCACTTTATAAAGCTTTTTGTAGTAAAAATTGTAGTGTGCTTAACGATTTCTTGTTTCTAATGACAACATATCAATTGACTATTCCTTTTCCCTTTTCTTCTTTTGTTTGGTTAACAGAAAAGACACCTGTTGATATATTCTTGAGTTATTTGGACAAGTTATTGAATCCTAGAGATCTAGCTTTGAAAGTATGATTATGGTAGCTAGCAAGATTTCACCCACACAATCCAGCTACCACTAGATAAATTTTCGTTAAGATCAATTCAAAGGAATACAAGGTAGAAGGTTGAGTGGATCAAAAGTTTTGATCACGAGCTATCGGTGTTCTAAATGTATGAGTCATTCATTTCTCAAGCAGTGTCTATAAAGCATGCGATAGGAGTTATCCTCAGAAGTTGGTTTGGGTTGAAGAAAAAGATGGGCAGCATAGCCAAAAACTGGAAAAACCTTAGCGGCCAGAATAATTGGGAGGGTTTATTGGACCCTCTCGACATTGATCTTCGCCGGTACGTAATTCACTATGGAGAAATGGCTCAAGCTACGTATGATGCCTTTGATACAGAGAAGGTGTCTAGATTTGCGGGAAGTTGTCGATATGCAAAGAAGAATTTCTTCTCTAAGGTGAGTTTAGAGAAGGGCAATCCTTTCAAATATAATGTGACAAAGTTTTTATATGCAACATCAGAAATCAACGTCCCCGACGCATTTATCTTAAAATCGCTATCGAGGGAGGCATGGAGCAAGGAATCAAATTGGATAGGTTATGTTGCAGTAGCCACGGATGAAGGGAAGGCTTGTTAGGGAGAAGGGATATCGTGATTGCTTGGAGAGGAACAGTACAGAGTTTGGAGTGGATAAATGATTTAGAATTTGGTCTGGTTTCAGCTTCCAAAATATTTGGAGCTGATCAGGGTGATCCTAAGGTGCACCATGGCTGGTATTCCATCTACACTTCTGATGATCCCCGCTCACCCTTCAATAAGACTAGTGCCAGGATCCAGGTATACGTACGACGTAATATTTTGATAATTTCTTTGCCTATCATATTCGAATGATCTTGTTTTTTTATGATTATTATCATATCCAGGTTCTTGGTGAGATTAGGAGACTATTGGAAGAATTCAAGAACGAGGAAGTCAGCATAACAATAACTGGGCACAGCTTGGGTGCAGCAATTGCAACTCTAAATGCTGTTGACATAGTTGCCAATGGATTCAACAAGCCGAAAGATCAGCTAAAGGTAGCCTGTCCGGTAACAGCAATAGTATTTGCCAGCCCCGGAGTGGGAGACTCAAACTTCAAGAAGGTGTTCTCTGGATATAATAACGATAGTCTTCGAGCTTTACGCGTCCGAAATTCTCCCGATCTTGTTCCCAGCTATCCCTTAATAGGGTACTCGGATGTGGGACGAGAGTTGGAAATCGATACTCGCAACTCAAACTATCTGAAGAAACCTGGTAAACCATCGACTTGGCATAACATGGAGGGTTACATGCATGGAGTTGCAGGGACAGAGGGGAGTATGTTAGGAAGGTTCAAGTTGGTGGTTAATCGGGATATTGCACTTGTAAACAAGACGATGGATGGTTTGAAGGATGAGTATCTTGTTCCGACATCATGGCGATGCGTACAGAACAAGGGCATGGTTCAACAGGCTGATGGCTCCTGGATAATGATGGATCATGAAGAGGATGACTTCGATCCTTGAACTATATTATATTAATATATGCTTTATAATAATGGTTTGGGTTTCTTTCGATCGTCTCCAAGTATAAGTTTGGTTGTTCTCTTTGATCTAGCTAGATTAATCATGTGGAAATGTGATTGCATGCGTTAAATTAATGTTACAATTTGCTTTCGCCAGCATTAGCTCATTATATTAGAAAATATGAAGAAAAGAATAAGCCGTACGTGTGTAAAATTTGAAGGCCGTCGTCTTTGCAGTTAAAAAGCGAAATTAGGGTTATTTTTTCATGTAATAATTAAGGATCATTGTATATATGAACCTTATATGCTAAATAAATATCCGATCCTTTTGTCAGCTTCTGTGTGATCAACATCAATAATGATATATGCTAAATAATGCATATATACAAGATTGTCCATGATTTATCAAGCTCCTCTCTCTCTCTCTCTCTCTCTCACATGTTGGTAATATATACATATATATTAATGTTGAAAAATAATTCTACATTGTTTAATGATAAGATTTTAGATATCATGTTTATAAGAAACAAGTAATCTTTTTTTGTTGAATTGGTTTTAAGAGATGAATTAGACTCATAAATTTTTTCATGATATTAGAATCTACACTACTTATTATTTGAGAGTCCACACTACTTATCATTTGATAAAGACCAACAAAAATATTGGCTTGCACACTTATAAACGTACGGAAGGAAGATATTAAGAAATAATCTTACATTGCTTGTAGACAAAATCTTGAGTATGTTTATAAGAAATGATTAACAATCCTTTCTTATTGAATCGATTTTAAATGATGATTTAAGTTTATGAATTTATATATATATAATATCCTTTAAATTCCTTTCCGCTAAGAATTTGTTATGTGGGTCTCTAGTCTCCTATATATGTACCGTGTACGTGTTGCGTGATTTTTCCACTTAAAGGGATCTCACACATATGGTATGTCGTACTTTTGAGTCATGGCATTTATACATACGACGTATACAACAGCTGAAACGCATCATGCATGTACTTAAAAACAGGGCGGCTCAAAGGGTAGCTGGGCAGCCGAGGCGGGTATCTATTAGTAACTTTAAAAATTATGTTTGGTCTTTTGCTTAATTTAAATGAAAATATATAAATGACTAGTTTTCACGTAAATTTCGTTGATAACTCTTTGTTTTACGATGTATAATTGTATTATAAGTTCTTTTTATAAATGACTAGGTAGGGCCGGCCTGTCCTACCTAAATAAAAATTGGTATGTATTTTTGTGTGCCGTGAACACGAGTTGCGTGAAAAATTTTCCTTTTCAAGACTTTTCTTCGTTATTTAGGCTAAGAGGGAACCTTGGCGCTATAGATATTAATCGGATATAGAGAAATACTTTGACTATAAATATCAGATGTTATAAAAATAAACTAATGGCACGTTGGATTATAAATTTATTTTTATTATAAAATAGATTAACTTAATGTAAAATATCAAATCATGCCAGCTTATAAATTTAATTTTAATTTTATAAGACCTCTTAATAGCTATAATATTTCTTTCTCTCACACACAAACATGTATATATATAAATATATATATATATATATATATATTATACTAAATATTTACCTTTGGTGTAGAACCAGCTTTTTACTACCGAGAAGTTTGGCATGCATAAGGATAATGATATACTTACTTTTTTTTTTTGTTAGAAGTGTTCGTAATTTATTTTACAATCTATCAATATAATTATACCACTTCAATATAATCATACTAAATATGAAAAATGATGATGAGTACTGGCCTACCAAGATGTAGTTGAGTCATATTTAGTATGATCCCAGGTCCCTGATCAAGAGTCCTACAGTAGTACGAATCCAGCACCAGTCAATAGAGATAATGGATACAAGTTGGTTTTTATATATATTTGAAGCATATACCCTTTCATTTATCAAACTATTCGGAAGTAGGCCTTACTACTGCTTAATCCATATTCTCAATGGTTGTTCTTTTTCAAACTTAGTTGTTATAAGAACATCCTTTCAAAAGATAAAAAAGCTGTTATAAGGACATGAAAACTAGATAACTCAATCTATCAGCTCGGAATTATATATAGTACTACTAAAGGTCCTAGTGCCTATTATTGTTCTAAAACTTAAGGCCACTATAACAAAAATAGGCACTAGGGACCTTCAGTAGTACTATATATAATTCGTTGCAAAAAAATTACATTTTTCGACGATTATTGTCTTTTTGTGATTAATATCATATATTTCTATTAGAATAAAATTTTTGTTATCAAATTAGATCATAGCAGACTTGCAGGAATAGACTGATAACTTTAAGGGCTTAAAACTACCACCATAAAAATCGTGAGAAATACTCTTATTTTCAATGATTATTTTCCTCGCAAAAAGTATAAAATCTCGTTGCAGAAAAAGTACTAACCATGGTTAATACGGGTTGGACATACTTATATGCCACGATAAAAATCACGAAAAATAAGCATTTGTGACCAAAAAAATATTTTTGACGATTTGTGATCACTGGAAATAGTCTTTATGAAATCGAAAAAAAATGAGTAAAACAATATCATAGGCTCACCACCTTATTCCTAAAACGCGTAAAGAATGTGAACAATATATTACATAAAAAAGAATATTGAAATACAAATAAGAATTTCTGGGTAGTTTGATAAGAAAGAGAAAAAATAAGCACAAGTACTAAACATGAAAAAATGCACTAAATGAATAGAAAATGAAAAAATGACCAATGGAATAATTGACATTTTTTCCTTTCTCCCCCAGAATTTAGTAGTAGAAAGCCTGACAAATCCAACAATTGCAAACACAACTTGCGAACACATCTATATTCAATTCAAACGGTTCCACAAATAAGTGATCCAACAAGATTATTTTTTTTCTTTTCTAAAAAGTACTTGGAGTGGTCCATTACAGGCTGTGAAAGAGGAGTTGGCAATTGAATGTTGTTAGGACTTGTATGACCTTGTGTGAGAAATAGAATGGGTGAAGCTTGAAGTAGCAACTGCTAGGAATGAGACTACCAACAATGAGTCTGAAGCTTGAAGTAGCAAGAATGAGAATGAGGCTTACCGACTTAGGGAAGGATCATGTGTCTATGAAGTAGGATCTTGTCAAGTCTCATCCTGCCAATAGTTTATTCAACTCAGTAACCAAAAAACTAAGCAAGCTCAATTCCTTGTTCCAAATTAATGGCATCAAGCCCATAGGAGGTAAGGCTAACTCCGAGAGTTAATTTGCTTTTCAAAAGCAAAGGCGTCACTCAATTTCATGACTGTGTAATTATGTAATATAAGTGGGAATGTATAGTATATTTAGTGTTGATCTTGGGTTGCCATGTAGGAATATCAAGCAACAAAGGTAGGAGTTCTTAATTGCTTAATTGCTAGCTAGCTTCTAAAATGCATTTTACAACTAAAATAGTCAAAACCTTAAAATACATAACGGTACCTGGACAAATAGGAGCACATATATTATAATTTCCATGCTACATTAAATATTAGAATTAATTATATTTACAAATTATTTCTCAGCTTAATTTGAGATGAATAACATTTAATCCATTCACGAACTATTAATTATTTTCCAGCTGTAGAATCCTCAACCTTACCAAATCCATATATAACATGTAAAACTCTATTGAACTCCAAACAACACGAGTCCACCCTCTCCTTCCTTTTGCATCTGACGATTAATAAATAAAAAAAACCAAAAAGCAAGGCATCATAAAAACTTATTATTTTTTTATAAGTGGGCATCATAAAAACTTATTGCTGTCTATAACAGTCACAAATTAAGAAAAATGGTTAAAAGATCAAGAATTTAGCGAACTCATAGTGCAAGAAACCCAACCTAATCACCCCACTTACTCCAAGGATCAAAGTGAGATTGGATGAGGTGAACCCAAGCACAAAAAGTAGTTAAAACCAAATCAAAAGTTGAGCCTTAAGTGAAATAGTCCTTAAGGCACAAAATAATCAAAGAAAAGATGAGTAATAACGACAGGAACCACACAAACTCCCTTATGCAATATCGTTTTTATAAGAGGCTACTATTACCTATTGTTTTTCATAAAAACGAACTAGGTACTAATATCATTTCTCAAAACAAAACAGACTATCAAATATCATCTTGTCAAAATGGAAGAATTATCAGATTAAAAAAATAAATTCAAAGTAGTGTATTTCAAAGTAATGCAAAGTGACAAGATGAAACAATCACTTAGTAGCATGACAAATGAAATGTCTACCCATCCATGTTTAATACAAATTGTTGGGACAACCTTTCCCACCTGCCTAGAGGATTTCAAAGTTCTATTCCACTCTTCTTATCACCACTGTTTTCTGTTCTAATTTCAAAAGTATAAACGTCGACTTATAAAGAAAAAGGTATAAACGTCAATTATCATAATGCACATGCTGTAGTTTTTTGTTCTAATAATTTGTTTCTATTTGATATAAAAGGAAGATAAGATTAGCAGCGTCATCTAATAATATCAAATGTCCTACATCTAGGAACTTTGTACACGCAATACTCAATAAAAACTACAGATAGGAATTATAAAAATCTCATATAAGAATGCCAAACCTAAAAAATCGGGACCTCTTTTTACCCTGACTTTCCCTTGTACAAAACCTTTTCCACTACTAGTGAATGAGCTTCTCCAAAATATGATCAAAGAAATATAAGCTTGGTTATTTGTATGAATGGATGATGCATATTCCCTAAATTAAGTTAGACATTAATAAATTAAAAATAAATTAGTAGAGAAACAATAAATATAAAAGCTTTCTAGAATAAGTAGAGTGTGACCAGCTAGTCTACCCCAAAAGATCCCACATTACATATACGAAGGCAATGCCTACCAGGCCACATCAGATTGTTAAAATAAACATTTTTTTTTCAGCTTTCCCTATACAAGGAAGACAAGAATAGGTTTATATCATTTAGCCCAATCAATGAGCATAGGTATATGAGCAAACATAAATAAAATGTTGAGAAACTCATTAATAATGACCAGAGTAAGGGCGAGTTTTCGAATACCACCCAGAAACAACAATTCAATGACATTTTGCCTCGAAAACACGTTAAACATAAAGTTGTGGAGCCTTATATCCTAAAATATAAATATACCATATCCATTAAAGATAACCAATATACATGTTGCATTAAAAGATTACCAAACACGTTCTAACAAAAAATGTGCAAGTAATTAGAACTAAAACAATGAATACATATAATCTAACTGGTCAGCTTATAATCTTACAATATGAAGTTGATTCATTTCCCGTTCATGAATAGTCAAGAAAAGGCAATCAATAGTCATAAGCAGATTTTTTTTTTTCCAAAGATACATACTTGAAATCAAAACAAGGCAAAAAATTCTGTTTCACCTCCACTAGCTATGGTTGCACCATTTTTTATTGTATCCACCTTTCCTTTACTCAGTTACACACCCAACTAAATAAGCATCAAAGGAAAATAAACGAGAACTTGAATTTGGAAGCCACTACATGCTATCGACCAATATTAGATTTGATAAAAAAAAAACTTGAATTGTTTGCTACAAAACGAAAAGTTTCAGTCATCCCTGTGCTTCTTCATACTCACCAATTCACATTACTAGATGCGAATAATGAGAATTAGAAAAAATTTGATACTGAAAAAACCCTAATCCTTTGTTTTCATTAAAACCCTAACAAAAAACCCTCTCAAACATGCTAAAATCAATATAGTTATTGTATAAATTAGACAAATAATACAGTATTCAGGAAAAACAAGCTTAAAAGGATAAGTACTATAGAGAGAGAGAGCACGAGAGAGATGAACAGTGAGAGAGAGAAAGAAAGAGACATGAACCTACTAAAAGGTGGCGAACGGTAGTCTGTGTCACGTGGGGAGGAACGGAGAGAGAAGGGAGAGGGCTATAGAGGAAAAGAAAGAGAGATCGTGGGGGCTAGGGGTGAAGGAAGGGTGGTTGGCGAGGTGAGGTGTGGCAAGACCAATAGGGTGCCAAAGGAAAGAAGGGGATCGGGGAACGAAGGGGATACGACTGAAGGAGGAAGGAAAGAGAAGAAGAAGAGAAGTGGGGAGGGAAAGATAGGAATTTGAATTTCGGATTTAACTTAAAATCATTTGCGGCGATTTACTATCACGACAAAAACTCATTGTTATCGCTGCAAAAAGGCCTAATCCCAGATTTGTACATTTCTTTGCGACGACATTTTATCATTGCAAAAACTCTTGTCGTCACAGCAAAAAGCTATTTCCCGCAAAAATTAAGTTTATTTCTGATGATTTTAATTTCGTCGTAAAAAGTCTTTAATTCTCATAGGTTGTAACTTGTGACAAATGAGAAATGGTCCAATATAGTTATTTGTCACAAATTCAATTTTCACTATAAAAAATATTAGCTACAAATTTTTTTTCTGATGAACTTAATTATGTGGGAAAAGTTTTTAATTTTCACAGATTGTAACTCATGAAAAATTAAAATTAGTCCTATATAATTATTTTTCATGAGGCTTTTCTGAAGATATGAATTTGGTAACAAAATGTAATTATTTACTACCAAATAGTATTGGTGAGAACTATAAATTTATTGTCACCAACCAATTTCATCACTTATGAATGCATATGTCATCGTAAGAAAGAATTACCTGCAAACTTTTTCTGATGATCTTAATTTTGTGGAAAAAAACTCTTTAATTTTCACAAATTGTCACTCGTAACAAATAAAATGGTCCATTATAGTTATTTGATGTGAGACATTTCTGACGATGTGAATTTGGTGGCAAAATGCATACTGTGTATCACATCGCTCTGTGTGAGGGACCACGGGCCAATGCATGCATTTAAGGAGACATTGACCTGGGATCACGAACACGTTGTTCCAAAATCTAACAATATAAAACAAAATCTATAATTACTAAATTACCAAGTATATTTTAAAATTTCAAAATCAAACATGTTCGAATTTGTAGTTCATACACGTTCAAACCAAATGGAAAACTATTTTTCGTGTCTTGCCTCCACATTATCTATTCCTTTTGCACTAAGTTTGTCAAAGTGTTCACTGTATATTAATACAAAAAAATATTATAATATATCCAATGTGTTAAGATCTACTAATTTCAAGAGAAATTATATGAATACCCTATCTGAGATAATCGTCAATCTCCTGACAATTATTTAACACGTACCATTGAACTTTTTCAAACTCTCCATTAACGAGATCGTAATTGATTTGTGCACCCAAGGGTCATACATTCTGGAAGAACACTAATAGCGCACGAGGAAGCGGAGCAACAGATCAGCATTTCGTTATTCACGATTAAATCGTATCTCAACACCGCAAAAATATAGTGAGCAAAATATTAACCATTCATTGTGTATATATGTCTCTGCTATTGAACCCACCCTCAACTCTGACTTTATTCCCAATTGTGTGCTTTAGTCGACCCAAATATCTTTCGAATAGATACATTCAACAAAACTGTACCGGTCCACCTAACAATACCTCTTAGGGTAAATGCATTGCTAAGTGGACCATTATATCAAAGAATGAGGGTGAAAATATCTACTCAAATTTACATAAGATAGTGGCAATGTTGTCTTCCATCTTCTGCAACATATCACGATTTACAACTCGAGTGCATAAATCTCTGAACAAGGTACAGAGCTCGGTAATGACCAAACGTACATTAGATGTCAGTTTGCCATGGATGCCAACCGGCAATAACTTCTGCATAAATACGTGACGGTCATGACTTTTCAATCCACCGATTTTCTAGTCAGCCGGGTTCACACACCTACCGATATTTGAAGCATAACCATCTGGTAGTTTCACGCCTTGCAACCATCTGCAAAAATTTATTTTTTGATCTTTCGTCATCGTAAAACATGAATGCGGCATGGCCACTTGGTTTCCATCCACTCGCAGATATAGATTATGTTTAATACCCATTCTCTCAAGATATTTTCTCGTCTTGGTTGTTGTATCTTTCGTCTTGTTGTTAATGCTCATCATTGTTCCAAGTATATTGTCATTGATGTTCTTCTCTATATGCATAATATCCAAGCTATGTCGCAACATATAGGATGACCAGTATGGCAAATCAAAGAAAATACTGTGCTTCATCCAATTCAATTCTACTGCGTCTTGCTTTCTCTTGTTCTTTCCTTGACCTTTGCCAAAGTTGTTCGTGGGTAAATGTTGTAGCTGTTCCAATATGTCATCCCCATACAACTCCTTTAGTGCAGCTATTCCAATAGTCTTTGTAGTCGAGATCTCGATCTAAAATAGCGCAATGTCTTGACCGGCACATTCTTCTTAGTTTTTTACCTCGACTCTCCGCATATAAGACACGCTTGTTTTTCCTCGTTTTCCTTCCAAAACAAAACACAATCATTCTTGCATGCATGTATGGACTTGTACTCAAATCCTAATCTATTTCTCAATTGTTTAGCTTTATAGAAGTTCTTGGGTAATGCAGACCTTTCAAGATGCATCTCGTTAAATAAATTCAATATGATGTATATTGCTTTTGTTGACATTCCACACAATGATTTAATGTAAATTAACCACATAATAAAGGACATTTTGCTGTGCTTTGTGCAACAAGGATAAAGCTAGCGCTTTACATCTTCTCACATTGCGGCAAAATTATTTGGATTACTCCCTCGACTGCTTGAGTCATCGTTCTCAGGTTCATCCATAAACATCCCAGCACCAATGTCACTCAACATCTCTTCCATCTCATCTCGTTCATCAGCATCATCTCGTTTATTCTCATCACCAATGTATCGCATATAATTTAAATGATCAAAGGATATATCCGGTATTGGTTCATATGGCTCAACATGGAGTATCCATCGTGTATAACCTAGATCCATCTCAATGAAAAAGATATGGTGCTCGATTTTATCTAATCCTATAGCACATAAATCCTTATAATCTCGACATGAAAACTTGATGTAACCACGACTATCAGTAAAGGCCCGAGTAAATTCAATGAAGGTCTTGACTCCACGTGCACAGGGAACGTATTCCTTCCCATGTTTATCGCCTAGGCGCATTCAACTTTTATCCATTTCTAAATAAACCTACATGCAAATCATGGTCCAAAGTAATTCACTTCATTATTTATAAGATAGTTGGTCATGTCCTGTTTGAGATTATATTATCCATATTGCACAACTTTTGTTACTTATACTTTTCACGTTAGTAGAAATTTTGGTTGCATATTCCCATAGTTTTCCAAGTATACATGTTCGTAAAGAGGGATTGTGATCCTACAAATAGTATACCCAAAGAACAAATGAGGAGGATACCAAAACTTCATATGCAACGTGAAAATTAGTATAAGTAACAAAAAATGTGCAATATAGATAATATAATTCCAAACTGTCCACACTGGACAATTCAGGAATCAGTGTACACCTGACTGTACACTGATTCCCAAACAAGTCTAAAGTTATTCATATATGCAATGTCACACAACATACTATTTATTATTCGTTTGCTAATTTCTAACTATTATATAAACTATAGAATAAAGGTTGGGGCTCGGGTTTAGGATCTGGGGTTTACGTTTAGGGTTTGAGGTTTGAGGTTTAGGATTTGAGATTTAGGGTTTGGGATTTAGGATTTAGGATTTAGGTGAAATTTAGGGTTTGGGATTTTGGGTTTAGGGTTTGGGATTTAGGTTTAGAGTTTAGGGTTTGTGATTTAGGGTTTTATACACAATCATCCAATATTTTTGCAAACTCCTATTACTAAAATAATACAAAAAACTCAATATACTTAAATACCAACATAGAAAAAATACAAAAAAATTCTAAACACATTCAAGAATACATACTTCTAAAATTAAACAAATTAAAAAAAATGTCCAAATATAACATATCCAACAAATTATCAATTTTAAAATATACATGCTTGCAATTGGAAAAGAGTCACAAATTTTCACTATATATATGCTTGGAAGAATTCACAAAAAAAAAAAAAAATATATACCTACTTTAAAAAAATCATAAAACACATTCAAATAATTACTCAATATTTTCGTAAACTCTTATTACTAAAATAATACAAAAACCCAATATGCTTAAATATTTAACATAGAAAAAACAAAAAAAAAAAATACTTAAAACATTCAAGAATACATGCTTATAAAATTAAACAAACTAAAAAAATGCACAAATATAATATGCCCAACAAATTATCAATTCTAAAATATACATGCTTGCAATTGGAAAAGATGCACAAATCTTTACTATATATATGCTTGAAACAATTCACACAAAAAATATACCCACATTAAAAAAATCATAAAACATATTCAAATAATCACCCAATATTTTTGCAAACTCCTATTACTAAAATAATAAAAGAAAACCCAATATGCTTAAATACCAACATAGAAAAAACACAAAATCATAAACAAATCCAAGAATATACAATAAGCAAATAGGAAACATCCCTAGCAAAAGCAATAAACTTTCTTCACAAGTGCTCAAAACCCCCTCTGAATTTCAACTTTCATACTACCAAGCTTTACAAAAATACACAATGAGCTATTAAACTCATGCAAAAATCAATAGCATTATAAAAAATCCCTACAAAAATCACTTGTGAATGTTTATCTTTGAAATGTTGTAAATGCTCAAAGACCCCCTTGAGCTCTCACTCTCTCTCTCTCTCTCTCTCTCTCTCATGCATGGGAGAAACTAGAAATGTGTGTCTGGCTTCATCCCGTGCCTATATTTGAATTTGTCTGAAATTTTCAAAAACATTCGAACGTACTTAAATTCTCTCGAAACATTCGAACGTGATACTATGACATTCGAATGTCATGAATTAACGTTTGAACGTTTATTAAAATGTTAGAAAAATTCCTAAATTGTAAACAAAATTTCAAATGTCATAAAGTTATGTTCGAATGCTCTTGAAAGTGTGGATAATTTCTCACACTTTTTTTGGAAGTTCGAACGTAACTATATGGCATTCGAATGTTGTTTTTGTTTTTTTTACTTTTTTTACATATTGCTATATTTATTAAACAAAAAAATTTGAAATATATTTACTAAAATTATAGTAAATAGAAAAAATATAACTACATTACTAGATTTAACTATAGTATTATAATATTATATTCTAGTCTGGATTTATATGTTATAGTAATGCTATAGTCAACACCATATAATACTATAGTGTTAAGTATTATATAGTGTTGGATGTTAGGTTACTTAGTGTTGTAACACTATAGTCAACACTATATAATAGTTAACATTATAGTATTACATAGTGTGTGAATTAATCATATTTTAAACATCACTTTATATATTTTATCTATTATAGTAACACCATATAATACTTAGTGCTATAATATTATAGCATGTTGACTATTGTTATAGTATATAATATATTATATAATAATTAATACTATAGTAGTAATATAGAGATGGCACAATATATTTTAGTGATGTTTTAGACTATATAATATAATATATTTAACTGTAATATATTTAACTGTGTTATAATATATTATAATGTAATTTCAATTTTAATATAAAAATACAAAACTACGTTCGAATATGTCTTTAGAGCATTTGAATGTTTTTTTAAATGTTAGAACGTTTATACATAACACTCGAATGTAGTGTATAATTGGCAAAGAAAATGCCTAATTAAATGTTTGAACGTAAAACAAGATGACATGCGAATGTTTGGTTCTTACGTTTGAACGTTCAAATGGTTATATATATAGTAATCACGATGGCAGTTTGACATTTCTAAAAAAACTCTTATATCTCTCAATTTTTTTATATCACGTACATCGTCATAATCGTCTCCAAAGCCACCGCAACCGTCAACAAAAGGTATGAAACTCTAATCCCACTATTTTCATGCATTTTTTATTGAATTACATTACATTTTTTAAGTTTTAATAAAATGTGGTGGCCTGAATTTCAAGTTTATTTTTCAGCCACCACGAGTCTTCATTAGCCAAAAGGCCACAGTACAAAAATTCATTGAAGTGTGTACTTCATTTTTAAAGTGGCTTTTGGCCTTAAAACTCAATGAAATGGAGTTTCGAGAATGGCTGAGTCACCATTCAAGTTTTTTATGTTTGAAAGTTTCCATGGAACGTTTGAACGTAAAAATTTGAATCGAGTAAGATGAAGGGTCACGTTTGAACGTACACAAGATATATTCGAAAGTGACTTTTCCAATGTTAGAAGTCAAAGGGTTACGTTTGAACGTATACAAGGTACGTTCGAATGTGACTTTTCCAACGTTAGAATTCAAAGGATCATATTCAAATGTAAATTTCTTACGTCAGAGCCTTACTTAGGCAACGTTGGAATACAAACGGTCACGTTTGCACATGTACAAGATACATTCAAACGTGACCATTTTCAACATTGACTACCTAATGCGTTGCAAACGTTCACGTTCGAATGTACCCATAGTACGTTTGAAAAGTTTGCAACGTTGGAAACCAAGTGACGTTCGAACGTTACATTGGTAACATTTGAAGTACTCATAAATCCCTTTTAAAAAATTGCATTTTTTGCTTTCTAAATATTGTTCCTTAATTTAATTCTTATTCCTCTAATTTTATCTCATTCGTGAAGATATATATGACTAAGTAACCAAGAACTACAAGGAAGAAGGAGCCTCATAGAAAGTTGCTCGTATCAAGAACTGCACGGTTACACCGGAGCGAGAGGTTATGATTATTGAGTTCGATTCGTTATATTGGCAAGGGAGGAGCCTCAGGTTTGTATTTGTGGATAGGGGCTGGGCCTTGATATGCTCACTGAGGGGTACCATTTACCCGAGCATGGCCCACGAGTTCTATGAGACCATGTCCACTATACCATTCGATGCAGATTCCCACGTGATTAAGGTCCGTAGGGTGCAGCTGATGGTTTCGGCAGATGTCATGGCTGACTTGCTGCAGATCCTGCGTTCGTAGCCACATCCGATAGCTGCTGGCCTAGTGGAGGACACAACTACTGCACCAGCTCCGCCACTAGATTTGATGTTGGCATGGCGACATCCCAGATTGGCCCACTTCACTCTATGGGCAATTACCATGTTGATCTTGACTCAACGGGATGAAAATTTCTACATTCTCACTAGTAGAGATCGGGAGGGACACGATATGTCAGACATGTTTTGGCAGGGTGTGCTTAAGGGTTTTTTCTGAATGTTACATCTGATCATTGCACACAATATGGATCCCTTGGGACACACAGCGACATTCAGTGGGTCATGCTTCTGTTTTCTAATTAGGTTGGCATGTGGAGAGCCGATCGGCGTTCCATAGACGATCTTTGAGAGAATCCTCTATGAGGCGTGCACTGTCTTGGTGGACAACCTGCCCTATGGAGTCATCATCACCCAGCTACTCCTTGTTGTAGGAGTGTCACATTGGGTCTCGAAGATAGTGCGACAGCAGATAGGCCCTACCGACATCAACATGTTTAACTAGAGTCGAGGGTAGAGGAGGCATGTGCCTCCTCTTGTCGCAAATTTGGTTTCACCTCCCCAGCGTCAGACCGGCCCATGAAATCCTGCTGACATTGTCGATACTAGTCGACAACCTTAGAGGGGACATGCTGCGGGTAGGGAGGTGCCACCTGCTTGGATGGCCTCCGAGTTGGTACAGCTGCAGATGCATATCGACTGGCAGCTCATTGCATAGACTGCTACAATCACTGCGTATGTGAATGAACGTATGGAGCAGCTATCCACTGATATAGACACCTTGCATGTCAAGATCGAGATTTTGACTGATGAGATCACATCATTGAAAAGCAGCCTGTAATGCAGTGATTTTATGTTTCTTTTTTAGTCTTTTTGTATTTTGTTTTTAATTTATGTACTAGACCAACTGCTCATATAATGTATGTATTGTTTTTTTTCCTTTCTCAATTTTCTTTAATATTTAGCTTATCTAAATTTAATTTTAAATTATTACACTTCATATCTTTCACAGATTAAATTATTTTATAATTCAATAGAGTATAAAATTTGTATAATATTAAGAGGGCCCCACTAGAGTGAAGTCTTATTTTAATTTCTTTATATATTTTTTCATATCATTTTAAAATATTAAAAAAAAATTATTATCAATACATCAATAATCAAATCCTACACTATTAAGCAAAGAAAAAAAATTTGAAAATGTATTAAAATACTAAAGGTGTCAAAATAAAGTGTAATTTTTTTTAAAAAAAATTTAATCTAAACATTCGAACGTTCTGTAATATAGTTAGAATGTTAGTGTCAGAAACATGCATGCTCGAACGTAGTTAATCTTATTATTCGAACGTGCAATCAACATTTGAACAAAAAATGGTCTAAGTTTGAATGTAAAAAAATCCATCAGTTGCCTTTAGTGATGGTTTCAAGAGATCGTCACAGAAAATGAGTTTTGATGATAGTTTGGAGACCGTCACAAATTCTAAACCTTCACTAAAACCCAAATGTATTGTAGTCATTTTTTTTTTTTTAATAATTATTCTTGTCGGTTTGGGCACTACATGATGTATGATCGATGGCCATGATATTTTACTACATACCCTCGGAGTCTGGAGATCCCTCCGGAAAAACATGCAAGCAATCAAGGCAGCTTTATTTAATTGGCTGCTTAATTGAGCTCTTGAACAATTAACTTTGCACTGGTTTACATTATAGGCATAAAGATGGAGTTCTACTCCACTTGATCAAATTTGGAACAAAATTGAAATATCTAAAAAAAATACAGATCCTGAAAGATTAATTAAACAGTATTCCAACCAATACAAAGCAAGACATTAAAAAACAAAAAACAAAAGTTGTACAGTGAATCTTAATTCATTTTCCACCATTAATTATATTCCCCCAGCTAACACCTATTGTAAATAAATAGTTTTATTATTTCTTTCTTTCTTATGTATTGAGATGTAAATAAATGGTTATTGAGGCGTTACTTTAGTCTTTGTAACTAAGAGTAAGAGTTACGTGTTACACTTTGTAATTAAGAGTTACATGTTACATTTGGTTTGTAACTTGGTATAAATATCAATACCTTTGATGTAATTAGATAAGTCGAATAACAAATATTGAGCTTTCATTTTCAGCTTCTAGAATATTCATCTGAGTTCGAGAGTTGTTTCATGGTATCAAAGCAGATACCCTAGGGTTTCGCTTTTGGTTCGCTCCTTTTTGCTGCATAATCTCTTTTTCTTTTTCTTCAAAATCACTATGATTTCTACAAATATGTCTTCTTCTTTGAACTTTGCTTTGCCAAATAAGGACGATTCAAATCCTTTTCAGTTGCAAAATGGAGATTCACCAAGTTCTACCCTGATTTCTACCTTATTGATGGGGGATAACTATCATAGTTGTTGCCGATTCATGGAAATGACAGTCAAAGCGAAGAACAAAATAGGTTTCGTCAATGGAGCCATATCTCAGTTGAATGCTTTCGATTTTCTATTTTTCTTTTGGGAAAGGGTATGGTATTATCTTGGAGCTTGAACTTTGTATCAAGAGATATAGTGAAATGATTGTTTATGCCAGAACAACTCATGAAATGTAGGAGGAACTTTGTAATCGGTTTTGTAAAGGCAATGGACCGTGGATTTTTCAATTACAAAGGGAACTCTCCACCTTATCTCAGGATCAACTCTCGGTGAGTGTTTATTATCGCAAATTTAAATATTTGGGGGATGAATTACTCAACTATAATCAAATGACAAATTGCACATGTGGTGCTTGTAGGAAATGTAGTTGTGGTGCTGCAAGGCTGTTTTTAGACTATCAGTAGCATCAACATGTCATGATGTTTATCATGGGCTTGAGTGAATAATTTTCTCACATTAGAGGTCAAATTTTACTACTAGATCTTTTGCCATCAATTACTAAGATCTTTTCTTTGGTAATCCAAGAAAAAAAAAACAAAGAGGTTGGATCAATGGGGTGTATTGCTAGTGATAAATAATATTGTGGCTTTTATGAATAAGAGAGTTGATTAGTCGAAACCTAGTTTTGGAAAAACACAGTACAGCAGAGAGAAGGTTCTTTGTACTCATTGTGGCATGACCAATCACACTGTGGAAAAGTGCTATAAATCCATGGATATCCTCCAAATTACTACCGCAAGAGGAAAAGTCTCCTCAGAAAATCAAATCACAGCTCAACATGTGAGTATACCTCTTGAGATTAATAATTCCATGCCATTCTCTCAAGAAGAGTATGAGAAATTAATTGCCTTAATTCGTTCTCAACCATCTAATGTCAACACCACACCACATCTAGCGTCCAACGTTACTTCATCTTCCACTATTTTACCATCCTACTTAGGTAAAATAGATATTCCTCATTCTCATTCTATTTCGTCATCTTCGATTAACACATCTTAAATTTTTTTTTCAAACAACTGAATCATAGATTCAGGTGCCACTGACCATATTATTCATTCAATATCTATTTTTACCACAATTACACAAATTACAAACACCTTTGTTAAACTTCTAAATGGAGAGAATGTCACAGTCACGCATCTTGGAACTGTCCATATATCAGATAGTTTAGTTTTGAAAGATGTTTTATGTGTTCCAAGTTTTTCACATAATCTTCTTTCTGTGACTAAACTGACAGTTGACCAAAAATGTTGCTTTGTTTTTCTATCTGATAGTTGTTGTATACAGGGCCTTACTCCATGGAAGATGATTGGGAAAGGTAGCAAAGCAGCTGACTTGTATATTTTGCAACAATCCTCAGTGAGTGATCTTTGCAAATCAGTTGTTTCATCCTTTGTGAATTCTGTTTCTGTTTCTACCTCAAAATTGCGGCATAATAGACTAGGTCATCCCTTATTGTCTAGGCTTTTAGTGTTTGCCAAGGTTATTCCTAAATTTATTTCCAATAAATATGTTCAAGAGCATCATTGTATTGTGTGTCCATTGGCAAAATAGAAACGTTTGTCTTTTCTAAATCATTCTTATAAATCAAGTTTCCCTTTCCAATTAGACCATTGTGATATTTAGAGCCCTTTTTCATTAGCTACTTATGATGGTTTTAAATATTTTTAACTATTGTTGATGATCATTCTCGATCATCAACTTGGGTTTATTTGATGAAATCTGAATCTAAAGTGAAATCTCTTTTCATATCCTTTTACAATATGGTTCATACACAATTCAATCAATAAATTCAATGTGTAAGAACTGATAATGGTCTAAAATTTAAGATGACTGAATTTTTCAGCTCTAAAGGTATCATACATCCTGTGTTAAGACTCTTCAACAAAACTTCTTTGTTGAAAAAAAGCATCAACATCTTTTAATGTAACTAGAGCCTTAAAATTTCAATCCAATGTTCCATTAACATTTTGGGGTGAATGTGTTTTGGCTGTCACTCATATCATTAATCGCATTCCTTTTCCTTCCAACATTCTCAATGACAAATTACCACGTGAACTTCTATATGGTGCTATACCTTTTTATTCCCATTTGAAAATATTTGGATGTCTTTGTTATGCTTCCACTCTAAGTCAAAACAGATCTAAATTCTCACCTCGTGCTAGAAAGTGTGTCTTTGTTGGTTGTCCATTTGGAAAGAAAGGTTATGAATTGTTTGATCTTTATTCTCATACAATCTTTGTATCTCAGGATGCTGTTTTCAAAGGGTCTATTTCTCCATTTCAGAATCAATCATCACCCATTAATTCTCCCTTTTCATCTGATATTGTAATTTTCAAACCAATTTCAGATTTTGCACCTCAAATTTCAGACTCTGCACTTCAAGTTTCAGATTCTATTTTTCCTTCAAATCATGCCAATGAAACTCCATCTTCTACTCCACCTTCTATTATTTCTTTTCCTTCTAACTCATCCATTCCTTCTTTCCTAAATAATCTTCATTTTCCTTCACTTATAAGAACCATTAAACATCATAAAACTCTTGGCTACTTGTAGAATTGTCACTGTAATTTGTAGCAATTGTTGCTCCTTCTCATTCATCTTTTATAGGTCAATTTTCTTCCAAATCAAGTAAGCAATATAACATTTCTGCTGTCTTATCATTAGGCTATTAAGCATTCTCTCTCAAGTATTTATATCCTTCTCATAGTGCATTCAGCATCTCTATTTCTTCACAAACAGAACTTGAATTTTATCATTAGGCTATTAAGTATTCTCATTAGAGAGATGCTATGTCCCTAGAGTTAGCTGCCCTTGAATCAAACCATACTTGGCACATTACTGGCCTATCACCTAATACATCCCCCATAGGTTTAAATGGGTATATAAAATCAAATTCAATGCTAATGGTTCAATTGAGAGACATAAGGTAAAATTAGTTGCCAAGGGTATATACTCAAAGGGAGGGTCTGAACTATTTAGAGATTTTTTCTCTCGTTGCAAAAATGGTGACAGATAGGTGCTTCTTATCCTTGGTGGCAATACATAATTGGCATTTAACTCATTTAGATGTCAATAATGTTTTCCTTTATGCGGATTTGAAAGAAACTATCTACATGAAGCCACCTCTTGTGTATCTTAGAAAGAGGGACACAAGGTTTGTAAACTAAACAAATTCCTTTATGATCTTAAACAAGCTTCTCACCAATGAAACTCAAAATATACTATTACACTGTTGAACGTCCTGGGATTTATCCAATCCAAATTAGATTATTCCTTGTTTACAAGAAGAAATGATGATTCCTTCATAACTTTATTAGTATATGTTTATGATATACTCTTAGCTAGCACTGATTTGGATGAGGTTTAGTCTATTAAAGCTTGCTTAAGTTCACATTTTAAGTTGAAAGATTAGGGTCTTGCAAAGTATTTTTTAGGCATGGAGATTGCTAGATCAAAACAAGGCATTTCTCTATGTCAGAGAAAATATGCTTTAAAGTTAATCTCGAATATTGGGCTAAGTGGGTGTAAACCAATACTTGAGGATGGAACCAACTATAGACGACTCATTGGCAGATTACTCTACCTTACTCACACAAGAGATATCACTTTTTCAGTGCATCTTTTAAGGCAATTTCTTGACTCTCCTAGAGTTCCTCATATGCAAGCTACCTTGAGAGTCTTGAGATATGTTAAGATGGCTCTTGGACAAGGTATTTTTTCCCAACATCAAGCAAAGTTTATTTAAAGGCCTTTGCCGATTCTAATTGGGCTAGTTGCCTTGACACAAGAAGATCAATTTCTGGTTTTATGGTATTTCTTGGTGACTCTTATTTCTTGAAAGTCTAAGAAGCAAATAACAATATCTAGATATTCTGCAGAAGCTGAGTATAAATCTATGGCCCTAGCTATTTGTGAGCTTACTTGGATTAACATATTGCTGTCAGATCTTCATCAAAACAATCCAAATGCTTCCTTGTTTTTTTGTGACAACCAAGCAACTTTACATATTACAGCTAATCCAGTATTTCATGAAAGAATAAAGCATATAGAGTTGGATTGTCATCACATTAGGGAGAAAATACAAGCTGGAAAGCTGAGGACTTTGCATGTTTCATCTTCTCACTAGCTTGCTAACATCTTGACAAAGTCCCTTGGATCTGTTCTCTTTTATTCTTTGTTGTCCAAGATGAATGTTCATAACATCTACCATTCATCTTGAGGGGGACTATTGTAAATAAATAGTTTTACTATTTCTTTCTTCCTTATGTACTGAGATGTAAATAAATGGTTATTGAGGCCTTACTTTAGTCTTTGTAACTAAGAGTAAGAGTTACGTCTTACACTTTGTAACTAAGAGTTGTGTTACATTAGGTTTGTAACCTAGTATAAATACCAATACCTTTGATGTAATTAAATAATTCAAATTACAAATATTGAAGCTTTCATTTTCACTTCCAGAATATTCATCTGAGTTCGGGAGTTGTTTCATAACCAATTAATTAACGATGAAATTTGAACCACTATGGCTGGAAGTCATGATAGACATTTTCTACAACCAACTGTAGTCAATGGAGAAATACTTTGCTCATTCTACAATTAATTTTTGTGTGATCCTAGTCTTCAAACTTTGCGTAGGGGACTAGTACTACTTGTGCTACAGGTTGATCACGATGATGTATTTGTTTCATTAAGAATGCCTGTTAGACTTTTGGTTTCTCCTAGAAGACCATTTGTCTTTTTTAAGGTGGTTCCTTTTATTTAAGATAATTCACTTCATCAAGTAATTATCCTTCATAAATAAAGTGGATAACCCTTCCATCACTAGCTTTTAGAAAATTAGAAAAATACCTAATTGCCTCATCATGAATCTGCTCAGGAGAGGAAAGACGAGAACCATCCTCTTGGGTAATTTCTTTCACTATTTTGATTATGACGGCTAGCTGCTCGGAAGAACGCACTGTTAGCTTCTCCTTTTTGTATCCAACTTTGCTTCACCTATTGTGCTAAACGCTGCTCTTCTCTATCCAGCCAAATAGAAAGATCAACTTGAGTAGTAATTAAGTCTAACACCACCTTTCTAAGAACTGAATCTGTAAACTCTCTTCTAAACTTTTAATACGAGCCTCGAGTAATGTAATATTTGAGTCGGTCCGGCCAAGCACCTGTTTGTTCCATAATCTAAGAGCCACTTTTAATCATTTAACCTTCACCACAAGGTTATCTAACCTTGAACCCAGTGATCACCGACCCAGGCTTGAGAAACACAATCAAAAAAATTCTTATGGGACACCCACATTTTTTAAAGGAAGGGAAACCATATAAATCCATTTTCCTTCCCAACATAATTTGCATAGGTGAGTGATCTGAGGATGTGTGAGGCAAATATTTCAAATGGGCATTAGGAAACATATCAATAGCAGCAATATTTAAGAGGAACGGTCTAATCGAACCCAGCTTCTAGCGAGACCCAAATGACCATTACACCAAGATAAAATTTGTCCGCTATACTACATGTCAAACAGTCCACAAGAATCCACCCAAGTGTTAAACTCATTAATAGCAACAGCTAAATCTTGGTGTCTTCCATCCTGATCAGACCAAATAATGTTAAATCATCAATTACTAACCACACAGTATTTTGATTAATACCATCCAACAAAGCATTCCAGAGTCGACGACGTTCAATGTAATAAAATTCAGCATACACAAAAGTCACAAGAAATTCCTTCGATGTATCGTTAATACGAAGTTTCATAAATTCTCCCATGTCCTCAATTATTATATTAGAATGTTGAGGCCAGGCTTTGCAAAAGCAAGAATTTTAGGACTCAGTTTATCAATAAACTTTTCTAGCCTTCTATGCGAGGTACCAAGACCTCGGGTATTCTAAAACAGAATAGGAATCATCATAGATTAAGTCCAACAAGTCTGCAAATAACTCGAGAAGATCCCCTCAACTTCAAAACTTTTTCTTTCTTTTTTATTTCTTTGGAAACTTCAGAATAAGAAAAGACATTTTTTTTTCTTTGGCAAGTTGCATTACCCGATCCTTTGTTTCAGAATTTGAGCATAGAAGAGGCTTTGAATCCTTTGAACCTTTCCACTATCAAACTCTACGTCTTCTTTGGCCAATGAAACAGCCATTGTGTTATGCTCCTAAACATGACTAACATCATCATCTGAGTTTTCTTCCACCTCCTCAACATAGAAATCAGCATCTTTATTATTGATATTTCCATCTACTAAATTCAAAACTCGCTCAGAGCAATCTCTTAAGAGATGATCCATAGCAGCATAGTTTTCAAAACTCGTAACCATCACCTTTGTTCCATCTCGATCATGCACTTCTGTTTCCCCGACAATCTCAGATGGAACTTTTGCCTCAACTACAAAACTCGGACTAACACCTTTCACACCTTCATTCAAGCCTTTATCATCATCAATTACTTTTTTAGGGCTCAACATAACTTCTTTAGACACTATCTCACTCATTTTACTACTTTCCCCTTTTTAAATAATAGGAACAGCCTCGACTACATTTTTGTTCTCCTTTTTAAGCCATTTCTGCTCTGTTTTTCCTTTTCTTTTCTTGCATTTTGATCCACCGCATGCCTTTTTCTTGAATTTACTATTGCGCACACACAAATACTATCCAGAATCATACAAGATGATATTTAAGTGGTTTAATAATTTGCTTACGTCCATTAGTGCCAAATTTAATACGTTTGTTTGAGATTACAAACACTCAACAAATCTCACATTCACTCTCTAATTTGCACACTTTTTTCACAAATCAAACCTCTCCTGTTATAGGAGAAGCTTTACAAAATATCTATCATCTAGAAGAAGATTATTAGAGGGCTGGCTGCAGCTATATTGGACTTCTGCAATCACATGGTGCAATGCAGTCTCTTATGGCTGCAACAACTAAACTTGGACGATGCAGCCAAGTTTGAACTTCTGCACTTATGTGTTTGCAGAACATCAAGCTTGGACGGTGCAAAAATTCACACTTAGGTGGCTATTTTCAACAATCACCCATTCCACCGAAGTGTGTCATACTAGGCTGCTTACAAACTAATTCATTCTTCAAATGAATGCACCTTATTCTTTAACGTGAGAGACTTTCGCTAACAAATGCGCCAAAAGACACCAATGCACCCAAAGGTGCTCAGAAACTTGCAATATTGATCAAGTCCAAGTAGTGTTGGAACTTGATCCCTATGACGACTTTCATCAACATATCTACTGGATTATCTTTAGTGCCAATCTTCTGAAGTATGATGTCCTCTTCTCCTAATATTTCACGTACAAAGTGAATTCGGACATCAATGTATTTTGTTCGAAAGTGATACACTTGATTCTTGGTCAGATGAATTGCACTTTGACTGTCATAGTAAACGGTAACCTCTTGCTGTTTAAAGCCCAAATCTGTTACCAGTCCCTGTAACCAAATTACTTTTTTCATGGCTTATGTTATAGCCATGTATTCAGCCTCTGTGGATGACAGGGCAATTGTAGACTACAAATTCAATCGCCAACTAACTGGTGCTCCAGACATAGTGAACACATATCCAGTTGTCGATCGGCGTTTGCCAAGATCACCTGCATAGTCTGAGTCAACATATCCAGTTACTAGACTACCTTCACTCTTCTCGAACCTCAAACCAATATCTACGGTCCCTAGAATATACCGTAGAATCCATTTAGCCGCATGCTAGTGTTTCTTTCTAGGATTATGCATATAGCGACTGACTACGCTAACGGCCTGGGAGATATTAGGTCGTGTACACACCATGGCATACATTAGGCTACTAACAACACTTGCATATGGGGCATTCTTCATGTAGTCCCATTCTTCGTTATTTTTAGGAGACTGCAATGAACTGAGCTTAAAATATGGGGCCATTGGAATACTTACCGGTTTTGATTTTGAGTCCATGTTGAAACATTATAATACTCTATTTAGATACTGCTTCTGAGTAAGGTGAACTGTACCTTTCACCCTATCTCTGTTGATCTTCATCCCCAATATTCTTTGTGCTTTTCCTAGATCTTTCATTTCAAACTCATGACTCAACTGAGTTTTCAAACGATTTATCTTCACCTTACTTTTACATGCAATCAACATATCATCTACATATAAAAGGAAATAAATGAAAGATCCATCTGCAGGTTTTCTGAAATACACACAGTGATCGTATTGGCAACGAGTGTATTTCAGATCTATCATAAAACGGTCAAACCGCTTGTACCATTGTCGAGGTGACTGCTTCAATCCATAGAGAGACTTTTTCAGCTTGCAGACCCATTTTTCTTTACCAGTTTCTCTAAAACCTTCTGGTTAAGACAGATAGATCTCCTTTTCCAGATCACCATGCAAGAAGGCTGTCTTCACATCAAGTTGCGCTAACTCAAGATCATTTTGTGCAACCAAAGCTAGCAATATCCGAATGGATGAATGCTTTACAATAGGAGAGAATACTTCACTGTAGTCAATTCCCTCTGTATGAGCGTAGCCCTTAGCTACCAATCTAGGTATTTAGTGTATTCTATCTTTAGCAACTTGATCATCTTTCTGATTAAAGATCCACTTATAGCCAATTGACTTCTTTCCTTGTGAAAGTGGCACAAGTTCCCAAGTCTGGTTCTTATGAAGAGACTGCATCTCCTTCTTGATCGCCTTTGTCCATTCATCATTTTCATTGGATTGTATGGATTCTCTGTAAGTGGTTGGGATCTCACCTCCTTTAACTGGTAATGCATATGTCACAAAATTCGCGTAACGTGTCGGTACACGTTTATCTTATCTTGGCCTGTTGGTTGCTATTGATTCAATTTGACTTGGAGGTACTGTGACTGGACTATCAACCTCTTCTTGTCTGTCTTCTATTGAATCATTTGGAGTAGTAAACTCCACCTTCTACGAATCTTTATGCTTATGTGACCTAAGTATCTCAGATTCATTGAATGTAATATCTCTACTGATGATTACCTTCTTAGACTCTATGCACAGACTCTATACCCTTTTACACTAGTACTAAAGCTCAAGAATTTTACTTTTTTGACTCTAGGATCAAGTTTACTTTCTTTAGCATGATAGTAAGCAAGACATCCAAAAAGGTATAAACAGTCATAATCATTACCATGTGTACCTTTCCACATTTTAATGGGTGTCTTCCTGTCATTGGCAGCTACGGGTAATCTGTTGACGAGGTGGCAAACATATGTCACAGCTTCAGCCCAAAATTTCTTACTGAATCTAGCATTCAATAACATACATTGTACTTTCTCTAGCAAAGTACAATTCATCCATTCTGCCACACCATTTTGCTGTGGTGTTCCTCATACCGTGAAGTGTTTGACAATTCCCTCTTTTCGACATACTTTCATGAAAGGGTCTAGAGTATACTCCCCTTCATTATCTAATCTGAGCCGCTTGATTTTTCTATCGGTCTGAATCTCAATCATCTTCTTTCAAACAAAAAAGATGTTCAACACTTTATCTTTATTCTTCATTGTATACACCCACACACGACGAGAATAATCATCTACAAAAGTTACAAACTAATGCTTACCTCCCAAAGATGTAACTTTGGTAGGTCCCTAAATATTGAAGTGTACATAGTCAAGTATCCTTTGTGTATTGTGTACAGCAGTTTCGAACTTGATCCGTATCTGCTTCCCCAATATACAGTGCTCACAAAAATATAATTTACCAGTCTTGGCACCTTTTAGTAAGCCTAGTTTACTTGTGTTTGCAAAGTTTTTTCTCCGATGTGTCCCATACGCATATGCCAAAGACTGATGGTGTCAGCATCAGTCTCATCTAACTTTTTACAGTCTGTAGAAACTCTTCCATCAATAGTACTTCCTCGCAAGAAGTATAGGTTTCCTCGCCTCAAACCCTTCATAGCCACCTGAACTCCCATTATCATTTTGAGAGTTCCATCTTCAATAGTGATTCTGAATCCCTTTGAATCCAAAGATCCTACTGAGATAAGATTTTTTCACAAATCCGGAACGAACCGAACTTCTGTCAGAGTCCTGACAGTTCCATCATGCAGTTTCAACTGAATGCTCCCTATTCCTTCAGTCTTATAGGCACTGTCGTTGCCCATAAGTACTGCTCAACCATCAATCTTTGTAAAGTCAGTAAACCAGTCCCGATTGGGACACATGTGATAGGTAATGTGGAATCCATAATCAATTCATCAGAATGACAAATAAATGATGAACCTGTCAAAACAATGTCTAGATCTTCATCTCTATCTGCGATATTGGGTGTGGTAGGTTGATTTTTCTGTTGTCTCTTCAATTTGGGACAATCCTTCTTCTAGTGTCATTTGTCGTGACAATAGGAACACTCGTTTTTAGCAAGTTTTCTGCCGACTCATGAACCACGTGATGTGCCCTGAGTTTTCGATTGAAAACCTTTATTCTTTCCTAGATATCTTGACTATGGTCTCCCTTTTGCTGTCAATGCTTCACTTGATGTATCTAGTTGTACCTGCTTATCTTTTCTATAGTACTCATTGCTAATCAGAGAACTAGATACATCGTCAAAACTAATTTTTTCCTTTCCATACAATAATGTGGTAACTAAATGTTCATATATATCGGGCAAGGAATTTAACAACAATAAAGCTTTATCTTCATCTTGGATTTCAACATCCAAGTTTAATAGATCAGCAAGAATCTGATTGTAACTATTTAGGTGTTCAGACATAGAAATACCTTCACAAAATTGGAATTTGTAGATCTTTTTCTTCAAGTGCAAGCAGCTTTCAATGCTCTTTTTCATGAACTTATCTTCTAATTTCTGCCAAAGTTCCTTTGCATTTGTTTCTCTCATGACAAAATACTTCTGATCTTTGGTAAGGCACAAATAGATTGTACTACAAGCTTGGGTATTAAGCTTCCTCCAATCCTGTTCCATCATTTCGTTGGATTTTCCTTCCAACACCATATCCAACTATTGTTGAATCAAAACATTGATCACTTCACACTGCCACATATCAAAGTTGGAAGATCCATCGAACTTCTCAATTTCAAACTTGGCATTTGAAATTGTGGACATACGCCTTGAACTGCTGGCATTTTCAGAGTTGTTATCTTCCCCAACATCTTCCATATTAATTTAGAAATTTTAGAAGACAAATATCAAAATTCTAACTATACGGATGAGTCTGGAGTGATTCAAGTAGTTGGAAACCACTATTTGATCGTCGAAATCGAACTCTAAATGGCTTAGATCAAGCCCAAAAATGGATCTGAAATTTGAACGGTCCAGATCATCTGGCGCGTGTGATACACGCGCTGAACGAGTCCATGGCGAGTTGGGCTCGTGGGCGTCACGCACAGAGACTGTGGAGGGCGCATGGGCTTCACGCGTCTTTAACCTCCAAGGCGCATGGCGACGCGTGGCACGTGTTTTTTACTCTTCAACATCCAGCTGCGAGTGGAGTGCGTGAGTACATGCTCCAACCTTCTATCGGCGAGTGCGGGCTCCTCCGACGTCTGTTTTCGATTTTGTTTGTGCCTACAGATTCGTCTCGACGCAAGGAATGACCTGAAGTTGTCAAAAGTTGATTTTGATCAACTTGATTTCTGGACAGTGCGAACCAAATCTCTGATACCAATTGTTGCGCACACACAAATACTATCCAGAATCACACAAGACGATATTTAAGTGATTCAGCAATTTGCGTACGTCCACTAATGCCAAATTCAATATGTTTATCTGAGATTACAAACACTCATCAAATCTCAAGTCCACTCTCTAATTTGCATACTTTCTTCACATATCAGAGCTTTCATTTTATAGAAGAAACTTTACAAAATATCTATCATCTAGAAGAAAATTATTAGAGGGCTGGCTATAGCTATATTGGACTTCTGCATTCACATGGTGCAATGCAGTTTCCTATGGCTGTAGCAACTAAACATGGATGGTGTAGCCAAGT
This sequence comes from Platycarya longipes, assembly GCA_036559045.1. Taxonomy (NCBI): domain Eukaryota; kingdom Viridiplantae; phylum Streptophyta; class Magnoliopsida; order Fagales; family Juglandaceae; genus Platycarya; species Platycarya longipes. The sequence goes on along the minus strand of CM071797.1, from coordinate 9,931,863 downwards.
TTGAACTTCTGCACTTAGGTGTTTGCAGAACATCAAACTTAGACGGTACAGCCATTCACACTTAGGTGGCTATTTTCAACATTTACACAAGGCCATGAGGATGGTGCAAATAGAATATTATATGATTCCTTTTTCATATATGTTAAAGATACAAGTTAAATAATTAAATTTAAATATTTATTAGTTGAAAATTTCAAATAAGTAATAATCTAACAAGATGCACTTAGATTAAGAATTTTAACTTTGAATTCTGCCTCTACATGTATATGCTGATCCACGGAACTGCAGATCACCACACCTGAGAGGTAGCATCTATTAACATTATTTTAATTTGTGGAACTACTTAGATTAAAACTTTCACATTGTATAAATTGCCTAATATAAAATTTGAATAATATTTATAAGATCTAATAAGTATGATCGATAAATTGACATAATTGAGCCAACACATCTTTTGAAGCCCATGATTTCAATTTGGTGATGTGCATAAAGTAATATGGACTCAATTCATATGTAGAGACTCATTAAAAACCTATGTAATTTTACTGTTTTATTATGGATGAATCTAGAATTCTAGATATTATATATAAGGTCATGTTTTCACTTCATATTCACTTTTTAACTCTTCACATTCCATCCCTAAGTATGCACACTCTTTATATCATTTGATTTTTGTATGGTTTTGATAAGCTATTTTGTCATTTTTGGATATCATTAAAATTTCAACAAGTGTATCAAGCCAACTTGTCAATTTGAGCGGAAATAAAACCGTTTTTGGTGAAATATGATTTTTTTTCGTGTTTTACATTTCCATTACTTCGATTCGTGTTTTTCAATTTTGGAGTTGCTTGGATCATTGGATGTCATGAGTATTTTATTTTTTAAGATTCTGTGGTAGTTACCGGTGTGTAGCTCACCGGAAATGTCAAAAACCGCCACTTTTGGTGGCCAAAAGTTATTTTTTGGTTATTTTTATTAAAAATAGTGCTACCAGAGACATGGAAACACGCTAAAAAAGTCATCATCGGCGTCCCATCATAAGGATCGGCTGGAAAAGTGGTCTTGTTGACCGGACTAGTGGCTAGAATAGTGCCCAGAGGGCTAACGGCACCAGACCCTTCATTTGCTACAGTAATTCGGGTTTTGCTTTTATCAAATCTGGGTAGGGTTTAATTGAAGTGGATATTGGCTTTTAATTCAAGTTTTGGGCTTGGGTTTATGTTAGTTCCACAAACAAGTTGAATAAAGGATTGGGTTTAAATGAAGGGCTTGTAAGGTGAATTAATCTAGCCCAAGTTTTAGCCTTTGCAATAATTTTCTAATGGGCTGAATGGGTAAGGTCCATTCGTATGGGACCAAGTCTAAACCCATTGGACTTTGACTAAACACTTGACCCTTGACTATTTGGTTTCACTATCCGATTTGACCTAATTTGGCTTGATTTGACCCGAATCCGGATCTTGACCTGGATCTGACAGTTTTTTAATTATATTTAATTATTTTTATAATTAAAAAAATTCTTTTAGAGGGCAACTTATACATGTGACTTCGAGAAAATTAAAGTGATGTATCATCTAGATGATTAAAACTTTCTCCTTAGTTATATAAAAGTTTAATGAGTTGCATCAATTTTCACATATTTATTCATGCGAATGACAATTGGCTCCAAAGAAGGTTGTTATTTGGCCAGATCATAGATGGTATAAAGTGATTATGTGTGAATTGCGTATTTTTCTTTAAGAGATAATCCTATGCAATCAATAGTCGGCCCAAAGGAAAACTATTGTTTGGCCAGGTTGTATAAATTTTTGAGTTAGCCTATGCATTCAATAATCGGCCCAAAGAAAGAATATAGTTTGGCTAGGCTAATTTTGCATTATTCACGATAATTAGCCTTATTGGGAGAGGACCATTAGTATGTTGCAATTACTATCCAAAAACTTGATTGCAATGATACACTAGGTCTCTCAAACGGGCCCACTTTTATAAAACCATGTTTTTATTTAGATTTAAGTTTGTCATATTATCTAATTTTTATACGATTGGATTAAAGTTTGCATGACAAAAATTATGGTCTACTTGTTTATATTTCAAGATTAAAGGGTTGTTTATTTATTGTGAGTTTCTTTTATTTTCTTATATTGAATGCATTTTTGATATCTGCCAATTTGAATAACATTCTGGTTCTTACTGGATCAAATTTTACAAAATAGAAAGAGCATGTTACTATTGTTCTTGGGTGTATGAATTTAGACCATGCACTTCGAGTTGAAAAGCCACCTAAACCTACTGATCAGAGTCCTGCCGATCAGAGGAGAGCTTATGAGAAATGGGAGCGCTCTAATCGTATGAGTCTTATGATAATGAAGCATTCTATTCTTGATTTTATTCGAGGTGCAATGCTTGAAAAGAAAAAATGCCAAAAAGTAGTTGAGTCAAATGGCAGACCGATTTGTTGCATCGAAAAAGGTGGAGACAAATATGCTTCTTAGCAAACTTGTCTCAATGCGGTATAATGGCAAAGGGAACATAAGGGAGTACATTATGGAAATGTTTGATTTTGTTACTAAATTGAAAGCACTAAAGTTAGAATTTTCTGATGAAATTTTAGTACATCTCATTTTGATTTCTCTTCTTGCACAATTTAGTCATTTCAAAATTAGTTATAATACTCAAAAGGGAGAAATGGACTTTTAAAGAGCTCATTGCTCATTATGTGCAAGAGGAAGAGAGATTGAAATAAGAAAGGACAAAAAGTACTCACATGGTAGTTTTCCCTCATGGAAATCAAGGCAACAAGAAAAGGAAGAAGAATGATAAAGTTAAGGTAACTGCAGACGCTGGAACTTTACAGCTAACTATGCAACAAGAAAAGGGTAAGACTTCTACCTATTACTTTTACAAAATGGATGGCCATATGAAGAAGAATTGTTCCAATATAAAAGGTGGCTTTTAAATAAAGGTGATTTTTCTATCTTTGTTTGCACATAAATAAATTTGACTATTGTACCATATAACACTTGGTGGATAGATTCAGGAGCTACAATTCACATAAGTGTTACTATGCGTGGCTAGCTAAAGTGCTGAAAATCAAGTGTTGCAGAAAATTTTTTCTACTTGGGGGATGGCAATAAAGTTAATGTTGAGGCAATTGGAGTGTATAGATTAAAATTGGAATCTGATTTTTATTTGGATTTGGATGAGACGTTCTATGTACCGTCTTTTAGACAAAATTTAATTTCTGTTTTTGTTTGGACAAATCTGGTTTTTCTTATTCTTTTAGAAACGAGAAATTTAGTCTTTTTTGAGATTCAAATGTTGTCGGTATTGGCTCTTTGATTGATAATCTTTATTTATTGGACTTGGATGCCTCACACTTAAATACAAATGAAACCTTGCATGTAAGTAGCTATGGTACAAAGAGGAGATTGATTAATGAGAATTTCTCGGTATTGTGGTACATGCGGTTGAGACATATCTCGAAAGAGAGAATTGAAAGGCTTGTGTCAACTAGAATTCTTAATTCTCTTGATTTCTCAGATTTTAAAATTTGTGTTGAATTTATAAAGGAAAGCAAACAAATATAAGGAAAATAGGTGCCAACAGGAGTTCAGGCATATTAGAAGTGATACATATTGATATTATGGTCCATTCCCTATGGTATTTTGGAATGGTCAACATTATTTTGTCACTTTTATTGATAATTATTCTCATTATGGGTATCTATTTTTATTACATGAAAAATCACAAGCACTCGACATTTTTAAAGCTTGTAAAGCTGAAGTTGAAAATCAGCTTGATAAGAAAATTAAAGCCATTAGATCTAACCGTGGTGGTGAATACTATGGTAGATATGACAGATCAGGTGAATAACATCCTGGGCCTTTTGTAAGGTACTTGAGTTTGATGAATGTGGCATTGTTTCTCAATACACCATGCCAAGGACTCTATGTCAAAATGGTGTAGCTGAGAAACGAAATCGGACTCTTAAAGACATGGTTAGAAGTATCGTAACTCATTCTTATTTACCAGAATCGCTATGGAGAGAGGCATTAAAAACTGCAGTTTACATTCTAAATCGAGTACTTAGTAAAGCAGTAGCTAAAACCCCTTATGAGTTATGGACTGGAAAGAGGCCTAGTATTAGGCATTTACATGTCTGGAGTTGTCTAGCTGAGGCTAGGCCCTATAAGTCAAATGAACATAAATTGGACTCAAGGACAATTGGCTGCTACTTTATTGGATATTCTAAGAAATCGAAGGGTTTCAATATTATTGCCCTTCAAGTAATACCATTATTGAGCCAGATAATGCCAAATTTATTGAGCATATTTAGGATAGTGGGAGTTCACAATACAAAAATATTGTATTTGAAGAGGAACATATTGAAATACCTCTGATAAATATTGAGGGTAGTGAGATGGTCACACCTGTCTTAGTACAGGATGTTAATGTGGATCATCAAATCATTTCTAAGTTGCCTCTAGCTAATACAGAAGAACCTGAGCAGCCTTAACTAGAAGTGCCATTAAGGAGATCAAATAGGGAGAGGAGATCGGCAATACCAGATGATTATATTGTTTATTTCCAAGAGCCTAAGTTTGATATAGGATTGGAAGATGATCCAATCTCTTACAATCAAGCCAAATAGAGTGCTAACTCCCAAAAGTGGATATGGGCAATGCCAGATGAGTTAAAGTCTATAAAGGACAATAATGTTTGCGACCTTATCGAATTGTCTGATGGGATTAAACCAATTGGTTGTAAATAGGTCTTCAAAACCAAGCGAGACTAAGGCAATGTCGAAAGGTAGAAGTACATCTAGTAGCAAGAGGCTTTACTCAAAAGGAAGACATTGACTATAAAGAAACTTTCTCTCCAGTTTCATTGAAAGGATCTTTTAGAATCATTATGACACTTGTAACACATTATAATTCAGAGTTTCATTAGATAGATGTAAAGATTGTTTTTCTCAATGGTAACATTGAGAAAACAATATATATGGTGTAACCAATGGGTTTTGAGACCAAAGAATTGAGTCATTTGGTTTGCAAATTAAATAAATACATCTATGGTTTAAAACAGTCATCTCGTCATTAGTATCAAAAGTTTGATCAAGTAGTTTCCTCTTTTGATTTTGAGAAGAATACTATGGATCAATGTATTTATCATAAGATAAGTGAGAGCAAATTTATATTTTTGATGCTATATGTCGATGACATTCTATTGGCAAGTAATGACATAGGCTTGTTACAAGAAACCAAGAAATTGCTTTCAAAACATTTTGAAACGAAAGATCTTGATGAGGCATCTTTTGTGTTAGGCATTCAGATTCATCATGACAGATCACATGGTACAGTTGGCTTATCACAGAGGACTTATGTCGAAAAAATAATCAGTAGGTTTGGCATACAAAATTGTGCATTTGGGGAATGCACCCATTGCAAAAGGTGATAGGTCATGTTTGCTCCATTGCCCAAAGAACAATATTGAAAAGTAACAAATGAAGGATATCTCTTATGCATCAGCTGTAGGGAGTCTCATGTATACTCAAGTATGTACACGCTTTGATATTGCGTATGCAGTTGAAATGCTTGGCAGATATTTGAGTAATCCAGGCATGAATCATTGAAAAGCTGCTAAAAGGGTAATGCAGTACTTGCAAAGTACAAAAGATTATATTCTCACATATAGGAGGTCAAAACATCTTGAGATCATTGTAATGCAGTACTTGCAAAGTACAAAAGAATATATGCTCACATATAGGAGGTCAAAACATCTTGAGATCATTGGATTCTCAAATTTTTATTTTGCTGGTTACCTCGATTGTAGGAGATCCACTTCAGGATATGTTTTCATGTTGGTTGAAGGAACTGTGTCTTGAAAAAGTGTCAAACAGACATTTATAGCTTCTTTTACCATGGAAGCAGAGTTTATTGCTTACTTTGAGGCATCCGATCAAGCAATATAGTTGTGGAATTTTATCACTAGTCTTTAAGTTGTGGATTGTATTGAGAATCCACTAAGAATTTATTGCGAGAATAAGGTCGTTAAGTTATATTCTAAGAATGATAGGAGCTCGTCAAAACCTAAACACATTGATATAAAGTTTCTTGTCGTGAAAGAAAGGGTTCAGAATCATTATGTGTCAATTGAGTACATTAGTACAAATCTCATGGTTGCGGATCCACTCACTAAGGGCTTACCACCTAAATTGCTTAAGGAGCATGTAGCTTATATAGGAGTGGTTAGTTTTAGTGACATATTTTATTAAGTGAGAGTTTGTCTGTTATGCACTTGATTTATTTGACACTTATTACAATCGTGTTTTGGTTATTGATGATTCTAAGATTGCATTTCTTTCAAATTGTGGTAATACGTAAGGGTTGAAAGAATAATGCAAGGACCAATTGGAAATAAGCATGATAAAGGATCACATTTTATGAAGTTTCCATGCTCCACATTCATGCTAGATTTATGTTGTTGATGATATTGGTGTTTTGTGACCATGGATGGGTCCTATGACAATGAATGTGCCTACGACTCCCATGATCCTATACTAATATTATTCAATGAACCAGATTTTTTTGAAATGATATCCATAAAGTCTGGCAATTAAAGTTTGAGCTCATAAAGTTTACAATGTTTGATTTTTCAAGAATCTATGTAGTCCAAGTGGGAGATTGTTAGCATTATTTTAATTAGTGGACTTACATAGATTAAAGTTTTCACATTGTATAAATTGCCTAATATAAAGTTTGGATAATATTTATAAGGCCTAATAAGTGTGATCGATAAATTGACATAACTGGGCCGACACATCTCTTGAAGCTTATGATTTTGGTCTTGTCATGTGCATAAAGTAGTATGGGCCCAATTCATGTGTAGAGACTTTTTAAGGACCTATATAATTTTACTATATTATGATGGGCAAAACTGAAATTCTGGATATTATATATAAGGTCATAGTACCCACTCCATATTCACTTTTCAATTCTTCACATCCCATCTTTGAGAGCTTTTCCAGAGAGTGAATATTGGACGTGGAAGATCATATCACTGCGCTCTTCTATGCAATGGCTACAGTATGCACATTCTTTATATTATTTTATTTCTACATAGATTTGACAATCGATTGTCATTTTCGAAGATTATTAAAATCCCAACACTAGTGTCAAGTTAGAATTTAAACAAATAAATGAATTTATCCATTCTAATTACTAGCTTATATATATATATATTTTTTATAGAATTGATAGTTTAATTTAAGTTAATAATACAAGGGATTTGGGTATAGCGAAGCATAATTGCTAGATTTTACACTGGTCGCGTTGGACCTCTTTGATAATATTGCATAGTGCAAATATGACAAAATCTGAAACTTCCTTGAATTGAGGCAATACGAAAGAAATTTGTCCATATATGGTTTTTGCTATATTTTCCAAATAATCAATTTACATTATCTTTTGCTTTTTAAAAAATACTTCATTTTAAGTTTTGAAATTAACTTTTATCCCCATTTTGTCAAAAGTTGTGTCGAGATCATTAATGTTTAGTTACACATTTAATTTTTAGACAATAATTGAAGTTTTACATTTTCCAAACTTTCTGGGTTTCAGAAGTTACTCATGCCTGAGTCCCTGACCTATGCATGGATGGATGAGATTTTGATCATTAATGTAAATTGCTAGTCTTTTTTCTCAGAGCTTGAATGTTCGTACGTCTCTTTACAATCTTGATACTTTTATTTCTATTATTAATAACTAGTAGCCAGGGTGGACAAGAACGAATTACAACATTTGAATTTCTAAATATGTTAACTACTTTGATATATATTTTAATATGTATATATTGAACAGCTTTATAGTCTTTTAAGACCTGATAAACAATATTGTTTTATCGAAAGCCCTAGTCTTTCTAATTTGCAGCTTTTTAGTGGAGTCATCTTACAGTCCAAAACGCCAAACAGACTCCGTCATATGCATGGATAAGGGTGTATGCCGACCCGACAACAAGTCTTTTGACCTGACCCGATAACAATTCATTACGTTAGGCTGAATACTTGGCCCGATAGCTAATAGGGTATTTCGTTATTCCATTAAGCCATTTTCGAATACCCGACCCGATACCTTATCCGCTCAAATTTGGCATGTTTCGATCACTTATATTATGCCTAATATTATCAAATGAAGAAAATCCGACCTCCTTTTCTATTACACCCATCAAGGTCATGCCAAGCATAAATTCAAGTTGAATGGACCTATAAATAGAAGTGCTGGAGGAAATGGCCCCAAGCCCTCAACACAATCTAATATACGATTCCCTTTTGTAAACCATGCATGAATTGCTATATTTCAATGCTAAACATTAAATCGAGTACTGCCATGAGCATTAATTGTTGCAAAATTAGCATTAGAAATTGTCCTGGATAAAGTAGTTGCACTAACATGTGCCAAATCAAACTCAGATCAATAAAAATTGAAATAACTCTAATATCTAATCAGTTTACATCCATTGAAACCAAACTTCTTCTTCTAAGAAATGAATCAGTCATGAAGAGTGTCCAAGATGTCCTTATCCTTATATAAATGGAACCTACACAAAACTCACATTGACATACCAAAAATAAGCCAAAATTAAAACAAATTAAAAAAAAAAAAAAATTTATTAAGAAACTCCCAAGATAATGTAATCCAGCAAGATAAAACAAGCAATATTTAAATATTTGATATATCTTGAAGACTTGAACAATGATGGATTTATGGGAGTAGTGATGCCTGAATAAGAGCCACTGAATCAGTCTCAACCCAACATTTTTATTTTTTTTTCAGAACTTGAAATTTAAAATAATAAAATGTAATAATATTAGTTTTTATTGACATACAATTTTCAAGTACTTCAAGTTTTCAAGTAATCTTCAATCGATCTTATTCAAAATATTTTGCAAAATTATCTCTGTACGAAACAAAAAGTTATGTTAAACATATAATTATTTGAAAGGTTTGAAATAAAATATTATTTAAATATGAATCTTACCAGTTTCTAACTTGTAGGGACTAACAGAGGGAGCCATAATTAACAGATGGAGCCTTTAACAAGTTGTGTGTAGATAAGAATTTCAACTGTTGTTGGGGTCAATGAACTACGAAATTAATCTAAGACTTGACTTCCAGCAATAAATGCTGACTCAAAAGCAACAGTAGCTACGGGAATAGCTAACACATCTCGAGCTATTTTGGAAAGTATTCGAAATTTAATTGAATTCATCTTCTACCATAGTAGAATATTAAAGTCGGGCGCTATTTGTTCAACATTCTCCTTAAAATACTTATTCAATTCTGTTTTGGCCTCTCCCACACTTATTGATGATTTATGTTGAAAATACATATCTAATATATTCTCATCATCATTACAAGAAGTGTTACTTTGGATCTCACTTACGCCTACACTTGATTGGTCCTTACTTGAACCTACACGAATTTTGAATATTTCTTATGCATCTACTCAAACATCTTTCTTAACCAATCAACAAGTTCAGATCCTCGCTCATGGCCAATAACATTTGTAAAACAAAATTTCAAAACGTCAAATTTATTGTGCGGATCAAGCATAGCTGCAATGAACAACATTTTGTTCAATTGAGCAAAATCTCCCCCAATACTTGTCATATTTCAACATCATCTTCTCCGACATGGATCTCAGCATATTGCTTTCATTCGAATTTTTTTTTTCAAATGATTATAGATTGTAAATATTTTTCTTATAAACAAATTTGAAGTTGCATAAATTGAGCCTAAAACATGCAAAATCAAGTCATAAAAAATTTTAAAAATCGTACAAAAATCTTGATGGCTTCCCAATCTTGTGAAGTTAGTACTTCTTGTTTAACCTCACGTAAATATGGGACAAACTCACTATCTTCATCTTGCAGCACCTCAAACGCCGTATAATGTTTTAGAATCACACTCAATATTAGATATGTTAAGTTCCACCTAGTTGGAACGTCAAGACAAAGAAGTCCACCAATCAAAAATATTTTGTTTTTCTACACATAACTTAAACTTGTTAAGTCTTGCAGGAGAAGATTTCACATATTTAATTGCATAGCGAATCTTCACAACTGATGTATCAATTTCTATCAAACCATATTTGATGATGAGATTCGAAATATGTGCACAACATCTTATATGTATAAACTCCTTATCTAATACCATACAATTCCTAAACTTGATAATTTTTTTCAAATAATTAATGGTCGTATTGTTAGCAGATGCATTATCTATTGTGATTGTAAAAATTTTGTTTATGTCCCATTAAAGTATGGATGACTCAATCTCTTTTCCTATTGTGATCCCTTTGTGATTAGGAGCTTTCTTAAAATGTATTATTCTTTTATGTAATGTCCAATCATCTTCAATAAAATGGGCTGCTATGCACATATAATTAAAATTTAGAACTGATGTCCACATATCAGTTGTAATGCAAATCTTATTATCAAATTCCATAAACATGGTCTTCAATTTCTGTTTTTCTAACATAAATTTTCATACAATCTCGCATAACAGTAGTACGAGAAGGGATTTGAAATCTAGACTTAACTACGATTATAAAGTAATGGAAGCCTTATTTTTCTATAAAATTAAACGATAGCTAATCCTAATTATCATTTTTACTACTGCCAACCGTGTTTTCTGTTCATTGTACTTAGTAGGTCAAACACTAGGACTGCTAGTTGTACCATCCACCACCGTCCTCCTATTCTCGGTCTCTTTTAATTGGGGGTCATGCCTTCTAGCCCCATAGTAGCATGCAAGACTTTGCATTTTTCAATATGAAACTTTAAAGATGAAGTACCTTATTTTTTAGGATGACATAATAAAATTTTACCACAATAATCGCATGTGGTTGTGGGCTCATTGGGACCCTCATCATTCCTCGTAAAGTATTGCCATGCATCTAATTTGCCCATTTTTCTTCTGATAGGAGAGCGAACATGAGGACTAGTTGCTTGACTATCCGAAGTTGGAGATAGAGTGCTATCCAAACGAATGGACATTGATGCAGACTCAAATGAAGGCATAGAAGAACTAGATTCCATAGGATTCAGTTGCAAAGTAATAATATAAAAAATTAGTAAGTTGCAAACATCAACTGTCAACGCCCAAAACAATCTGTCAGATATTAAAATTAAAAAATTGTGATTGAGTGCATGAAAATAGTTGGTACAATAATATTATCTCAGTGACATAGGATAGGAAGCATCTAAAATTGAGCACATATTTCAAAAAAATGCATGCATTCCCATCATAAGTCAAAAACCAGATCAAGAAAAAAAATTACAAGATAAAAGAAGTCTTGAAAAATCATAATGGCATGTTGTACCAAAAACGTATACAACATTAAAGGCACACCCATATTACAAAGGCATAAATATCTACCCACAAAAACATTGCATAGTCTAAACAATAATTTGTCACAACATAGAAACAATGGATAAAAAGGTCATACCTGATCTTGAAAACAGCTAGATCCTTGTCATAAACAATTATTGGTGCTAAAAAAATTTTTGCAACGTAAATAATGAAAAAAATTAAGTAATGCAAGGGAAACATAAATCTTAATATACTGAGAAAATAAATTGTTCACTTAGAAAATAAAGAACTACCAAACTTGAGAGGAGATGGAAGAGGATAAAAGAATATCTTACATTGTTCAAAATCTTAATACACTTCAAATGCTTGAGACCACAAACCATAGAGAAGATAGAAAATATAAGTTTCATCCCCCATCAATGAAAAATGATAGTAAGAATTGACCAAAATAAAAATTTTCTTTATAAGTAATATCATTAAAAAAAATAAAATGAACTTATCTTTCTCCATTCCATGCAATCAAGCTTAGCAATAATGGAAATAACGTAATGACAATTATTAATCTAAAAAAAAAGACTTTCCATTATTCCATCATCTTTCATAACTTTTTTTCAAGTATCTAGATTACATAAATATATAGTTGATGGATTGTTAGTTGGAAGAATGGTAGAAAAAAGTGCATATGTTCAACTAGTTAAAGTGCAATTCCTCCCTTTCATCTATCGCTACTGCCAGAAATGAGAAAGAAGAAGATGGTTATGATGAGTGGGAGAGGATAGGAAACATTGGGAGACTTCCTACTAAAATCATCAAACAGGGGACAACCATGTCTAAATAATGCTCACTTATCAAGCCAAACTTCAGGTATTGACTAAATCCATAGATTCACTAACTCAAATAATCCAATGTACCTTTTACTATGCCCAAATAAAAAAATATGAGTCTGTATTCACGGTAACAATGCATTTGACATAACTATATAATATAAGCTTTACTCCAAACAACACATGCACTACCTCTAATATCATCCTTTTCTACATTGTGCACTGTTTTTGACATAATTATTTGTATGCTTTTCTCCAACCAGCACATACTACCTCCAAATTAAATAATTGGTGCATTATGTAATGTCTACCTAGTTATATGAGTTAAACATGTTGCTACATTCATAGGTGTAACCTATTATACTGTAGTGTGGTCCATATAAAAAGATCTACTATATATTTGACATTTCTTAAACAAAATCTAAATTGTTCCAACCTATTATATTTTATAAATTCCACAACAATATAGTGCATTATACATAAATTCATCACATATGTATTGAAATAGGTAAAGCACACATGTATTGAAAGCACGCTTGCTACGTGCTGCTTTTTTTAAACAACTTATGCAAAATCTACATGCAGTCAAGTCCTTTCTTGAGCATGCCTCACCAAGTGGAGACGGGAGAGAATGAAGCACTATGTGAAACACCCATCAACACATGAGAAGGAACCTGTAACCAATAAAACTTTATTTAAGAAAAACAATGACAACAATATTGAAATAAAATAATGGAGAGTAATGGCACAAAAGGAAGTTCTATGAATTGATACTGCCGAAATGAAGTTCTATGAATTGATACTGCCAAATGGAACAAATGGAGAACAATAAATTTGTTGATTTGTGACTTGGTAATTGAAATCAAAGTGCATGTGATTAAAATCATAAAAGATATAAACAAAAGGAATAGACGTATATATTGGAAACTAATGCAGTGACCTGGTGAATAACAAAAGAACTAACCTTTGATCAAGACATAAACAAAAGGAATAGGTGTATATATTGGAAGGCACTTCCTTGAATCACAAAGGAAACTAATACAGCTAAAAGCCCTGGCATTAAAAAGCACTTACCTTCAAAGTCTGTTTCATTGATAATGTAACTTTAGGGTCAAAAGAAAAGGAGTAGCAATTAATTACTATACTCATAACTTCAGAACAAAAGAAAAGGACAATAAGAAAAAGTAGCAATTTGATCAAATGATAAAGGAAATAGTTAAAGTTAGATATCCCCAACTTAACAACGTTAAAAGAAGAAAACAAAACAAATAACCAAAACAAACATGCATGTTAAATGCAATCATTTGGGCTCTATGCGACCACCCAATTAAGGGGTTGTAATTTGATGAGTTAATGCATGTACCCTTTGGATAGACCCTCAAAATATTCTGCTGTGTAAACCTACAGTAAAACTATCATCAGAACATGGGAAGACTTTTTTTAAGAATCAAGATTTGAATTTTATATGACATATAGTCAAAGCATTAAAATGATATAGTAGACAAGTTATGGTAGTTGCAAGAGACTAATGGCACTAAACATTTGAAAGCTGCAATTGAGTAAGTATACGAGCCACCATTGAATATCAAGCCTGAGACCTATCTCTAGCAGTAACTTCATCCAACCAGTTAATTGTTATCCTGCCAAAATAGGCATTTCCTAATCATAGCTACTAACATTTTAAACTAAGTGATTGACCAAAAATAGTAGTATTGCGTTATTGATTCATCTTATAAAAATTTTAGTAGCCATGGTTATATTACCAAAATCAAAATTTATTGCTCTCCTTTTGTGCCGTTGCTCTCCATGCAAAATTCACAAATTCGTCAATCTGTTGGATAAATTAATGATCTAAAATCATAACCCAAAACCCAATATTAATCTAATTAACAAAAACATACAACTACCATATGGAACTATGACTTTTCAACTCTCAATGAAAACCTGAAATCATCAAATGCTCATTAAGAGGCCAAGACCAAAGTACGATTCCATAACTTCTATTATTATAGGAAAAACCATTTTTCTAACAAAGGTACTCAATACCAAAAAAGCCCCAATTAATTTCTGTCTATTATACCCATTAACAAGGAAAATAAGTCCATCTGTTTAATCGGTAGGCAATATGAACAACATGCAAGGAGTAGTACAAAACAGGGCAATCTAGAAGTCAAAATAGCGGTAAAATATGATATTTGAACAACCTTAACAACTAATTAACCTAGCCAAACAAGAGAAAACAAACTGAAACAAGAGATTGAAGCTAGGGTACAAGACTTACTCCAAAATCTAGTAAAATCGAAGTTAGGGTTATAGGATGAGAAATTTCTACCTATGTACGTAGAGGGAAAAAAGCGAGGGAAAGAGCTGAGACGGACACCAAGCAAAGAGAGGGACTAAGTGAGATCATTTATAGATCTAGAGAGAGTGTGTGTGATTGAGAGAAAGAGAGACCCACCTTGAAGTCGAGGAGACGACTGCGTAATAGCAAGAGGAATCGCGAAGGATCTTGATCTCTGTGGATTCTTTTGCAAGTAGCTGCCAGAAATTGATGGAGAAGAGTAAGATGGAGAGGTTCACGGGTACTGAAGCAGTGAAGCCAAAGTCGAGGGTTAGAACAGAGTTTGTTTTGGTGTGTTTTGAAATTTGAGTCTTAAGGCCCCCCATATACGAAAAATATTAATGGCAGCTGCCCCTCATCATTGCTCAAGTAAAGATCCCCTTTATTTTCTCTTCCGATGTCGAGAGAGAGAATTAGGCAAAATCAAGAGTCCCCTAATGTACAAAAAGATCGAAAACTAAGGGGTAAAGATCTTACCGCAATGAAGACAGAGTGGAGGAGACGATCGTGGACCTTGGGCTGCGGCGGCATGACGGTGGTTAAGGAGCAAAAGAGAGAGTGGCATCGATCGGATAGAGAGCGCAATAAAGAGTTCGAGAGAGAGCATTTCATATTTTTTGGGGGAGGGGGAATAAAGTTTTTCGAGGATTAAAACGATTGTACTTAGTTCCATTGCAAATATGTATTTCATTTTAGCGGCAAAATAATAGATGCAATAATGTTAAAATTTGCTGCAAATGAGTCCAGCAAGCATGCCTCACCATTTAAATCGCGAATCAAAATTAAAAGGCTACGAAAAATTTTGTTTTGTTGCCAAAAGTAATTTATTGCGGCAATTTTATTTGCAATGGAGTAAAAGTCGCTGCAACAAGTCATTTTTCTTGTAGTGATCGGAACTTCGAAGCAAAAGTTTTCGTTAACATGTTTAGCGGATCGAGATTTACTACAAGGATTTTGGCTTTTTTTAGTACCGGATTTCATTGCAAAAGCCCCCTCTTTTTGTTGCAAATACTTTTTTGCAGCATAATACACTACGCCGGATTTTCGTTGGAACAATTTCGTTAAATTTAGTCAAAGACGTAGAATGGTCATTTTCGACGCAACAACTATTTCATTTGCAGCAAATTTATTTAATCACTAATAAACATATAGTTGATGCAATAAATATGCCAGATGCGCCTTATTAGCACTGAAAGAGTCCAATTGCAATTAAATTATGTGCCTGAAATACGTTTTTGCGTCGCTTTTAGGAGACGTAAAAACCTATTTCTAGTAATAACATTTGCTGGAACAGAGTAGAACTGATTAAAAAAAAAAACTATTTGCAGCAATAAAAATCGTCGGAAAGAGTTTTTACAAATTAAAAAAAATGCACTGAACAGGGTACATGAAAAATACATGGAACATTCATATTAGGCTTCATATGTTGCTCACAAGATCATTCATAAATTTTCAAGTAGGATTGTGGTCCATGTGCATGCATTTGACTGGGAGATAGCCCTCATCAACAAAGCAATCTGTCAGATATTAAAATTAAAATTTGTGATTAAGTGCATGAAAACAGTTGGTACAATAATATTATCTCAGTGACATTGGATAGAAAGCATCTAAAATTAAGCACATATTTCAAAAAAATGCATGCATTCCCATCATAAGTCAAAAACCAGATCAAGAAAAATATTCCAGGATAAACAAAGTCTTGAAAAGTCATAATGGCATGTTATACCAAAAACATATACAACGTTAAAGGCACACCCATATTACAAAGGCATAAACGTCTACCCATAATAACACTGCATAGTCTAAACAATAATTTGTCACAACATAGAAACAATGGATAAAAAGGTCATACCTGATCTTGGAAAATAGTTAAGATCCTTGTCGCAAACAGTTATTGCTCCTAAAAAATTTTCTGCAAGGTAAATGATGAAAAAAATAAGTAATGCAAGGGAAATAGAAATCTTAATACACTGAGAAAATCTTCCCTGAGAAAATAAACTACCAAACTTGAGAGGAGATGGAAGAGGATAAAAGAACATGTTACATTGTTCAAAATCTTAATACACTTCAAATGCTTGTGACCACAAACTAGAGACAAGATAGAAAATATAAGTTTCATCCCCTATCAATGAACAATGATGTCAGTAAGAATTAACCAAAATAAAAAGCACTTCCATGAATCACTAAGGAAACTAATGCAGCAAAAAGCCCTAGCATTAAAAAACACTTACATTCAAAGTCTCTTTCACTGATAATGTAACTTTAGGGTCAAAAGAAAAGGAGCAACAACTAATCTCTATACTCATGACTTCAAAACAAAAGAAAGGACAATAAGAAAGTGCAGCTAATTTGATCAAATGATAAAGGGAATAGTTAAAGCTAGATATCCCCAACTTAAAAACGTTAAAAGAATAAAACAAAACAAACAACCAATATGTAGCTATATACATGTAGAAGTAGTACTATATACATTAAAAATAAAAAAAGTCACAAATGTTTTTATGGCAAGTTAAAATGTCATAGAAAATTATCAATATGTAGCTTAAAGAGAATAAATATTTCATAGACATTGAGCTATGAAATATGTAAGATGATTTTGCTTCTTACAATTTCCATTAAGAAAATTTACTAAGGGACCTTGTCAACATGGGGATGAGATGCCAAAGGAGCACAGGCCTCTTGGCCAACATTATTGTCAAAATGTTAAGAACACTAGGAGGCAGGCCGACTTCTTTGCAAACTTCAGCCAACTCCTAATAGGTCTTGAAACATACAGGATGATTATATGCAGCAAACCAAAACAAACTAAAAATAAATATGCATGTTACACAAAATAGTCATGAGTCTCTTAAAGGCATATGAAGTTTAACAAGGTAGAATTATATACTATGGATGATACATCTATTAGTAATTACAATCAGGGTACCTGCAGCAACACTCGTTAAAGTAGGTAAAAAAAAATGCATCATAGAGAGGAAAAATATATATATATATATATATATATATATATATATATAAACCATCCTGGCAATAAGATAAAATCTGAGAATGTCAACGTCTTTGACAAGTAAAATCTAAAAAACACAACCGAAAAAGCAAGTTTATATATAAATGCAATTTTGAATGTCAAGCACGGATGACTATATATAGTTGAACGACATGGTTTCCACTTTCTACGTACAAGCAAGACTTCAAAATTGCATTTATATTTTCAACTGACTGCAGACGTACATCATGAGATTAGACCCGGCATGCATACTTCGAAATTTAGCTTCTTCTTTTTTTGTTGAAACTTTCCAGTCAATTAATTTGACCATGCATGTCGACATGTAGAAATTTCATGTTTTTGTAATTTCTGCGGTTTATGCCTTGTGCCGTACGGTTATGGTTACTCGATCTCTTTGATTTATTGTCCTTATAATAGCTAGTAAAAAAGTTAACTAAATTACAATCAGCTCTAAATTAACAAGATTTCAGGCAAATCTCATGAATTATAAATATATATTGAATAAATTTATAAAATGCAAGCTGATGTGTACGTGTTCATCACTTTTTGTACTTTTATATATATATATATATTGAATAAATTTAGTAGCTAGTTATACGTTCGTACTTTGAAAAGTTTTAGCGCGATGCCTGCATGCATGGGTTCCATTGATCAAATATATATATATATATATATATATATATCTTCGTACGTACGTAATATCGTTAATTAATCTTGTTGGGCGTCGAGATTAACATGACCCTTAATTTGCTTCAGAACCCCGGCCCCTTGTAGCCGCAGAGAAAAACATAATTATCGTAGATTAATTAGGAATATTGATCTGCATGCCCATTGGAAACTATAGGAGCGGGCGAGTACCGGATCACGTTGCCTTCACGTTGAGGTCCTTTATTTCCCATCGACGTCGACTTGGTGAAAAGATAACGTTAGACTTTGGAGTTATATATTTATTCATTTTTTCTCTTTTATATATAAGAAGAGGAGATACCACTTGATCAATAATTAGAACCCAGCTAGACTACTCATGATCTTGCTGCTTGCTCATGTTGGCAAAACTCAATAAATCGTAAAAGCCAGCCGTCCGCAATTATTGATTTGTATCATTGATGATATCCTCAAATAATTTAAATATCGCCAAAGCCGTCCATAATTGATTTAAACATAATTTGTAGGCAAGGCCGGAAATATAGTTAGCTAGCTAGTGTGCGAGAAGATTTCAAATATATATGTTCCGGTCTTAATTAATAATTATCCATATAGAACCTATGGTTATGCTCGTATTTCTAAGATTTGATGGATGAAAAGTCATGATACATATATGATTAATACCATATTCTTTAGAGCTTTGTTATTCATAATCTCACACACTACATTTTTTTTTTTTTTTAATTTTGTTTGTTTAACCTCTCTAAACTAATTGAGTTTTCTACTAATCATCCATGCATGCATGACTTGCACACATTTGATGAAAAAATAAAATAAAAAATTATTTATAATGGTCTGTGATGTGATAATGATAAGTAAATTTTTTTTATTCTTTATAGAGTACAGGGTACTGCAAAAAAATAAAAAATGAATTATGCCGTGCATTGAGGGTATTAGAGTCGAACTATGTTTTGGTCCTTGAAGAAGAATCCATTCTAAGTGGTCTATGTACGTCTTGATCTCCTATCTTAGAATAATATATATATATATATATATATATATATAACTGAACAAAAGCTGAAAGCTGCTAGCTTGAATTGAAGTATTATCAAGAGTTTTAAAAAAGAAACCGCATATTAAATTAATTAGTTAGATAATTTCTTTTTGTAATCATCATGAAAGAAAATGAAAACAAAGAATGATGTAATTCGCATCCAAGATATTGTGATAACCTCAAGTAATCTTGTAGGGCTAATTGCTAGGGTACGGTGTGCCAGTTTGAGCTTCCATAATGATGAAGATATGTCAATTTTATCAAATCAAAGTCATAAGATGCTTAGATTAGAAAAAGAGTCATAAATGCACAGCTAGAGACTAGAGTAAGCTCCAAAGGCGACGACTCTGATTTTTGATACGTTACTCTCCTCAAAGAGCCCTATAAAAAGGCGGCAGTTTTTTTTTTTTCATGACAAGCACATACAATAGATATTAATTCTTCCCTCAAGTTCTATTATCTTTTTCTCTCGTGAGAAAATAAAAAATATGCAGAGTCCAGTAAGGTTTTCGAGCTGCCGAGGCGTGGCGTTTGAGATCAATCGTCATGAAGATCCATTTGCCATAAAAAAACTCCCCGTAGAAGAGGCCCACAGCAACTCGATAATTTGGATAGGCTCTTCCAAAGTGCTCTCATCTCTCATTAGCAGGTCAATAAGTAAAACCAGTAGTCACTTTTGTGATCTTGACCTCAACGAAGACGAACTGGATATTGATTTGGAGATTGTGCCTGAAGAGAACGACGAGGAGAAACAGAAGCAAAGCCCACTTCCACTGCAGGGTATTAGTAACCCTCAACAACCATCAAAGTCTGCTCAAAAGAACGGATCAAGGCTGTCGATTATACTTCTCGATCAAGGGTTGTTCACTGTGTACAAGCGACTCTTTGCGGTTTGCTTGGCTCTGAACATTGCTGGTTTGGTTCTTGCAGCCACTGGGAATTTCCCATATGCAAGGAGCAGGGCTGCACTCTTCTCAATTGCAAACATACTTGCCTTACTACTCTGCCGGAGCGAGGCCTTCCTCCGTGTCATTTTCTGGCTCGCGGTTAAGATATTTGGAAGACCATGGATCCCTCTCTTTCTCAAGACTGCCATTACATCTCTTCTACAAAGTCTTGGTGGGATACATAGCGGCTGCGGTGTCTCTTCGATT
Organism: Platycarya longipes; assembly: GCA_036559045.1. Taxonomy (NCBI): domain Eukaryota; kingdom Viridiplantae; phylum Streptophyta; class Magnoliopsida; order Fagales; family Juglandaceae; genus Platycarya; species Platycarya longipes. Next base: position 9,911,466 of record CM071797.1, on the reverse strand, counting down.
GCATGGCTCGTATATGCCTTAGTCCTCACTCTCAAAGACAGAGAACACACTTCACCTGAGATTATAGGTGTAGCCTCCACCATTCTTGGCCTGCTGTGCTTGTCTTGTCTGGCAGCATTCCCGCTCGTCCGGCATCTCCACCACAATGTGTTCGAAAGAACCCATCGCTTTGCAGGGTGGACTGCTCTTGTTTTCCTCTGGGCCTTTATTATCCTTAAGATCTCTTATGATCCAGAAACCAAATCTTACACGAATGATCTTGGCTCAAGGCTGATAAAACAGCAAGAGTTCTGGTTCACAGCGGCCACCACGTTGCTAATCATTTTGCCATGGCTGACCGTGAGACGAGTAGCCGTTAATGTCTCTACGCCGTCAGGCCACGCCTCAATCATCAAGTTCGAGGGCGGAGTGAAAGCTGGCATATTAGGGTAGGATTAGTCCGTCGCCTTTATCTGAATGGCACGCTTTCGGCATCATTTCTGATAACAAGGAGCACATGATGCTAGCAGGTGCTGTTGGGGATTTCACCAAGTCCTTGGTCACCAACCCTCCAAGCCATTTGTGGGTTCGACAGGTGCACTTTGCGGGCCTGCCTTACCTCGTTAACATGTATGAGAGGATTGTGTTAGTGGCAACCGGTTCTGGGATTTGCGTGTTTCTATCATTCCTGTTGCAGCAAAGTTCAGCTGATGTGTGCTTGGTTTGGGTGGCAAAGGGAATCGAGCAAAACTTTGGGAAGGAAATAAAAGAGATGGTAAGTGGATGGCCGAAAGAGAAGGTGATTGTCCATGATACCGCTGTGCTGGGACGTCCCAATGTGTCTCAAATGAGCATTGAAGCTGCTAGAAATTGGAGAGCAGAAGTAGTCATCGTTACCAGCAATCCAGAAGGAAGTAGGGACGTTGTCAAAGCATGCAAAGCCGAAGGAATTCCTGCCTTTGGTCCGATATGGGATTCGTAAGTCCGCCCTTATCAGTCCCGCAGTCTTATACGCTTAACACTGTTTAGAAAAAAAAAAAAAAAAAAAGAGACCGTTCTTGTTCCTTTTTTTTTTTTGGTGCAAAACCCGTTCTATCACGTAGGTTTCAAGTTAGACCAAATAGTAAAGTCAATCTAGTTCAAGGGTTCTGTAGGAATAAATAGGTAAAGTCACGAGTGCATTGTATTTGTTATAAAACTAAAAATAAAATTACTACTATTGCAAGAGAGAAATATAAAAGGAACTTTTAAAAACTTTCAAGAACTGAAACTTTTTTTATTCTATATATTTTCTTATGAATTTTAGAACGAATGAAACTCATATTTATAGGCGTTGAAATTACTATGTAAGTTACTGTACAAGTTACTGTGCAAGACTTAAAATAATGGTGGTGGGGTCATTCATAAAATAATTAAGGGGGGCGGGGGCCGCCCCTAATAATTTATAACATTTTCCCTTGAATGACCATCCATAAAAAATCTGCCTCGTTAAAACATTGCTAAGGAAAAATCCAATAGGAAGAAAAATCAATGGCGAAGGAAAAAGAGTACAGTATTCTTATATATTGCCAAATGCTTTAAAATTGTCTCATTAAAACCTTGCAAAGGAAAACCCAGTGGAACAAAACCTTAGCGAAGGAAAAAGAGTACAATCAACACAAGTCTTCAGGACATTTACTTCCCCTGAAAAGTGCATGTCGATAGATCTTTGAGTTTTCGCATTCCAATGTTTTGCACAATCTTCTTGAATGTTGCAGTTGGTAATGCTTTCGTGAATAAATCTGCCAGATTATCACTTGATCGTATCTTTGATATATCCTCCTTTGATATAAGCAGTATTATTTTCATATAAAATTGTTGGGCTATCATTGATTATGAAAGACCACACTTTTTTTGGATATGTTGAATCATTGATCTCAGCTAAATACACTCTCGACTTGCTTTATGAATTGCAATAATCTCTGAGTGATTTGAAGATGTGGCATATACAGGCAGCTCCATATCCCTATCCCTATCCGATATTGCTCGCTTTGGCACTTCAGGGTCTTATAGGTTTAAAATACGTCGGACAAGATAGATGGAACCCCACATATAAGGCGCTTGACAGACTTAGTAGCAATCTTAGACCTGCAGTAATACTTAAATTCCCCCTGAGAATATGCGTCAGTTTTTCAAGTAATAAACAAATATGATTTCAGCATATATAATAGGTTAAGAATTTAAATATGATTTCTATCTAAATAATGCATTAAAGAGAACATGATAATATTTTCATCTAAAATTTTCTCCCTCTCATTTGGCATTATTAGGGAGAACTTGTTTATATACGGCGGAAATAGCATTGAAAACCATCCATGTGTGATAAAAGCTGTAAAAGCTTGAAGTCTAATATTATCGGTTTGGCGGAAAATCAAATCTGTTTGACATTGTTGACAAACGAGATCTTGAAGAGATTTGAAGGTTTCGAGTTGTTATTTAAATATAACGAGTTTTACCATTGGTTTACTCCAGCAAAAAGATCTCACATTCTTCATAGATTCAGTTGTTGTTCATCTAGAACGATATTATGTCTGATCGAAATTCTAATGTCCCAGATTTGAACCATGAATCTTTTATACCTCAACCACTCATATTTTCTCCTGAAACTGTAAACATCATGATAGGAGCAGAGATATATCTTTATAGTAAATCTGATCCTGAAATTGTTGCAGCATCAAGAACCCTCAGTGCTCAATATGCTGCCTCTCTTATAACCATGTCTCAGAGGCTACTGGCAAGAACGAGTGATGTTGATTATCTTAAAAATCAAATATCTAAGTTGCATTAAACGCTTGCAACTAAAGATAGAAAAAATAAAAATTTAAGATAAGAAAACAATGAGCTGAAGAAATTTGTAAACTGGTATTCTCGTGACCTGAAAACACTAGTAGAAGAGCTGGAATGAGAGGGAGCTCAAATACAAAGTCAACAATAGTAGCTAACGGCAGAAGTTCAGCGTTTACAAGAAAATAGAGATAACTGTAATTAATCTCGCTGGCTTTTAAAATTATGCATCCAGCATATCTTGTAAAGTGAGATTTGAAGAGATGATAGTTTTTTTTTGTTCTTATTTCCATTTCTATAAGAACCGTTTTAGCTTCATATAGTTTGCATCAAATCTTCTTCTTATATCTATAATTCATCTATATTTGTATTCTTATTTTACAAATTTCTAAAGGCTCATCAATTTCCTTTCAATATTTCTTACGATCAACATATGAGGTATCATTCACCTCAATTACAAGTTGTTCATACTTCTTCTGCAGGTGCCATGTTGCAGCAAGCGAATGATCTGGCTAATAAGTCAAATCATAAAGCCGTTTATGAGCTAGTGACTCTCGGCACCCCTTTTCTATTGTCGAATTTTCCAACTGATTACAATCCAAAAATCGTGAGATTGAGGAGCTTAACGAGAAGGTTTCCGTACTTCAACGACTCATTCAAGAGTTTGATAGAAAAATTGCAGACTTAAAGCAAGAGAATAAGAATTTAAAATCCTTACTTACCTCTTCATTTCGACTGCCTAATCCCTTAAATAAGGATGGCATTTTCCTTTATAAAGAGCAAATGCATTTGAGAGATGAGGCTAGAAGTTTCAAATTCTTGTAACTCATCTATCAATTGAATAATAAGATCTTTCATTTTCAAATGCATTCCTTGAATTTATAGCAATACTTATGATCTCTTCAAGAGTTCTAATAAGGTAAATCATCAACGTAAACTGCAATAATGGCAAATCCAGGTTCTGATAAGACACATGGACATATAGGATTATTCTCAAATTCTTCTTTTAATCCGAGTTCAATAGATACTTGTTGATTTAATTATACCACATACGTCCGGATTGCTTTAACCCATATAAAGATTTTTGAAACTTTATAAAGTACATACTCTTAAATGTACTTGGATTAGATGTTTCAAGTATCATATATCTTTATATATGTAATGATCTAATAATCCTTATAAATATGCAGTGACCACATTCATCAACTGCATATCTAATCCTTTTGTAATAACCAAATCGATTAAAAATATGAATGTGATTGCAATCATAACAAGGAAATATGTTTCCTTATAACTATTCTCAGGTTTTTACAGGAAACCTTGTGCGATAAATTGTACCGCACAATTTCATTTCTCATTACGTTTTCGTATAAATACTCACTTATATCTTATAGGGATTACACTCTTTACTATTTGGACAACAGGTCCAAATACCTCTCGCTTTGCTAGCGATTTTAATTTAGCTTCAATAGCTGCTTTTTATTTTGGCCAATCATTTCTACGTCGACATTCTTCAACAATTCTTGACTCACTTTTTTCATTATTTCTGGTAATGTCAAGTATTATTATATATATTGTCGACAACAGTTTTATTTCTATCTATAAATTTTTCAGTACTCACGAAATGTATTGAGATCTTATTGTTCCTCTCCAGAGGAAATCATTTCATGAAACACCTCTACAGGAAGTTCCTCTTCAGGAGGTTTATACTCTTCAAGAGTTTTCTTTTCAGGAGTTATACTCTTTAAGAGTTACCTCTTCAAGAGGTTTTCCCTTTAGGAGGATTATATTTTATACAGAAAGTACGGTCTCTTCAGGAGCACCAATTTTTTTTTTCTCTTTTGCACTAATAGGTCTTCAACGCTTCAGGCGTATCTTAGACTTATCTATTGCTGTTTTAACAACTCGTCATTCAGATACTTCAGTTCTTGCTTAAACATTAACAGCAGTAATATATGATTTTACAACACCTTTAGTATCAGTAAATACATCCTATAACTGATTTGCAACACTTTGCAAATAGGTAATCCTCAAAACTTTTGGTTCACATTCATTTATAAGAGTATCAAATTTATACAAGGTATAATTATCCCAAATAGTTTCTTGTCGTACTTTAGGCACCGACTTTTTGTTATTTCAAAACATGATAAAATTTTACTATAATGTATAAAAGCTTAGTATAAGTAAATCAAGTGTTTGGCCGTACAACATGTACGTGACCACCGTTCAGTCATACCATATCTATGACAAACATCTTCATCTTTCTATGAAAAATTATTCTGAGGGCTTTAACTCTTCTCTAAGTTGGATAACTTCTGGTGATATGGTATATTTTTATTATCTTTAATGTTGTCGCTTTTGGGACCAACACTTCTATAGTTTTTCTACCACGTCTACGCCCTTAATTTCTTTGAAAGGATACACCGTTCACTTCTGGGAATAGTGTAAATGCAATATCATTAATAAGACGTAACTGGTAATTTATTAACAAAAACTCATTATTTAGCTCAATCACTAGAAGACAAAATAAAAATTCAGAATATTAGTTGAACTTTCGCTCTCGATATTGCTATTACAGGAGCACATTCGAGGTATAAAAAATAATATATGTATTCTTTTAAATATCATCATCAGTGACTTTCTGCTGCATAATTTTAATATTGAGCTGATTTTAAAGAGTGCAGAATATTCAATACCACTCTTAAAATCTTGCAACTTCAGGTACAATAAATCATAATGATCTTTTGAGAGGATTATATTTTCTGGTGTTCATATCTCTCTCTTAATTTATTTCACACAGTAAGATGAATTTTCACTATGAGATACACAGCACGGTCTTTCAGGGACACATGATTTTCTTCTATGATTGTATCTCTTAAGTTCATCATCATATCCAAATGGATCTCATCAAAAATCCTGAATAAATAACTTTTTATAGAAATGTCAATAGTAATAAATCTCAATATTTGACATTATATATATAAATCACAAAAATAAATCTGTGGTTTTAAGAAATATATTCACATAATCATGAAAATAAAAGTAGAATTTTATCAAGTAATATTCAGCAATATTACTTTTAATATTTATCTCGAAGACTACAAATAATATATTGAAAAACTTACTTGAAGTAGAAGACTACTAGCTTCAGTATCGGTAGAATCTCGTGCTGATAACGTGTTATAAAACTAAAAATGAAATTACTACTATTGCAAGAGAGAAATATAAAAGGAACTTTTAAGAACTCTCAAGAACTAAAACTTTTTTCGCTCTATATATTTTCTTATGAATTTCAAAACAAATGAAACTCATATTTATAGGCGTTAAAATTACTATGCAAGTTACTGTGCAAGACTTAAAATAATGGTGGTGGAGTTATTCACAAAATAATTAAGGAGGGCGGAGGCCGCCCCCAATAATTCATAATAGTATAGTATTTATTATAGTCTAAATAAATATTTCAAAAAAATTCCATCAAGTAATCAATAAATGATAATAATCTATATTTCTATGTATCTATTTAAAAAAAAAAATCCATCAAGTAATAAATAAAAGATAATGATCTGTTTTATGTATCTATTTCTATCACGTTAGGTTTCAAGTTAGACCAGTAATTTGAAGGGCTGAGAAAGCAGAAATTGAAGGACTATTATTCCTAAACAAAAGGGTACTGATCATCTACATCGTACCTTAGAAATTGTGTGCTTAATTTATATCCAAGACATTTTTTTGAAATATCATATTGAAGACTTTTTATTTGTATATTTTTATCATCTACACGTGACATAATGTATATAAGATTTAAATTTTAAAAAGTATATTTCAAATCAAATTATATCACATGATAGCATGTGCTTAATGGGTGTACTCGGTCGAGTCCGGAAGGTTACGGATAGAAAATTTTGATTCATGATTTGTGCTGGATTGGACTGCCGATAGCCACTATAAGAAAAACGAGTATTCGTGACAAATTATTTACAGTGAAGATGGGTATTTGTTACAAAACTAGATTCATTTTAGTAAGAAATAGTCATTTTGATAGAAAATAACTAGTCAAGAATAACCAATTTTCTTGTAGTGAGCTATTGGTCCCGTCAATCCATAGTCCATGAGTATTTTTTTTCTTTTCTTCTTTTTTATCGAGAAACTAATACAAATACTTAATTAAATAAGTAAAATTAAAATTAAAAGACCTCTTCAAAATTTTTATATATGCATAGTTAATGAATATTAATTAATATTTCATAGTATAAATGCACTACAAGAGAATGGGTTTGAGACAAATCATTTTGCCTCAAAAATTCTATTTTTATTCGAAAATGTCTTTAGAGACAAAAATTTCGTCCCAAATTTGTCTCAAAAAACTTATTTTAAAAAGTTTTTAGGGATGAGACTTCGTCCTTAAAAATGATTTTTAAAGACAAAATCTCATTTGCCCGTTTAGATCCATTTGAACGGGCTTTTTATTTGAGAAAAAAGAATTTCGTTTTAGAAATCTGTTCAAACTAAAATTTCAATTGTCCGAACTGACACTCACCATTTGAACGGATAAATATTTGGTTCGAACAGATTGCCTAGTCCAAACGCGGTAAGTGTCCAAACGGATATTCTCTATTCGAACGAATAAACTTATTGGAATTAATCTTGTTCGAACAAGTTTTTTTTTTTTTATTTGGACGATTTTTTAAATTGTAATGTACCGTTCGAACGTATTTTTTCTGTTTGAACAGTACTGCTACACAGATTCACATTTAATTAAAAATGCATTACTATTATAATAAAAATGTAATTTGTACATCAAATTTGTTCAAATATTGTTGTTAAACAGAATAATAAATGTACAATTAATATAAAAAATAAGTTTTAAGATCGTAGTGGTGGCATAGCGTTTTGGGACATCCTTTGTCATTCTTCAAACATTGTTTGGGTTCTCGACTCTAGTCTATCTTCTATTTTTGTCTCTAACTTCGTTGTTTTATCTAATTTGGTCAGCAACTCTTATTCATTGGACCTCAATCGTTCTATTTCATTTGTGCTGCCTCTAACTCCTTAGTCTTGTCTTCATTGAATTTAGCCTTAGAAGAGAATGATAAACTGGAGGATGGCTTCACACAGCACCCTAAGTCCCTCAAATATTCAGAACGTGATCCAAGAACTTCAAATAGGATTTGAGCATCATTGATAGATGATTCGTTAGATGGATCTGCAACAACGTCTTTTAGAGATTTCATATTTTCTTACAAAACAAATTATTGAAATTAGTAGAAATAATAAGAATATTGTATTAGACTTGACTTAATATACTTAAACTTACATAATTTGCCTCAATTTCAAGACTAGTCCAAACACTATCATGATCTTTATGTGCTTAAGCATATAAATGAGTTAGATCAAAATCACCAAAACTTTCAGCTTGTTGCAAAATAAAAACTATATTAGAACTTGAATGAGAGAAGTGTATATTTTAATATGAGACTAGAACTAATAACACTGACCATTTTTTTGTGCAAACGATGAAAAGATCGAGAACCCACACGATGGCGTATCTTTAAATTTGATATATTTGCTTTGTTTACAACACTTCGTTGCTAAAAAAAAAGAAGATTATAAGTTTCAAATTCTAATACATCTATTATTTTCTATTAAATAAAAAAGATAAATGTGATATTACCTTATAAGCAGGATTTTCAAACAGATTACAAACTTTCTCCCACTCGGTTGGTGGTATTGCTTGAAATGAATTTCGGTGCGCTTTTATAGGAGTGCTGAACTTCTCAAAATATGCATGGAACCGAATTTTGTACCTCCGAGATGCACCCAAAATCAGTTCCTTAATTGCTTTTCGATGCTCTCGTTGACTAAAATCAAGATCAAACTCATCCTTGAAAAAAATTATAAATAATTAGTAGAAATACAATTAGCTTTAAATTAATTTATACTTAGTTTCTTGGGATGTAACTCATTACCATGCAACAATTTTTTTTGTGATTTTTCACATCTTCGGAAACGTTAACCCAATTTGCTGCTGACATTGGAGCATAAGTGCGAGTGAGGGCACCAACATAAGTAGAAAGTCATACTTGTGAATCATTGTGCCCACCGGTGTGACCCTCTAATATATCAACTTTAATTTTACTAATTTTTCTGACTTTCTCTATGCACACACCCCTCGTAATGCCTCCCTCTCGATGCTGGCATACAACTAAATGTATAACAATTAAAACAAATATATATAATTTGATAAATATATATTAACTCATGTGTTAAATACCATAATTTGACAAAATACCTGGCGCTAAGTCTGGTGATACTGGCCCACTATTGCTGGCCAGTGAATCACATGCAGGGGAGTCGATAATGGGTGAGGGTGGGGATGGTACACGAACTGCTTTGCATTTGGGAGACATATCTATTTAAAATTATAATAAATTAAATATATCACTAGATAAATGTTATGAATATTTATAAAATTTATACTTGCATAGATTTTTTAATTTATTCACTATCAGTTTTACTAGACCAGTCCATTTCATTCTCACTAAACACGTCAGTAGATTCATGGTCTTCCGATATTCCACCCTCAATTACTTTTTGTGCAACGTCTTTCCTACGGAGTGGGACCATGTCATATTGACTTAGGTTAACAAATAGATTGATCTCTGGTTTATTTTCTTGATATGCTTTTTTATTTGTCACACCATAAAATTCTTCATGTGGTTCGTCTGCCTCTGGAATATAATCATATACATTTCTTAGAGTAAACTTCTTCACCACTCACCATAGGTTCCTATATTCAGAATCATCTAAATAAAAAACTTGATTTACTTCGCAGGCGAGAATGAAAGGTTCGTCCTCGTACTAGGTGCAGGATGTATTCATACTCACAAAACTTTTATCTTTACGCACTCCCAACCTAGGATTTGAAACATCCCACCAAGTACATCTAAACAACCAAGCAATATAACCTCCCTCATATTTTAACCCGACAATATCTTCTACAACTCTGTAGAAGTCAATGGTATAAAAGGAATGACTGATTCTTGTTTTGTCATTATATGTTAATGCTACTTTAACATTGAGTGGGCATAAGCCAGTTTTAAAGCATGATTTCATCTAACTGATGCCTACATCCTAACCACTGTAGAACAAACCTCAACCTAAATGGTATAATATCATTTTCCACGAATCAAATCCAGCTTTGGATAAAATAATAGTGCAATTTTTTCAAAGAATAGAATATGTCACATAAATAGATTTTTAATACTTGCACACATATTTTTAATGGTGTAGTATACATTATTATTATTTTATTATAGGTGGTGCTAGACATCCTAATTGCTACAAGAATATTATATCCTAATTATATCCTAACATAATCATCATGAACTAGTAGAGATTCATCAAACCATGACATACGATTTGATAGATACATTTAACGTGCAAGATTTATATGCAGAAGCAGTCAAGATCTACCAATCAAACTCCAACAGATAGAAAGTCCAAACATCCTTAGCAGAAATGTAACCCTAGACATTATTTATCACATATTCAACTTAAAAACAATATATATTGGACAAAGATCCTCCTAGAGAATAAGCTTTAGTTTAAAATTACAAAATCTAATACCATGTTATGCGGACCAATTTGCTAGGACCAAATCATAATAGTTTATGATTAAATCACTTTCCCAAAAGAACATCAGTGGATAAACAAGAGTGGGCAAAAGATAACAAGAAGTTTAACTTCTAGGACCACACTACTACTACTCTCTAAAAGACTTCAATTATTTATTTCATAATAAAAAAAGTTGAGTTTTGTGATTAATTATTTGTGATAAAAAGATTATTTTATAATTAATTTTTACTATAAATAATACTTTACACATATTAACTAACTACAAATCCTTATTTTTCTTATAATATCTCTCCTTATATGCTTTGTCCTACTCTATCCATTTGGTCGGCAAATTAGAATAATATGGGACATAAAAGTTAAATCATTTTTAGAAATTAAACAAAAAGAAGGCCAGTCCAGTCCTATGAAGCACACTAGATTCGACACGTAGCTGCAAATGTATTTTTGATCTCGTAATTACTTCTACAACTAACCTTATTCACAATTAATGCGCAATGTTGTCCATTACTAGTATGGAGTAGGATTTATCATTTATGAGGATGTGATTTTAGAATAATTTAACATGATAGGAAACTTTTGTCCATTACACTTGATCTTGTAGTCAAAAGTACATGTTTTGTGCATTGTGTAAGCAATTCGTTTATATTTCTCATACATCTTTGTCTCTTTTAAGCTGCAAAGTTTGGTATCTTTCTTGGCTATGGGCCCACAACTAGTATGTCAACATTAATGAGGTGTGAGCCATTTCTGTATCCTATTTGTCGTATTTCGGCCATTGGGTTTTGTAAATAAATCTCTTCTTAATATTAACGTGGTATGACCCATTTCTTTATCCCCTATTTGTATCACAACATGCTCACTAACATGAAGTTTTTCACCATTGACTGTGTTTTAGAATTCTATATTTTAATAAATAGTTTCTCCAATCCATTAGTTTGAGAAGAGGTGGTGTACATAATACTTGAGTTTAGATTTGAGGTAAATTTGAAGTGTGAACTATTTTAGGTTTGAGTTCAATTATTGGAGACCACGTGGAGGGAGATTGAAAGTGCAATTACCATTCATTCATTAATGCATGGTCTTAGCTTTTGCATACCCTATTTCTGTTTCAGTTAACTTTTATCATTTACGTAGACAAGGGAAGAAGACAACTTTTAATAGATATTATTGGATGCAGGAATTGTAATGACTGCAAAAGGAAATGGGTCAATACTCATGCTCACTGTGGTAGTTCTATTGCCACGTTAAGTGTTTGTATTATTCTTACTTTATACTTAGATAAGTTCTCTTTGGCACTTATCTAGTTCTTCATCCATTAGGTGATCAAAACAAATTAATTAAATCAATAGTTAGGCCTAACTTGTCAATATTCGAATCAAGCATATCTATTTTATAAATTAAGCATCACTTGAGTCCAACACCACACTAGTACAATGATCAATCATATTCCAGATTCAGTCTATAATTGAAATTAAGTGTCACCAACAACCTAGCTATTATATTGTATTGTATAAAAAAACCTAACAATGATGAGATCACAATATGTATAAAAAAAAATGTAATGCTTGCTCTTCCCAAAAGATTAAAAATGAGTTAACAGTACACCTACATTTCATCTCTGACTTGTATAAAAAAAATTAGATCAAGTAAAATGTAATAAATCATTTAAAGAAAAGCTTTAACCTAAAGCATGTTTATATCTAGTAAATCAAAAGCCCTAACTTCTCCCCATATGATTGACTGTTCAAAATCAGGTAGAGGTTTTACCACAAGCGGCAAAGCATTGTATGGAAGGCGCTGATGGGGGAGCGATATCCAAATCTCAATTTCGGAAAGGAAAACTTGTGTAGAAACAAGCTGCGAAAAATCACTCTCTGTGATTAGGAAACAAAAACCAAGTATAAGAACTATAAATCACCCTTTCGAAGGGAGTAATCGAGACAATGTGAACAATACCTGAAAGCTGATTCAAGAATGAGAGAAATTAGGACATCGCCAATGACTCATTTTTATTCGAAATTCTTTGATGCCTTCTGACTCAATTCAAGACATACGCTGAGGTCCACTGTACACCTGGCTCGCTGCGTAAATGATTGCCTTAGACTTTCGATTGATTTGACTCGGCCATTGGTCCATTACCTTAGGAGTTCCTTTCAAATATTTTTTTATGGGAGGTCGGAAGTATTATAAAGAGATACTATCTTTCTTATAAATCCTCTAATTGGATACATCTTATAAAACCCAGTTGAAGATCAGAGGCATTCAGAATTCTTTTAGATTTTTTTTTTCTTTAGAAAGTCATTTAAGTAATTACTCTATTATATTTAGTGCTGCTAGTTTAGCGATCGATGATCGATTTGATAGAGACTAGGCCCCGCTTGGATCCAGAGATGAGATGAGTTGAGATGAGTTTAATTTATTTTTTAATATTATTATTATTTTGGGACTTGAAAAAGGTATATTGGAAATTGAAAAATATGTATTGAGAATTGAAAAATGTGTATATGAATTTGTGTTTTATATAAAAAATTATAAAAATATAATAATAAAATGAAGATGAGTTGAGATGAGTTGAGATGAGCTGAGCTCACCTCTAAATACAAATGGGGCCTAAAAGTAAATAGAAACCCAAATGAAAAGAGAGAAAAGTAAGAGATCAATTTTGGAGACTATGTATTTATTTTAAATTATGACTGAATATAAAATATAAGTCCTTATATTATATATATATATATATATATATATATAAAAGCAAATTACATGGAAATAAAATAAGATAAAATATCTTGATTATTATGAAAATGGTATCACTTAGATTTGATAATTATGAGAATCAAATCATTCTTGATTTGATATTAAGTAATCTAACATAATCGGCAAGTGCAGTACTCATTCAATAATTTTGGGGGAGAAGGCGAAGAAAATATGGAAGTATACCATGTTTACAAAATCAAAGTCATAAGATGCAATTAGACATGAGGATCAGCTCCGAAGGCCTATAAATGCAGCTTGCACTCTTTTGCTTGATATAAAATCGTTGCCGAATCCTGTTGTCTTAAAGGCTCTTCGTAAACAAGTTCTGACACAAGCTGTAGGTGCATTGCCCAGACTCTGTTTAGTTGTCGTACACGGGAAAAATTACTTGTCCACAAAATACAGAACCACAAACAATTGATATCGATCCCTCTCTCAAGATCTGTAACAGTTTCCTCTCGTAGGAAATAAAAAAAAATGCATGTCGCGGAAGAGATCATGTCTCCTCGCAACACAATATTTTGGGATGGCTCTTCCAGAGAGTTCTCCACTTCTTCCATTCAGAGGTCTTTAAGTAAAACCAGCGGCCACTTTTGTGATCTTGACCTAAATGAAGATCACGAAGAAGACACAGACATACAGGTTGTGCTGGAAGAAGGGAGCCACGAGCAGAAAAAGAAGCAAATCCCACTTCCACTTCTGGCCACTAGCAAACGCGAACATCCATCAAAGCCTGCTCAAAAAAGTTCAAGGCTGTCGATTATACTGCTCGGTCAGGGGCTGCTCACAGTGTACAAGCGACTCTTTGCGGTTTGCTTGGTTCTGAATATGATTGGCTTGGTTCTTGCTGCCACAGGGCATTTCCCATATGCAAGACGCAAGCCTTCGCTCTTCTCCATTGCAAACATACTTGCTTTAACGCTCTGCCGGAGCGAGGCCTTCCTACGTGTTATTTTCTGGCTTGCGGTGAAGATATTTGGAAAACCATGGGTCCCTCTGTTTCTGAAGACTGCGATTACATCTCTTCTTCAAAGTGTTGGAGGAATACACAGCGGCTGCGGCGTCTCTTCGATTGCATGGCTCGTATATGCCTTAGTCCTCACCCTCAAAGACAGAGAAAACACGTCACCTAAGATTATAGGTGTGGCCTCTACTATTCTTGGTCTTCTTTGTCTGTCTTCTTTGGCAGCATTCCCTCTCGTCCGGCATCTCCACCACAACGTATTCGAAAGAACTCATCGCTTTGCTGGCTGGACTGCTCTAGCTCTCCTCTGGGCCTTTATTATACTCACAATCTCTTATGATCCAAAAGCCAAATCTTACAAGAATGATATGGGCTCTAGGCTGATTAAACAACAAGAGTTCTGGTTCACAGCAGCAATCACGCTGCTAATCATTTTGCCATGGCTGACCGTGAGACGAGTTGCCGTCAATGTCTCTGCCCCGTCGGGCCACGCCTCAATCATCAAGTTTGAGGGCGGAGTGAAAGCTGGCATATTGGGTAGGATTAGTCCGTCCCCTTTATCTGAATGGCACGCTTTCGGCATCATTTCTAATGAAAAGGAGCACATGATGTTAGCAGGTGCTGTTGGGGATTTCACAAAGTCCTTGGTCTCCAACCCTCCAAGTCATTTGTGGTTTCGAGAGGTGCACTTTGCGGGCCTGCCTTACCTCGTTAACATGTATGAGAGGGTTGTGTTGGTGGCAACCGGCTCAGGGATTTGCGTGTTTCTATCATTCCTGTTGCAGCAAAGTTCAGCGGATGTGTGCTTGGTTTGGGTGGCAAATAGAATCGAGCAAAACTTTGGGAAGGAAATAAAAGAGATGGTAAGTGGATGGCCGAAAGAGAAGGTGATTGTCCATGATACAGCCGTGCTGGGACGTCCCAATGTGTCTCAAATGAGCATTGAAGCTGCTAGAAATTGGAGAGCAGAAGTAGTCATCGTAACCAGCAATCCGGAAGGAAGTAGGGACGTTGTCAATGCATGCAAAGCCGCAGGAATTCCAGCCTTCGGTCCGATATGGGATTCGTAAGTCCGCCCTCAGTCCCGCAATGTACGCTAAACAATGTTCAGGAAAAAAAAACCCGTTCTTCTTCTAGTTCAAGGGTTCTCTTGTAGGAATAGATAGTAAACGATCTACATTTAGACGAACTCCTGTCACCCGATCCAATAATCAACTCCAAAAATTTGTAATTATATATTTCCCAAATCCAAATCAATATTTCTATAAACTCCAAATCAAAACATAAATACCTATATTTTAATCAAACACTCTGCATTGATCAACTTTACAACATGTCTAAAATAACATCCCAAAATATAATAATGTTTATATGTCGCTATAAACCATTTACTAAATAAACTCATCCAATATCCATTATACCCCAAAGAACTCAACCACCATCTACAGCTAATCTTGCCTACGCATTCTATCACATATCCTCAGTTGAACTATTAAGATCATCTTAAATATAGTGAAAGTAAGGAGTGAGTTATCAACATGAACTCAGTAAATAAAGTACATATACTAATTTGTAAATCTGAATATTTATGTAGAACAAAAACATTTACCTTCAAAATGCAAAAATAGAACTTGTTACAAAATATCAGAATGAAACTTTTAAAAAAATAAAATTTTCTGAAAAAAACAAAAATCTTTTGGCATATATAAATGAATGGATAATATTCATAGGGTACTGCTACGTACTCCGATTTTTGGGTCCCTATGGGACCCCAATTTTCTTTTTTTTTTTATGAGTTTTTTTTTACATGATTTTTAATTAAATATTTTAAAATAATTTTGTGATTTTTTTGTATTTTTAAAAAATATTTTAAGATGTTAAAAAAATAATATAATTTTTTTTTGTATTATTTTTTTAATATATATCTTAAAATATTTCTTAAAAATACAAAAAAAAAAATCACAACATTATTTTAAAACAGTTAATTAAAAATAATGTAAAAATACTAAAAAATAAGGAAAATCTAAGGACCCAAAAATAGGAGTACATAGCATTTTCCATATTCATATTATCTCATATAGTATCATCTCAAGAAACAAATCATATTTAACTCTCGTGATAAGATTATAACCACGTTATACTTGTGGCGAGGTCGTATGCAACACCACTATTATGTCCATTGTGGGCCGTATACTACCATTATATTTCATGGAAAAGTCATATGCCACTATTATATTCATGGTAGAGCGGTAACAAAAACCGAATAGAAACCAAAATTATATATTTGAGGAACAGCCACAATTAAATTGTGTGAAGCTAGTGTTCTATCCATCTTGGCCCATATCCATGCTTGCCCTTCACGACGTGTATTTGAATCCTTCCAAAATTAGGTTCCAACATATGACAAAAGAGGTAGTTTAAATATTAAAATCATTACATATGATTTAGCACATAGACTCTTTACAGCTCAATCCAAAACCTTCTTCTATCAAGGTACCCCCAACTAGCATACACAAAAGAGGTCATAAGAAGTAACAGTACATGAAGAAAAATCCCTTTTTGCATCGATTTTATTTTTGTTGGAAAAAGAAGCGCTGCAAATAGCTCTCACTTTCGGCGTTATTTGTATCGTTTCAGACTTTTGACAGTTCATTTTGAAATTAACTATTTGTTATAAGTTTTGAATTTTTTGCAATGAAATATTTTTGTCCCAAAAGAAGTTCACTTTTCTTTGCAATTTTATTACTTTTAGCAGTCGTAAATGTAAAACTTGTTGCAACGTCAATGGTCCGATGTAATTTGTGTGCCTTACACTTTTTGCCGTGAAAAAACCTATCTTTTACGATAATAAATAACTTCAGCAATTGGTTTTGAACTTAAAACTCCCTTAAAATCATTTTCTCCCTTTTTGTGTTCTAATTTTTAACCTATGCTCCTACCCCTTCTCTCTTTCCGATTCCTCTTCTCCCACAGTCCAAGCTGCCACACATAGTCCAAATTGCTGTGAGCAGCCCATTATTGACGACCCCACCTCGTTAATCACCTTCGCATCCTACCTTTTTGTGACTAATTAATTATAATTAGTATGATTATTTATAATAAAAATAATATTATTTTTTTTACAAATAAAATTTTTAATTTATAATTAATTAATTATAAATATTCATTTTTCTCGTAACAGAAGATGAAACAGATCCACCGATAAAGCAAATTTTGATTTTGGCAGCAATGCCATAAGCGTAGAACAACGCCATGTATTGAAGTTGTCACTAGTGAGAGGTTGTGTGACACGAACAGTGCCTGGACTTTGATTTTGATGTAGACCTGACTGACAGCTTGTATATATGTATAATTGATGTCTTGAACCTCATTCTGGTGGGGCTCACATTCAAAGGATGATAATCAAATCTTATCAAGATAAGAAATATATTTATTATTATTATAAGGAAATTAAGTATTTGTAGTAAATTATTTTTCATTAAAATAGTTATCCTCTACCAATTTTTATAACAAATAATCATATCAATAAAAAATAATTGATCACAAATATTCAATTTTATTATAATATATTAATGGTTATAATGATGAAAAAACCAAAATAATGTAAGAGTATACTAAAAACTCTTTTGAATCGAATTCTGAAAAAAGAAATCTCATTAATGTCAAACATAAATATTTAAAAACATAATCATATATAAAGGATAAAACTGATCAAGCCAAAAAAAAAAAACTCATGCTAATGAATTTTTTTTGGTGATTAATTAGAAAAGTACGTACATTACTAATACCTTTACAAAATCAATAACTTAATATGAAAATAAATTGTGAGAAAAGATTCCCAAAAAAAAAAGCCATAAAATAAAACAAGCTGATAACTTAAATAAAAGTCGAGTCTTGAGAACAATAGAGAAAAATTAATATGCTAAATCAAGTACATAAAACCCATTTGATACTTTTTATGTTTTTTTATTGGGTGAATAAATTTTCTCTAATTAATTCATGAATTCTTTTTTCTTTCTGAAACATTCTTTGTAGACTTTTTTTTTTTCAGGTAAGCATGAAAATGATAGTTTTACTCTTTCTTTACTACTTATTTTATTTTTAAATTTTTTTTTTAATAATTAAGAATGTTAAATAAATATATAAAAAATAAAAACATTATAATAATAATAAAATAGTTAGGATATCGTTACCTTCTTCAACGCACTTGAGGCCTGAGATGCATGGAATATCTAGGATGGATGGATGGATTTCATGGAATAAAAACCGTTCCACATATCGTTTCAGTCACCCATTAGATCGAAAATGACCCTAATTATTGGCATGTCCTCACGCCCTTTTCTAGATTAAGCGCATGTTTGAAATTGTGATAGAAAATATTATTTTTAATTTAAAGTTTATAGTTTAAGTTTAATGTAATAAGTTATACTACTAAAAATTTAATTACTGTTTGAAATTTATATGTCTAAAATACTTTTAGAATTAGTTACGGTAGTTTTTTAAAAATATATAGTTCTGTATGAGTTTTTTTATAAAAGTTTCAATTTGACGCTTATTAAAAAAGGTTGAATTTTAGCTTTTTTAACCGACTAAAGCATTTTTAATAAAGTTACCCAAACATATCATTTTTCTTTAAAATTATTTTTAACTGCTTAAAAACAATTTTAAAACCTTGAAATGTAATCCCAAACATACTCTAAGTAAATTGTCTACGAGGCGCGATTGCATTATTATCGCAAACTCTTTGACTTTGATGCCTTATGACTTATTGTTTGTTTTCAAAGATGAAATGAGATAAAAAAAAAAAAATTATTATAATTTTTTTTAATATTAACTTTATATGGAGATTTGAAAAAATAATATAAGAATTTTAAAGAAATTAATTTTTTTATTATATTTTGTATAAAAATTTTAAAAAAATATAATTATAATTTTGAGATATATTTTAAAATTTTGATTTGATTCCAAAAACAACCGGACCTTAATTCACATACGCTGAGATCCTCTGCACATCTGGTTGCAGGCTGCTGCCTTAAGACTTTAATTGGATTGATTTGACTCCCTTAACTTTGGGACTTCTAGAGAGAGAGAGAAAGCCTATTTGCACATGGGATTGAAAAATCTTGCGTACACGTCCATCTACGTTTAATAATAATACGGAACATGTCGTTCATTCGTCGTATTCATCTTCTTCAAGCCTGACACACCCACCGCTCACCCTCTCTCTCTATCTCTCTCCAATCCCCAAAATCAATGATTGCCTGGAGATGAGACCTTCTTCTTCATCATCGTAGTCGTCCTCCAAACAATAAAACTAGCATTTCCATATTCACAATAAAACCAATAATCAAAATATTCAAAACCAATGAATGCGATCAAAATGACAAGTTCTATCAAAACTTTAATTCTAAAAAGTTGGAATGCACTTGTGGTCTCAATCTTTTGATTTCTATATTTTCCAAGAACACTTAAAATTCATAAATTCAATCCCAGAAACACCACTTCTGTGAAGTAGATCTACACTTAAAATTTCCTATCGTTTCATTCTCAATCAGAAATTCCTACGTCTTTTTCTTCTTTATTAGTGCTCAACTTTATTGGGCTAAAAAGTTCACTGATTGTTCGCTATTTAAGACATATTCTTCCTTCTCTTCAATTTTTTTTTTCTTGAGTTTAATGCATGCCTTTTTTCATCTACCCACGAAGATCAGACTTTTCTTGATGAAAGAAACATTTGCAGACGGTTTATAGTAAAAATGCTTCATTCAATTTTTCAGACAAAATATTGCAGTCAAATGGGCTTCGAAATGGGTTTGGAGTTTGGGCATTTCCCTCTTCTCAGATCTCTCTTCTCAAATGTTTCTAGTTGGGCGTGGGTTACACGAGGATGGGGGCAATGGAGAAGACTTAGACTCAGACTTCTCTTCGTGGGGATGGGGTCTCAATGGAGATGGAGACCTCTGTTTGGGTTCGCTAGGAAGAAGATGAAGTACAGTGGAGGTTGGGCGAATTATTCTGAAATCGATTTTTTTTTTTTTTATAATATCTGCCATATTAGTTTATTCCCCAAAGGTACTCAAAGGCGTGTGTATCTAGCAGAGCTCAGGTACGATCTTTCCAAATCATATTCAATTGTATCATGTTGGCATGTAGAACTCTTTTTCGTTTTGCTTCTCTTCAGACAATTGTGTCTAAATAATGGTAAACATGGTGACATAAAATAAGTATTACCATATTTAATATTATTTGTATATATAAATTTATACGAGAAGTATCAAATACTAGAATTTAAATATGATTAATTTAAATACTCATTTTAACTTATTTTATTACTCACTCAACTCCTAACTACGCCTCGTAACCCTGGCCCATATCACACCTCATTCCCTACGGCTCGATCCATTACCTTTACCTTTATAATCATGCTCGACATTCGAAGACTCACTTTTAAAACCCAGCCCACCCTCTTCTTTCCCTAGGATACAAACTCACTTATATCTTCCAAATTCTTTTCTTCCCATCGGACACCCACACCTGAACACTCACCCTATGCAAGTCAGAGCAAAATCAAATAAACATTATCCCTAAATAAGGATAGATGGCACCATTTCTTGGCCTTTACCTCTTATTCATGTGACTTTCACTACTGTCCCAAATGAACCTACCTCTATTACTGAAACTTCCAAATTTTTAGAGTGGAGACATGCAATGTAGCTCAAATTCAATGTTTTCATGTCCACCAATATCTGGTCATTGGTTCCCCTAACTTTAATTCGAATATTGTTGACTGTAGATAGATATTCAAGACCAAGGCCAAGCTTCTGCCAAATGGTTCTATTGAGAGGTGAAAAGCAAGGTTGGTAGCCAAAGGCACCTATACTCAACTTGAGGACTTGGACTACAACAAAAAATTCAATCCTGTGTTGAAACCCACTTCATTCAGGTTAGTTTTATCAATTATCATTTCCTCTGGTAGACAAAATGTGAGAAGTGTGTGTCAACAATTTATTAATGAGAGATATTTATGTAATTTGTATTCTTTACTGGTCTGTATCTAATGGCCAATGAAGTGGCCATGTAACTCTATTGTTTTCAGATCATTGTATTCCTGCGGTCACTTTAAGGCCACGTGCCGTGAATGTATTAACTAGGGTTATCAAGTGCTCGGGTATAAATAGAACACAATGCATTATAGACAAAAGAAGAGATACAGATGCATTCTGTGCCTTCGAGAGAACTAAGAGAGGCAATTAGGGTTTGAGTGAAACTCTGTGAAATCCGAGAGATTGTGAGAGTTAAGGTCAAAATCTTGACCTAGAGCTTGTGACCTGTACATTAGATGTTCTCGAAGCATTATTAGGAAGATCTCTGGCCAGTTCCCCCTGTGAATGTAGATCCAAAAGGATTGAACCACATTAAACTTGTGTGTTCTTTCCATCTTTCATTTTCTGCTTTATTTTTCTATTATTTTCTTGTTCCTTGTTAATTTCTTGATCAAATCTTGGTGTTGTTGTGATTTCTGTGGTTGATTAATCAAAACTCTAGATTCAATAAGTGGTATCTAGAGCCTAAGTTAGAGATGGGGTCGACTAAGTTTAAGATTGAGAAATTTACAAGAAAGAATGATTTTGGCTTCTGGAGGATTAAGATGAAGACACTTTTAGTGTAACATGGTCTTCAAGATGTACTTCTTGGAGACAAGAAAGTGCCTAAAGGGTCCTCAGAGTATAAACATAGTTCCTCATCACCTGAGAAGATTAGACTTGAGATTTTATAGAAGGCACATAGTGTCCTCATTCTTTCCTAGGGGACAAGGTCTTATGGGAGGTAGCTAATGAGGAGTTTGCTGCAAGGATTTAGTTAAAGTTAGAGTCTCTATACATGACCAAATCCCTGGCTAATCGTCTTCACAAGAAGACTAAGCTTTACACTTTCAAAAAAACTCATGGTGTGTCTATTGAAAACCATTTGGATGAGTTCAATAAGATCATCCTAGACCTGACTAATATAGACATAACCATAAAGGATGAGGATCAGGCCATATGACTATTGAGTTCCTTGGATAGTTTATATACTAATCTCAAGGAAACTATCATGTATGGTATAGAGAGTCTGTCACTAGATGAGGTGCAGTCCATCTTACATGTTAGGGAACTCCAGAATAATATAGAGCCTAAAGTTTAAGCTAATAAGGGCTTAGTGGCTAGAGTAAAACTTGAAAAACCTAGTCAAAAAGGAAAGAAGAATAAACTTAAGTCTAAACCAAAAGAAAAACAATTGAAGTATCCTCTATCACAAAGAGGGACACTTCAAGAAAGACTGTCCGGAAAAGAAATCAAAGGGAATAAGACTAAAATTGAAGGGAGTGTATTTATTGTATCAGATGACTATGAGAGTGCTGTGGTATTTTGTATCTCAGAAGTTGAGTCTGAAAAGGAATGGATTTTAGATTCTGGCTGTTCATTCACATGTGTCTTTTTAAATCTTGGTTTGAAATTTTCTTAATTTGAATGGTGGACATATTATGCTTGGTAATAATAAATCTTGTAAAGTTATTGGAATTGGCACAATCAAATTAAATTTGCAGGATGGTATGGAAAGAATACTAAAAGATGTAAGGTACATACCTGAGTTGAAGAGGAATTTAATCTCACTAGGAATGCTTGATAAATCTAGTTGTTCTTTTAGATCTGAGTCAGGGACCTTAAAGGTTATAAAAAGATCCTTAGTAGTCATGAAAGAGGAGTTAAAGAATGGTCTTTATACCCTTGTAGGACAAACTATTATAGGATATGCTCTACTGTACAGAAACCAAGGGAGTATGGTGTTATGCTATGGCACAAAAGACTAGGGTATGTCAGCCTTAAGGATTTAAACGAACTCCATAAACATGGGTTGCTTGGTGACAAAGACCTAGAGGAACTTCCTTTCTATGAAGATTGCATATTAGGAAAATCTACTAGAGTAAGTTTTAAAACCAGTGTGCACCAAACAAAGCAGAGTTTGAACTATGTCCACTCTGATTTATGAGGACCCGCAAGGGTGAGTTCCTATGGTGGAGGGAATTACTTCCTATCCATAATTGATGATTATTCAAGAAAAGTATGTGTCTATGTCCTTAAACAGAAAAGTGATACATTTGACAAGTTTAAGGAATAGAAATTTTTGGTTGAAAATCAAGTGGGAAGAAAAATGAAGAAACTTAGGACAGATAATGTGCTTGAGTATTTATCAAATGAATTTAATAGTTACTACCAAATGGAGGGGATAGCTAGACATAGGACAGTGAGGGAGACACCCCAACAGAATGGCCTAGCTGAGAGAATGAACAGAACCATTCTTGAGAGAGTTAGGTGCATGTTGTCCAATGTCAAACTATCTAAAACCTTCTGGGTAGAGGTTGTAAGTATAACAATGTATTTGATAAATAGAGCCCCTTCATCTGCCATTGATTTAAAAACTCCTTAAAAATTATGGATTGGTAAACCCTCATATTACACTAATATGAGGGTATTTAGGTGTGTTGCTTATGCATACATCAAGACTGACAAACTGGAACCTAGGGCAGTGAAATGCATTTTTGCTAAGAATCTTGAGAGTGTAAAAGGATATAAACTTTGGTTATAAAAACCTGGGAAACAAAAGCATATCATAAGTAGGGATGTGACTTTCAATGAGTCACAGATGACCAGAGCTCCACTTAATAGTGATGAAACCCAGAAGGATATTGTTACAAACAGTGTCCAGCTTGAGGTGGAGCCTCACCAATCACTGCCTACTGAAATAGATCCTAAATCTGGAGACAGAACTAAAACCAGTCC
The DNA here is from genome assembly GCA_036559045.1 of Platycarya longipes. Classification (NCBI taxonomy): domain Eukaryota; kingdom Viridiplantae; phylum Streptophyta; class Magnoliopsida; order Fagales; family Juglandaceae; genus Platycarya; species Platycarya longipes. The sequence continues at coordinate 9,887,490 of CM071797.1, read as the reverse complement.
TGATAACAACCAAGAAGGTATAACTGACTCATATAATCTTGTAAGACATATGGCTAAGAGGATCATTAAACCTCCACAGAGGTTTGGACATGCTGAATTAATAGCCTTTACTCTTTCTATAGCCCAAAACATTGAAGACCTGGATCCAAGATCTTATCAAAAGGCTATGAATAGTAGGGATGCAAGTTATTGGCTCTTTGCTATGAAAGAAAAAATAGAGCCTCTTAATAAGAATAAAACTTTGGAAATAGTGTTAAAACCTGATGAGGTTTAAAATCATAGGGTCTGAACGGAAATTTAAGAAAAAGGACGGCATACCTGGAGTAGAAAAACCTAGGTACAAGGCTAGGTTAATGGCAAAGGATTTTACACAAATTGAGGGTATAGATTATAATGAGATATTCTCCCCTCTAGTAAAACATAGCTTTATCAGATTGTTGTTAGCTTACACGACTTATCATGATTTGGTTTTGGAACAATTGGATGTTAAAACTGTCTTTCTACATGGGGAATTCGAAGAAACTCTATACATGTAGCTTCCTGAAGGTTTTGTAAATGAATCCAATAAAAATTATGTGTGTTTGTTGAAAAAATCTTTATATGAGTCAAAATCCCCAAGACAATAATATAAAAGGTTTGTCACATACATAATTGAAAATGGTTTTAAAAGATGCAATTATGATAGCTATATATATTTTAAAACTTTTGATGATGTTACTGTTTACCTTCTGCTGTATGTTGATTACATGTACATTGCTTGTAAAAATAAAAGTCTGATTGAGTATGTAAAAGAAATTCTAAAATCTGTTTTTGAAATGAAAGACCTTGGACCTACTAAAAAAATATTAGGTATGGAGATAATTAGAGACATAAATAATAAGCTGCTCTATTTATCACAAAAGACATATCTATTGAGAGTGACATATCTATTGAGAGTACTTATAAGATTTGGCTTGGACTTAGCTAAATCTGTGGGTACTCCCACTGGACAGCACTTTAAGCTTTCAGTAAATTAGGCCCTTAAAACTGATGATGAAAGGAAATTCATGGAAAAACTACCATATGCAAATATGGTAGGTAGTATCATGTATGCCATAGTCTGTTCAAGACCAGACCTAACCTATGCTATCAGCTTAGTTAGTAGGTTCATGGGAAACCCTGGGAAACGCCATTGGCAAGTGCTGAAGTGGGTGTTTCAATATTTTGTAGGCTCCTTAGGTTTAGGGTTATGATTTGGTGGTAATTTGTTAAATGGTCATGGAATCTATGGTTTTGTTGACTCAGATTTTGCTGGAAATTTAGACATTAAAGAGTCTCTAACATGCTATGTATTCACTGCTTTTGGAAGTGCTGTAAGTTGAAAATCCAACTTACAATCAATTGTAGCATTGTCTACAATTGAAACTGAATATATAGCCATGATAGAGACTATAAAGGAGGCCTTGTGGTCAGGAATCACAAATGAGTTAGGATTATTTGATAGTAATATCATAGTTTATTATGATAATCAAAGTACAATCCATCCTACAAAAAGTCAAATTTTTCGTGAAAAGTTTAAGCATATTGACATTAAACTTCATTTTGTAAGAGATGTGGTTACAGGTGGAGAAGTAAAAGTGAAAAAGGTGCCAACTGAGGACAGCCTAGTAGAAATGATGACCAAGCCACTGCCAAACACAGCTTGGATTTGATCCAGATGGAGGAGGAATAACTAGGGAGAATTAAAGGTGGGAAGTGGCTAGAGATGAGGATGGGGAACCTTGAAGTCAATTGATGACAAGGTGGAGTTTGTGAAAAGTGTGTATCAACAATTTGTTAATGAGGGATATTTATGTGATTTGTATTCTTTATTGGTTTGTATCTAATGGCCAATGAAGTGGCCACGTATCTCTATTATTTTCAGATCATTGTATTCCTGCGATCACTTTAAGGCCATGTGCCGTGATTTTGTATTAACTAGGTTATCAAGTGCTCGGGTATAAATAGAACACGATGCACTACAGATAAAAGAAGAAATACATGCATTCTGTGACTTCGAGAGAACTATGAGAGGCGATTATGGTTTAAGTGAAACTCTGTGAAATCTGAGAGATTGTGAGAGAGTTAAGGTCAAAATCTTGACCTGGGGTTTGTAACTTGTGCTTTGGATGTTCTCGAAGCATTATTAAGAAGATCTCTGGCCAGTTTCCCTATAGATGTAGATCCAAAAGGATCGAACTACGTACATTAAACTTGTGTGTTCTTTCCATCTTTCATTTTCTGCTTTATTTTTCTGTTATTTTCTTGTTCCTTGTTAATTTCTTGATCAATTCTTGATGTTGTGATTTCTGTGGTTGATTAATCGAAACCCTAGATTCAACAAAAAAACATAGTCCAATTGAGTGTAAATATATTGACTAGAGTATATGTTGCAACGTCTGGAATAAAAAATGCAAAGATTGCAAGTTTGCAAGACGTGATCTCTTCATGATGAATGAGATTGACCTATCCTGAATAAATCAATCAATAACATTTCATTTCCTTATCGGATTAAGGTGATCTTCCTAGTGGCGTTAAAAAGCTAACCAATTATATATCTATAAATTGTTGTTTCAAAAGGATATTCAAATTCTAAGGATCGGAACTTTAAACTGAACAAAAAGTTCGCTCATTGCTTGATTGCACTTTCTCTAGTTATAATTTTGAGATCATGATCTTTTTCATTTGGCTTTTGACGCTCTAATTGCATCACTTTGAAAATAAATATTTTGTCATTTTTACTAGAATAGCTAATGCTTCGGTAAAAATATATTTGGCATTGACATGTGATCAGTTTGTTAGGGACTATAATCGTAAAAATCACAACCATATTAGAAGTCTCCTCAATAAATATATGAATTTTGTTAGGGGTGTGCATCCAAATCCAAATCTAGATATTCGGGTATAACCGGGTCTGGACTGGATTACAAAAACCAAGTGAACAAGACAATTATCCGCCTAAATTGAATCCAGATTAAATCCGGACAGATAACCAGATTACATTCAGATACTCGAATTGTAACTGAACATCTAGATCTCTTATATTTTCTCTCTTAAAATTCGGGTATCCAGGTTGTCCAAATTTAATCTAGCTTTTTAATATGACCAAGATAAGCAAGGTTTTTAATACTTTTTTTAATAATTTCTTTAATAGCACTTATTGAAAAAAAAATCTGATATCATCCTTAAATTGCCAAGATTTAAAAAAAATAAATAAACACTTTTTAAAAGATATTTTTCTAAAAAATAAATAAAAATGCAAAATAGATAATATCGTTGTTACATCCCAATGCAAAACATAAATTTACAAATAACAAAATAAATAATAATACATCATAAATAGATTAAACTATTACATAACAATGTAAAATAAATAACATTGTTGATATTTTCTGGATCATTGACATTCTGGTGAATATTTTCTCAAATATCAAGTGTACTTCTTTCTCAGGACAAGAACCTAAATAAAAAAATGAGAAAAAAGTTTAGGAATGAACAAGAGAATCAGACTCAAACTCAAACTCAAAGTCAAAAGGACTTAGCTAATTCAATTATTTAATACAAATCAAAACAAATTTAACAATCTGAAATGCTTCCTTTTTCTGTTTGTTAAAGTTGACGTGGAAATTTAACAAGATTAGAGCATCTACAAAATTATTTCCAATCAACAATAATAGATCAAAATTTAAGAATATAATGAATATTCATATATGGATGTAAGGGTTTTGATCAGTCTCAAAATATAAGTCCGTGACCTTGGTGGACCTACTTTAATCGATACTGATTCAAAACTCAAGAAGACATAGATTTTAAGCATAAATTAATACTAACAAAAACCAAGAAAACAAGAAAATATAAAAAGCAACTTTTATTTTGTGGTTACACACAGATCTTAGCCAATAGTTCGCATGAAGAATACTATATAGCCAATAAGTAAATCCTTATCCTTCTGATTTGATTGGTTTTCTCTCCTTTTGTCCTGCCCTCCACAGGGGCGAGGGGCATACCCTCCTCTGCATTTTGCTTATTATTTTCTGAAAATGGTGCTCCATGTGTAACAGCATGTGGCAGCATAAGTTCACAGAAAAAAGTTCAAACACATTAGAAATTGGATCATTTTCCCATCACATTTGATATCGTGAAATACTATTATTTTTTAGATTATCAAAGTGTGTGAGTTACATTTCATTGGAAGGTTATAGAAGCTTTATTTTGCACTAGTATTTTTTAATAAGTTTTTTTTTTTTTTTAATGAACGAAGGGGAAACATCAGATATAGCTTTTTAGGGCTGCATTGTATTTTGAACTAGTATTATCGTAAGTAAAACAATTTTTGTCAATCATTTTGCACCCTACTCAAAGAAGAGATCAATGGTATGTGACATATTATTTGCCAATCTCACTTGAAATTATAACCCTTTTTTTTTCAATAAATGTCCAACGAATGCCCACGAAGAATTAGAAAGCAAGCTTATTTTAAAAGAGAAAACAACTAATCTATAAACAGAAATTTAGATCTAAAAGTCAAGAAATTCAGGTCTACAAACAAAGAAATTTAGATCTAGCCAAAGTGGGAAACAGCCAACGTGAAAGGAAAGTGATATGTAAACCGAGAAAGCATTTGAACATTAATTTCCAAAAGCAAAAAGTACACATGGGTTGTGACATGGTAGATCTACAAACGCTATTAAAATAGGTCACGTTTGCGACGTAGTAGATCTATAAACAGCCCCTGTTTGATTGTCAAAGTGTACTCAATACACTCTATTTTAAATTTATTTTATCATTCAAACACAAAATTTAACTAACTTACACCAAAACTTGATAAAGTCAATTTTACTATAACAGTGCTTTAGCTATAGTACTCGGACAGACCAAAAACAATTTTTTGGTTTGATTTTTTTTTTCTTGTATGCTACTCTCTCTCTCTAGCCGGTAAGAGGACAAATGACAAATTATCGATCTTACAAGTTCACATATTCTTATAAATTTATTTAAATTCATTCAAATAGATCCCATAAAACTCACTTAACTATCTCAACTAACTACCATTCCAAAAGAACTCAGCACACTTCGATATCTAAACGCAACAAGTTTTTGCTAGCAGGCAAATTTTCAAAATAAAGAAAACCCAAAAAGCAGAACTACAAATGCAGAACTCAGATCTACAAATAAATAAACTTACTTAGATCTACAAACCCAAAAGCAGATCTACAAGCAAAACTCAAATCTACAAATACAGAATCTCAGATATCTAATCATAGTCTGCTCCATATAGATTTAGCCAAAGTGGGAAATGAGAAATGAGAGATAAAAACAAATAATCGATCTCGCCATCAGCTCGACTAAGAGTTATGAATAAAAAAAAAGTAATATACAAATTGGGAGAGAGAGAGTGAGAGCGTGCTATTGAGTAAAGTGAAGAAAGTGACAACGATGAACTACGGCCACTGCTATCATCGACGACGATAGATTTCATTAAAGGATCTAGGATTTTGTCACAAGAGAGAGAGAAGTGAGAGACGAGGTTAGAGGAAGCAATGAATTTAATTCTTAAAGGCCAGTTACGGATTATACTGGTTATATAACCGGATCTGGATCCAATCCGGGCAGGTATTATAAACTTATATCCGCACGGATCCAATCTAGACAGACATCCGCCCGGATTCATTTGGTTCCTAATTTTTAACTGGATTTCGAAAAAAAATGGGGACCAGATGCATACCTTTACTGGGAGTTTTGGATTGGTTGGAATGTCTTTTTAGAAGACACAATCTATTGATTCAATGCTTATTGTTTAAGAAATTTACTCATAATCACTAACAAAATTACCAAGTAAACATCATGAATCATATGCTTTGGTCCATGTACTTGGATAATGCGGCCTTCTCACTGTTATGATGATTAATACCACAAGATTTTATTGTTATTTTTTATTTTTTAAAAGAGTGGGGAGGGTGGCAAATGTAGCTTCTCACTCACTTTGAGCGTAATCACTAGAGCATGTTCGCGGATTGAGTAGTACTTATTAATTTCGAGTAAAGTAGTCCATCATTGCAATTTCACTGAGGCAAGCCGTTTCTAAAATAATAGTTTCAATTGAGTAGTACTTATTAACTTGTGATGTTAGACAAAGGAGGAACTTATTAACTCAAAACTCAATTTGGGTGAATTTGTTTGGGCTAAATATGTCAAAGAGAGACATATTTCGTTTATTGATCCTTCAAAAGGTACTTTATTCTGGAAAAGAATTGTTGCAGTGTTCCCTAAGGTAGGATGATCATGTTTCTTTATGGTGTGACCCATGGTTGAGATCAAGAGCAATCATCGTCTTGTGAGGCCTCAGATCTCCCTTCTCTCACTATAAGTGTGAGATCTCATATTACGTATATTTTTATATTTTATTTTATTCTTGTTGTTGATTGTTTTAATTTATTTTAATAATATTATTAGTTGTGTTTTATTTGTTTAAAAAAATTATTATTTAATCTATTAGTTAGTTAATATTAGTTTTATGTTGTTTCATGTTTATATTGAGTTACATAACTTTTCTTATTAATTTTAATGTGATAATTATTTTAACGATTGTAATTAAATTCTTTTATTTTATTATGTGATATTAATTATTGTTTTGTAATTAAATTGCGCTTTGGTTGAATTTTTTTTATTGATTGGGCTTTAAATATTTTATTTATTGATATTGAATTGTAGTATTTTCAGTCGGCTTTTATTTAATTTGTTATACTCTTTTTCTAGTTGGACTTCGTTTTCTTTTTCTCTTTTTCTTTCTTTTTCTTTTTCTTTTCTTTTCTTCTTCCTTGCTTTTCGGCCCCAAACCCGCGCGACCCCCCTCCCCTGTTTCCTCTCTCCAGCCCGTGTCTCCTTTCCCCACCCAGCGCCGCCGTGCGCCACCCTTCGGTGACACCGCCTAGCCCAAACCGACCCCCTCACGCCAGCGAGTCCAGTGGTACCGGAGGTGTCATCTCCAGCCACCCCATCGCCCCTCCACGGCGACAAACCCGAAATGGTTATTTTGGCTTCTCTTGCATTTCCTGGCCACCGCCGACCACCCATGACGCTGGCGACCTACCAACAACCTCCTCTCACTCTGGCGAGCATAACCCACTGCCTACAATCACCTAACTCTGCCACTTGCTCCTCCACCCGAAATGGGTCCTTAATGGGTTGTTCTTCGTCGCGCTGCCGTCCGGCCACCATAGGCCTCACCACCGCCACCAAAACACTCACACACCTCAGCCGACCATTCCCCTATCTCAGTTTCTCCATACACGGTCCCACCTTCCCTGTACAACCTCAACCGGTCCATTTTGAGCCCGATCTGCCACCTTCCGGTGGTTGCACTACCACACCATCACCTTCATGAGATTCCCCACCCTTCATTGATTTTTTTTCTAAATTTTGGTGTCAAACCGAGCACTCTAGCCCAACGTACAAAATGGCCGCTACGAACGCTGTGGACTAGCGCTTGCTCAAGGATCAATGTTTTTATCCGTTGTAAGTATTTTCCAAATGAACTTTAAGATTTAAATATATTTTTACATCGACAAATATTGTATTTGTTTGACATTGGAATTTCTTGGTTGATGTTGGAATTTATTAATTGTTGGTTATTTTGTGTGTTGTGGTATACATTGTGTAATTACACGCTTGATCATGTATATATTTGGTGTTTGGATTTTAATATGATATGTGGTTATTGAGTTTATGGATTTTAATAGTTTTTGACTGAGTCATAACGGGAATGGCGATACGTAACGCACATTATGATCAGTGGGTGTGAATGACATAACGGGGACGGCAATACGTAACGCCCGTTATGGTCATTGTATGTGTATTTCATATCGGGGACGGTGATACGTAACGCCCGCTATGAAATAAGTGTGTATGAGTCATAATGGGGACGGCGATACGTAACGCCCATTATGGTTGGTATTGTGTAAATGTTATATTGGGGACAGAGATTTGTAACGCCCAATATGATTAGTGCGTGGATGTCATAATGGGGATGTCGATACGTAATGCCTATTATGATTGGTATGTATGTCATATCAGGGACGACGATACGTAACGCCCGATATGATTGGAGTGTTTGTGTCATGACAGGGATGTCGATACGTAACGTCCGTATGACTGGCATGAATATGGGGGTAAGCAGGGATGGTGGTAGAGTCCCGCCTGCGATACTTGTCTATTGTATTAATTGGTTTTATGTGGACCATTTTCTAGGAAAGTGGTTGCGTTTTTTAATGGATTTTCGTGTATTATTTTCTGGGAAGTGATGGATGTTTCATTGGGAGTTTATCTTGGGCCAAAATGAGATTTTGGCGTGTGTTTTTTTTTTATTTATTTTGAGGAAGATGGTTTTGAGCTTCATGCATATGGTATCGTGTTCATGCGTGTTGTGTTGGTGCATAATTATATTTTGATCTTGTGGTTTGTTTGGATTGTACTTACTTGCGATGCCTTTTTGGCATCGTAGTTTTTCGATGTAGAGGTTGAGGAGGCTAAGCATGAGGAGGCGGCTCTGCTGTTGAAGTATGATACTATAATTTATTGTCTTGGGAATTGTTATTCCCATTTTAGATAATGATGTATTTTTATGTTTTATCTTTAGGATGACTGTATTAAATTTCCTCTTGGAGAATTTCTGTTAAACTGTTTTATAAAATATTTCTAAAAAATCCTTATACTTAGATATTAACTTTAATTATCCGCTACTTCTATTTATGCATGTCATGTGTTCACACACTTAGCACTTGATGTTGGGGGTGCGTGACCCGTGTTGTCAACATCCCGATGCCTCGATTCTCGTGTTTATTTTAAAGAAAATTTGGGGGTATCACAATATGGGAGTGTAGAATTCAGAATGTTTGGAATATGAATCTTCTCAGAAGACTGGTGGGGGTTTCAAAGACTGAAGAAATTTTGGATTGCTTAGGTGAGCAAAAGGAAGGAGAAGATATTTTGATATGGAAGCCAAATTTGAGTGTTCTTTTCTCTTCCATATCAGCTTAGGATTGCATTCGTGTTAAAGCTCCTAAATTTGATTGGGCAAAATGGATCTAGCACGTGGCTCTTCCAAAAAAAAATACTCGGTGACTTTATGGTAGGCTCTCAATTTTTGTCTCAGTGTGGATGATCGTATTAGGAATTTGGGAATCCCCATGATCTCCAAATGTGAATGCTGTGCACAAGGCTTTTTGGAGGACCAAGATCATGTTCTTGCCACAGGTTCTATAGCAGTGGAGATTTGGCGCAGAGCTTCTCTAATTTTGGTGATGCCTTTTAATTATACTACACCTTGGAAAGCTAAGATAGATCTTTGGTTTCGACGCGCCTCTCACTCTTCTAAAAAAGGTGTGTTACTTTGACTAGTTCCTATCATTATTGCTTGGTTTCTTTGGGTTTGGCGGTGTAATGCCCATATGGATGGTAAACAATGTCAGTTAATTCTTTGTGGAGTGCGATTAAGGCAACTATCTCTTGGGTAGGACTACGTATGAGGGCTAGTAAAAGCATAAAGAAGAGGGATGATAGAGTTCCTTAGGGAATCCAATAAAACATCTAAGCAGGTTCGTTTGGTGAAATGGAAGAATCGTATAGACAATGGTTTAATTGAATGTTGATGGGAGTTCCTTAGGGAATCCGGGTTGTATAGGGGCGGATGGCATTATCCGAGATGACCAGGGGTGTTTGAGATTAGATTTTGCAAAGGAGTTATCTCATGGCTCAAATAATGAAACGGAACTTTTGGCCCTTTACTATGGTGTGAAACATTGTAGAGATTTGGATTTGCATAGAGTTGAAATTGAGCAGGATTCACTACTTATTGTAAAGTGGTTGGAAAAAGACTGATGTGATATCTAGTATCTTGAAGATTATTGGGAGAAAATTCTTGATATCCTTAATAGTTTACAAGTTAAAATAAGTCATTCATACAAAGAAGGAAATGTAGGAGTTGATTTTCTAGCTTGTTTGGTTTCGAGTCGCCAATTAGAAGACTCTAATAATATTTGGAATCAATATAGTGATCTGCCTTTGAGGTTGAAAGGTATTTTAAAGTTGATAAGGTTAGTTTACCCTCTTTAAGATGCTAAGGTTTTGTTTCTTTCTTTCATAGGCTTGTTTAGTTTCTTTTTGATGTTGTTTTAGACTTGTTTAGATGGTTTTATTAGTTATTGGTTTTGTTTTTTCTGTTGATTGTTGGTTTTTTTGCCTGTGTTTGGTTTTTTGGTTGTAAACTCCTAGGTGGGGTTAATATTATCATGGTAATCATCTGCCATAAGTGAAGGCTCATTAATAAATTTAGGATAGAATTACTATATGGGTGGCTACCAGCTCTTCTTTAAAAAAAAAAAAAAAAGGATCTCTTAGCATCTCCAATTTGGCTATGTCCACCTTGATGGTGACAAGATATTATTTATAAACGAGTAATATTATATATAATTTTGAATATCCAAGTCTTATACATTATTTTAAAAATATAGAGGCCATTGTCTAAAAAAAAGAGTTTTTAACGTAGATTGTAAATGTATCTATATTTGTTTAAAAAAATACACCAGACTTATTCTAATAATCAAATAATTGAAAAATAAAATAGCAAGTAAAATAATGAGTAATGACTCCATTAGAGTTTGGGAACGATTCAATATAACGTTTTATTGATTTGGGTTTGATTTTGTCGTAGATTATGTTATTCAAAAAAGGGTTGTGCATATCGCGCTAGCACCCGATGGGCCCGACTAGACTAAACCATTCTGACTCAACATTTGTCGGGTCATTACTGATCGGGCTATCCACCCGAGAAAATTACGGGTGTGTATGTCGAGTGGTAAACCCGTCCGACTATAAAACCATTCTGAAACCCTAGCCAGTAGCTGCCCGTTCATGAACCCCATCCTCTTTCAGTTTTCCCAGACTCAACGCCCATTTATCAGTCGAAGCAAGCAGAACCTGATTTATCTCAACTTCGACCTAATTTTTGTTGACGACATTGCCAAGCTCGCTGCCAACCCATTGGGTGGAAGCTCCAGCGACGACGTTATCCTCGCCGCTCCGGAGTCTTGTAATGCTAATTTCACTTCGTATTTTACTCCAACGTTTTGGTTCAATCCATCTTTGTAGCTGACTTTTGCCAATCGTAAAGCTTGTTACTTTAACATTGGTGTGATGGTGATCAATATTGACCTGTAGAGAGTTGAAGAGTACACAAGAAGTATCGAAGAGTGGATAGAGCTCGAGACGAGGATGAGCTCAATAAGCATCTTTGTCGTTGACTTTCACCAACAGTAAAGCTTGTTACTTTTGCTAACCGTATGTCAAGTGATGCTAGAACTATTTTTGATTTAAAATATATATATATATGTAATGAAATAAGTGAAGGGACGGTTGCCGTCTCCTGTCCCACTACTAAAATTATGTGAATGACCCCACCACTATTATTTTAAATCCTGCATAGTGATTTGTATAGTGACTTGCATAGTAACTTGCATAGTAACTTGCATAGTAATTTCAAGGCCTATAAATAGGGGTTTCAGTTGTTATGAAATTCATAAGAAAATATAGAGAGATAAAAAAGTTTCAGTTCTTAAGAGTTCTAAAGAGTTTCTTATTTCTCTCTTGCAATAGTAGTTTCTTTATTTAGTTTTATAACACGTTATCAGTACAACGGTTCTACCAATTCTAAAGCAGTGGCCTTATTCCTCTGTAAGTTTTTCAATATATTATTTGCAGTCTTTGATATATTTTATTGATGATTATCTGTGTGAATTTATAAATATATTTTCTGAGATACACATATTTATTTCATTATTTATATATGTAAAAAATGGCAAATCTTACAAAATTGGAATTTGTTGCTCTTGACATATCTGGAAAAAATTGTTTATTCTGGATACTTGATGTTGAAATTCATCTTGATGCGATGAACGTGGGTGAAACGATTAAATAAGGAAATCAAACGTTCCTGCAGGACCGTGCTAAAGCAATGATTTTCCTTCGCCACCATCTTCACGAAGAATTGAAAACTGAATACCTTAGAATAAAATATCCCTATATTTTGTGGAACAGTTTAAATGAGAGGTATGAACACCAGAAGACTATCATCCTCCCAAGAGCTCGTTTTGATTGGTTGCACCTTAGGTTGTAAGATTATAAAAGTGTTATTGAGTATAATTCCGCAGCGCACTTTTTAAAATAAGCTCAGTACTAAAATTATGCGGTGAGAAAATCACCGATGATGATATGCTAAAGAAGACTTATACTACATTTCATGCCTCGAATATGCTCCTGCAGTAGCAGTATCGAGAGAGAAAGTTCAAGAAATATTCTGAACTTATATCATGTTTTTTAGTAGCTGAGTAGAACAATGAGGTCTTATTAGCAAACCACCAGTTACACCCTACTGGCTCAATATCATTCCCTGAAATGAATGGTAATAGATTTGCATCATTTCCAGAAGTGAATGGTGCATCCTTTAGAAGAAATCGGGGGCGTGGACGTGGTAGAAGAAATTATAGAAATGTTGGTCCCAGAAGTGACAACATTAAAAAGGATAATAATATACCGTATCACCAAAAGTGGTACAATTCAGAAAGAAGTAAAAATCCCCAGAATAATTCTTCAAAGAAAAGTGAAGAGGTATGCCATAGATGTGGAATGATTGGACATTGGTCATGTACGTGTCGTACGGCAAGGCACTGAGCTGATTTATATTAAGCATCTATTAAAGGAAAGAATAAAATGCATGAAACAAATTTAGTAGAACCATCAGATGATTTACTAGATTCAGTACATGTAGATGTTATTCATCTTGATGTCTCTGATTTTTTTAATCATCCTGAATGTAGTATTGACCAGATAATTGGAGATGGAAGTGTTCCACTCAATTAATGTATTTTCTTTCTATTATCTGTAATCAAAACTTTGTATATTTTGTAGAATCATGGATCACATTGATGAGCTTTTTATCTCTGAGTTGAATGATAAAGATATATGTCTGGCTGACAGTGCTACAACTCACATAATTCTTAAATAAAAGAAATATTTTCAAAATCTAACACTAAGTAAAGCCTATGTCCATACCATATCAAGTTCATCAGATTTAATTAAAGGCTCCGGAAGAGCTTATATTGTGTTGCCTAATGGCACCAAATTTTGTATTGATGATGCTCTATTCTCTTCACAATCTAGAAGAAATTTATTGAGTTTCAAAGATATACGTCGTAATGACTACCATATTGAAACGACCAATTAAGGCAGTAAAGAGCATCTTCTTATTACTAAAACAATATCGGGCTAGAAGCTTGTATTAGAAAAATTGTCTGCTCTATGTTCTGGATTGTATTATACAAATATGAAAACAATTGAATCATATGTGATAATGCACCAGAAGTGTATTGACCCCAAAATATTTATGACTTGGCATGATCGCCTTGGACATCCGGCATCTATAATGATAAATGAATTATTGAATATTCACATGGGTATCCTTAAAAGAATCAAAAGATATTTCTACCCAATGAATCTCCGTGCTCTGCATGTTCTCAAGGTAAGTTGATTATCAGACCATCTCCCTCAAAAATCATTGTTGAATCTCCATCCTTTTTACAAAGGATTCACGGAGATATATGTGGGCCTATTCATCTATCAAGTGGACCATTTAGATACTTTATGGTTTTGATTGATGCATCTAGTCGATGGTCATATATTTGTCTGCTTTCCACTAGAAATGTTGCATTTGCTAGACTTCTTGTTCAGATAATCAAACTACGAACACAATTTCCTGAGTATCCAATTAAGACCATTCGATTGGATAATGCAGGTGAATTTTCATCTCAAACTTTTGATGATTATTGCATGTCAATAGGAATAGATGTTGAACATCCTGTTGCCCATACACACACACAAAACGGTTTAGCTGAATCTTTGATCAAAAGGCTTCAACTAATCGCTAGACCTTTACTTATGAAATCAAGACTACCTGTTTCTGCTTGGGGACATGCTATACTTCATGCAGCATCTTTAATTCTCATTAGACCATCTGCATATCATAAATATTCTCCATTACAGCTTGAATTTGGTCAACAACCAAATATTTCTCATCTTCGTACTTTTGGATGTGTTGTATATGTTCCAATTGCACCTCCACAACGTACAAAAATGGGCCCTCAACTTAGACTTGGGATATATGTTGGTTTTTATTCTCCATCTATTATTAGATACATTAAACCCCTTATAGGGGATATGTTTAAAGCACGTTTTGAGAATTGTCATTTTGACGAATCCAATTTTCCATTAATGGGTAAAGAAAAGTCGGTACCTGAAGCACGACAAGATATTACTTGGGATAATAAGACACTATCTCAATTTGATCCTGCTACAAATGAATGTAAACGGGAAGTTCAGAGGATTATTCATTTACAAAATGTTGCAAATCAATTACTAGATGTATTTACTGACACTAAATGTGTAGTAAAATCTTATATTCTTGCTGTTAATGCTCCAGCAAAGATTGAAGTCCCAGAAGGACAAATTGTCAAAACAGCAATAGGTGAATCTAAGGCACGCCTGAAGCGTGGAAGACCTATTGGTGCAAAAGACAAAATTCCTAGAAGGAAAAAAATACAAAATGAATTTGGTGTTTTTGAAGAACACGTACCCACAATAGGGGCTATAAATATAATTGGTGCTCATAAAGAGCTCAAATCTTCTATTCCAGAACCTCCTGAAGAGGAAATTCTTGAAGAGTATAAATCTCCTGAAAAAGGGACCTCCTGAAGAGGTGTGCCATGAAATATTTTCCCCTGAAGAGGAACAGGTACCTGAAAATAATGAGATCTCAATACATTTCATGAATACTGGAGAAATTCTGGATAGAAATAAAACTGTTGTCAACAACATATTTTCATATAAAATGGCCCTTGACATTACCAGAAGTAATGAAGAAAGTGAGCCAAAAATCGTCGAAGAATGTCGACGTAGAAATGATTGGCCAAAATGAAAAGCAGCTATTGAAGCTGAATTAAATTCGCTAGCAAAACAAGAAGTATTTGGACCTATTGTCCAAACACCAAAGGGTGTAATGCCTGTTGGATATAAGTGGTTATTTGTACGAAAACATAATGAGAAAAATGAAATTGTGCGGTACAAAGCACGGCTTGTCGCACAAGGTTTCCTGCAGAAACCCTGGATTGATTATGAAGAAACATATTCTCCCGTTATGGATACAATCACATTTAAATTTTTGATTAGTCTGGTTATTACAAAAGGATTAGAAATGCGGTTGATGGATGTGGTCACTGCATATTTATATGGATCCTTAGACCATGACTTATATATGAAAATCCCTGAAGGATATAAAATGCTTGAAGCATCTACAAGTACATATAGAAATATGTACTCAATCAGACTACGAAGATCTTTATATGAATTGAAGCAGTCCGGACGCATGTGGTATAATTGCTTAAGCGAATATCTATTGAAAGAAGGATTTGAGAATAATCCTATATGCTCATGTGTTTTTATTAAGAAATCAGAATCCGGATTTGTCATTATTGCGGTTTATGTTGATGATTTAAATATTGTGCGAACTCCTGAAGAGATCTCAAAAACCGCTATATATTTAAATAATGAATTTGAAATGAAAGATCTTGGCAAAACAAAACTTTGTCTCGGCCTGCAGCTCGAGCACTTGCCAAATGGAATTTTTATTCATCAGTCCATGTATACTGAGAAAGTCCTAAAGCATTTTTATATGGATAAATCTCATCCCCTGAGTACTCCAATGATTGTTCGAACACTTAATGTGAAGAATGATCCATTCCGTCCTTGTGATGACGATGAAGAAATTCTTGGTCCTGAAGTACCATATCTCAGTGCAATTGGAGCTTTGATGTATCTTGCAAATTGCACTCAACCAGATATTACATTCTCAGTTAATCTGCTTGCAAGATATAGTTCTGCACTAACTCGAAGGCATTGGAATGACATTAAACATGTCCTTCGCTACCTTCATGGTACGGTTGATATGAGATTATTTTATCAACGCGGATCAAGTTCACAATTGATTGGGTATGCAGATGCAGGTTATCTTTCAGACCCACACAGAGGTAGATCTCAAACTGGATATTTATTTACTTATGGAGATACTGTCATATCATGGAGATCTGTTAAGCAGACACTATCTGCTACTTCTTCAAATCACTCAGAGATCATTGCTATTCATGAAGCAAGTCGAGAGTGTATTTGGCTGAAATCAGTTATTCAACATATCCAGGAAAAGTGTGGACTTCCCATGATCAATAATAGCCCAACAATTTTATATGAAGATAATACTGCTTGTATCACTCAAATCAGAGGAGGATATATCAAAGGTGACAGAACCAAACATATTTCACCTAATTTATTTTATACTCATGAACTTCAAAAGAAATGTGAAATTGATGTCAAGCAGATACAATCTAGTGATAATCTATCAAATTTATTCACAAAGGCGTTACCAACTTCGACATTCAAGAAGAATGTGCATAACATTGGAATGCGAAAACTCAAAGATATATAGTCATGCACTTTTTAGGAAGAGTAAAAAACTTGTGCTGATTGTACTCTTTTTCCTTCGCTGAGGTTTTGTCCCACTGAGTTTTCCTCTACAAGGTTTTAATGAGGCAATCTTAAAGTACTTGTGGATACATAAGAAGACTGTACTCTTTTTCCTTCGCCATTGGTTTTTCTTCCCATTGGATTCCTTGGCAAGGTTTTAACGAGGCAGACTCTTTATGGGTGGTCATTCAAGGGCGAGTGTAATGAAATAAGTGGAGGGACGGCTGCCGCCCCCTGTCCCACCACTAAAATTATGTGAATGACCCCACCACTATTATTTTAAATCCTGCATAGTGACTTGCATAGTAACTTGCATAGTAATTTCAAGGCCTATAAATAGGGGCTTCAGTTATTATGAAATTCATAAGAAAATATAGAGAAAGAAGAAAGTTTCAGTTCTTAAGAGTTCCAAAGAGTTTCTTATTTCTCTCTTGCAATAGTAGTTTCTTTCTTTAGTTTTATAACAATATATTATATATATATATATATGAGAATAGTTCTAAAGAGAGTGGATTTTAGAGACTTAAGGAGAATCGACTTTAGTTTTAAAAAAAATTCTTCATTTTAATCTTGTTTTCATAAATCTAATAAATTTTTATTGATTTGTTTTTGTATAGAAATTAAAAACAAAGTTAAAATTGAGGAAAAAAAATTTAAAATCAAAATCGACTCCCTCTCAATTTTCTAAAACCAACTTCTCCTAAAATTACTTATAAATCTATCATTAAAAAAAAAAATTAGAAAATTGGGGACCAGGCCAACTTTTTTAAAACAATAACAGCCTACTAATAAGAGATTTACACATACACATTCCAGCTTCCCATCACTGCGGACCTTCTCCCTTACTCAGCCCTTCCCTTCTCCCTACTTCCCCTTCCCCATTTCAACAACAGACCAATAAAAACTCACAGACAACAACGAAAAAGTGAGACCAAGCCAACACTTGAAGAAGAGATCGCAAGAACTAAAGAGGAAACGAGTCATTAGCTGATGTTGCTTTGCTTTTTCATCTTCTTCTATTGCCAATCTCAAACATTTTCAAACTTCGAGCTCTCATGATTGTTTTTTGGAGGTTTTTTTTTATTTTAAAAAAAAATCATGTTGGGAATTCTTCTCAATTTATTTTCTATTTTATAGTTTGTTCTTCGTGTTTGTCTGGGAAGATTATTCCTGGGAAATCTCTGATAACAAATGGGTGAACAACAGATGAAATTCGTAAAGGATTGCGGGATTTTTTATTTATTTTTGGCATGCTTGTTTATCATCAGAGAACCACCACGATGAAAAAATTTGAAGAAACTAAGACAGAGATGGCCAAAAATATGCTTGGTAGTCTATTCCGAGAACTCGAATTAGGCTTGAGAAAATATTGAGAAGGATAACCCAGAAAGAAACCGTCGAGAGAGAAAAAAAAATCGTTCAAGTCAAGAAATGAATGCGAGATTGCGAAAGTGCGAATGATTGAGGGCTGTCCGATTGTGCGAAGGAAATAAATCTGAAACTCCCAGTCAATTTTGATGGAAGGAGGTGATTTTTTTGGGATTTGGTGGTCTTATCCACTTTGTATTTGCTATAGTTGCTTTCGTGTCAGCCCCTTATTAGAGGGCTGTTTTTTAATGTTTTGAAGTCCATTCGATCTCCAACGTCACCCTAAAAAAAAATATATATATCTTTATATCTTTATACCTAAAAAGCATCTATCTCAATTTAAACAGTAATAAACAGTGTTAATTTTGTTTAATATCTATAATCCAAAATTACCCCTAAACTAACACACGGCCACAAGACCCACGAAACCCAAAACCCACGATGCCCGGCCATACCTAGGACCCAAATTACCCACTTCTCAGAATCTCCATTTCATGCCCGGCCAAACTCAGAACCCCGAAAATTTCAGCCGCTCCATTTCATGCCCAGCCAAACTCAGAAGCTCGATGCCCGACCATACCCAGAACCCAAATTACCCACTTCTCAGAAGCTCCATTTCATGCCCGGCCAAACTCAGAACCCAAGAAATACCTAAAAAGCATCTATCTCAATTTAAACAGTAATAAACAGTGTTAATTTTGTTTAACATCTATAATCCAAAATTACCCCTAAACTAACACACGGCCACGAGACCCACGAAACCCAAAACCCACGATGCCCGGCCATACCCAGAACCCAAATTACCCACTTCTCAGAATCTCTATTTCATGCCCGGTGATTACGCCCAAAGAATAACGCGGTCGTTTGCAGTATAGCTTTGGGGTGTCGATTCCACAGAGAGATGGATTGAGAAATTGAAGAACAGTAACGAAATTAACAAAAAGATTTAGATGAGTGCGAAAAGTAGAGCATCGGGAATCCTTTGTATATAATTGGTATTTTAATTATTTTCGATTCATTAATAACTCAATTGAAAATTCTATGTCCAAATTTTCAATCGGAAAATAAAACATTAATAACCAGATTTAAATCAAATGTAATCTTTCGAAAAATCATTCGTCACAATATAAGAACAGGAATTGTTATCGATATTAAGGAAATTCAACGTCGACAATATACTCGTAGAGCAATATTGCAGCAGAGAATTAAATTAAAATAGATAACCAATTGAACCAAACATAATCAAAGGATTATTGCATTCAATAGAAAAAACATGACTGAATCTATAAATGAAATAAATTCTAAGATTATTTGGTGACGAAAACATTTATAATAAATTTCGAATGATTAAACAAAAGAGTTTAATATTTGAAGAACACATATATGAATCAAAAACAATTATAAATACCATCATATATACAAATTCATCCCTAGCTCTACTAGAAAATTAGTTACACATATTGAAAATATGCAACAAAAATTCTCCAAAGAAAACTATAATAGAACTAGCCATCTTTTTTTAAGTCTCCAAGCACACCCTTTCCTCTTACGTTGGATCCATATATATAGACATTTCCATCCAAGTTGCCTAACCAAAATCATAATTAGACGTAACCGTGTACCAATTGATGTCCAATATGTGGTAGGATACCTTTAGTTGGCTGAGAGTGAAATGGAATGAGGTGTATGTATTTATGTGGTTCTTCTTTTTATTTTATAATTTTAAGTGCCATGAGTTTCTTTGCATGCATGTGAAACAATCTTCAAAGATTGAAGAGGTAAAGTGCCGTGTATGAGTTTCTTCCTCCCTTGCTTGCCTTGTGTTGCCATGTGTTGCCATGTGTTGTCATGTGGTGCCATGTGCTGCCATGTATTATTTAATTAGTTTGCTTTTCAATCAAAATGATTATGTTGGATGGGAGATAATGGAGAGCACCGAATGGATTTTTGATCTTGAAATGCCGTATATAATTTTTCTTGCTCCCTTGTGTTGCCATGTGTTGATTGCTTTTTGAATTGATCATGTTGGTTTGGATATTTTGGAATCACCGATTGGTTTTGAGTCTTGAAATGCCGTGTATAATTTTTCTTGCTCCCTTGTTTTGCCATGTGTTGCTCCTATCTTGCTTGCCTCCTCATTCCTTTTGGCTACTTTGCTTCTTTGAGTTTGGCATGTGTTGCTTTGCTTCCTCTTCCCGTTAGTTGTCTTGAAGAAACTTGGGTGCACTTCATCTTGCATATGAATTGATCATTGCATTTCCAAGTTGGTGTAGGAGTGCTTGCTGGAAAATATTATGATGACATTTGGATTTGATGCAAGTGGCTGAAAAATATCCAGGAACGTCAAGTGCAGGTGCGTCCACTTGATGGTCGATTTTGTCTTGGATTGAGTGGATATCTCTTAAAACATAAAACATAAAAGTTATAGATATTTCTCTTGCGGTTCTATATCATCTTGAATCAGCTCAATCGGAGATTGGATGAGAGAGTTATGCCCATATTACGAAAATACGTCAGAACTGTCTAAAATTCCGCAATTATCTTCATTTGCTCCTAATGCCTCTATTTGTGTCCTAAATCAAAATATAAGAATAATGAGTATATTTAGGCATCAAATAAGAATAAAGTATTAAACATTAAGAGAGGAAAATATGGCATTTTATATTCTCATCAATATAATAAATCAATATATAATAAATCATGCTTATATCTATTTCAAGATAAATGACCATTAATTTTATTAACATGAGTTATATTCATTATTTTCTCATTTCTTTTAGCATTTAAATAGAGTATTTAGAGTGCATTTTTGTGCACTCATCACACCCCCCAACTTACTCATTGCTAGTCCCTAGCAATTTTCATGCAAAATGATGAGAAAGGCCAAAGAAAATCACACATAGGGGCCATCAAGACACATTTTTCAAATTTAAAAATCAAAACAATCTTAGAAATTCAATAACCCTTTCACAAGTAATTCAAATATAGCAATCCACAGAGTGTGTATGTGTTCCAAAATATTTTTTTATCAAATCAAAGGTTTTCGACACATGCAACATTAGAATATCTTAAGCAAAAAGGTTCAACTCCATAACTCACGGGTATAGAAGTGTTTCATGTAAGGGTTCTCTCTATGGAGTTGACAAAGGTGTACATTTACTCTCATGGAAATTTAGCCAATTATATATAAGTAACAAGTAAACATTGATCTTATGATAGGAATACTAACAAATGAGATTTCCACTATTCTTTCCACAAGCATACTTCAGATCGGAAAAATCAACACAAAGGGTTGTAATGTGGCTTAGGTTTGGGGTTCATAAGAAGAAAAAGTGAAGAGGTTTCAAAAACTTCCAAGTATACACAAAAGGGAATCTGTTAAATTTTTCAGTAGACTATACTTTCCTTTTGATGTACTTTTCAATTTTTTAGATTTTTGACTAAGTATACTTTTCCATCTTCTTTTGCCACTGGTGTCTTCGCAATTTGATGAACTCTTTCATGAATAATTTAATGGACACATCTAGCACCATGCCATTTTTGTCATCGTTTTCCTTTTTTTTTTTTTTTTTTTTTATGATAATTTCACACCTAGTACACACTTGGAAGTAAAATGGTAGGAAAATCTAGTGTATAAGCTATACTCCAATGTGGAGAGGTATGGATGATGTAGATATGAAAAGAAAAGGCCATATGTGTATATTGGCTCAAAATTGGCTGCTAGGAGTATATGATGAAAATGGTCAGCTTGAAAGGCTCAAACGTTAATCCTAAGTTGACTTTCGTCATATCCCAAGTATATCCACCATCTTACCACAAACCATGTAATGATATTCTCAAGAGAAGTGTCAAATTCAACAGATCAATGGATACTTATCACAATTTCTGTATTTGTAAGCTCTCAATTCTCACAAAATTCACATGAATACTTGAGCAAAATAATTCTTTAGTTACATGTGTCAAATCACCATATTACCACAAAGTTTGGAGAAGTGCATAAATGGTTCTGTGGATACTTTAGCAAAATGATTTAAGATGGGTTTGTTGAATTCACCAAGATGGTTATGAATGAGCATGAGTATCATGTGTGAAAAGATGCCTGTGTGAAACAAATTTGGCAATTTTTTATATATTGATTGAAATATGCCACAGAGTTTAAATAACAGATTTGTATTCCCACCCCCCAACTTAAATGAAACATTGTCCTCAATGTTTAAGAATCAGAATTGAATAACTAAACAGGGTAGAATACACCTGATGTGGGATGTGGGTGGCTTGCTTGGCATCAAAGATGGTATTTGAAATGACAAAATGAAACTATCCTGCATACAAAAATAAAGAAAACAGTAGTAAACAAAAATAAAACAAAACAAACAAGATAATAATAATAATAATAAAAATAAAAATAATAATAATAATTATTATAATAATAATTATTGTTGCATGGTGTGGTCAAAGTTGATAGACCAAGTCTACAACCGGACTATCTTCTACTTCTTGAACTATTCCTCCTGGGTCAAAAATGAAACACTTATTTGCCCAATAAACTCGGTCCTCGAGCTTCACAGGTAGGTGGCAAGGCTTTAGATTAACTTTTGGTACTTGCCCACTTGAAGGAATCTGTTTTTCATTTTTCTCAAGCAACTCCTTAAACTTCAGTTGCCAAGCCCGTGTGCTATAATCTTGAGTATTGTCAAAAATTGCACAAATATTAGCTACATCAGACGAATCACTGATAGGATTAAACTCAAAATCAACAATAAAATTCTCAAGGGGATCAGAATCATGAGTTGTGAAAACTTCCCTGTCTATGAGTGAGTCAATCATGTATGTCTGATGGCACTCGTCATTCTTCACAGTTTCTTGTGCCATATGTTGATCATGAGGTATAGACTGAGCTTGAGAAGGGAACTTACCTTGCTCATTTACACTCAAGAAGCTCGTTATTTTAGACACTTGGCTCTTTATCTCCTTTTGTTCTTCAACAACCTGCATAATTAAAGACTCAAATTTTTGGTTAGTCTTATCCTGTACTTCAATAAATGCATGCAAAGTGTCTTCTAAAGAATTTCTAGAAGATTGAGGTGCATGGTATGGTGCAGGATATGATCTAGAAGGTTGTGCAAGCTGTTGGTTTTCAGACTTCCAGCTGAAGTTGGGATGATTACGCCATCCTCTCATGTTAGCATGTGTAGGACAGTCTTGGGCATGATGATCTACCCCACCACAGACAACACATGGCCCAAAAGAGTTTGCATGAATAGCCGTGTGTGTTGGTTTTGAGTTTTTGGTTTTCAATAACTCTAATTCTCTGGTGAGCATTTCAACCTTAGCCTCAAGGTTATCCTCCTCCCTTAGATGGTAAATACCACCACTCAAGTTTCCTGTAGGTCGTGACCTGTTTGTGCCATCAGTAGCACTAGGTCCAGTCCAAGTATGAGCTTTTTCAGCAAGCTCATTGAGGTACTCTATGGCCTCATCGGGATTTTTCTGTAAAAATTCTCCATTGCACATCATTTCCACGAATTGACGTTCCCTGGGCGTAAGCCCTTCATAGAAATAACTCACTAAGCGCCAATTCTCATATCCATGGTGGGGACACATACTCAGTAATTCTTTAAATCTTTCCCAAGACTGGTACAAAGTCTCACTATCCTTTTGTGCAAAGGTAGAGATTTGTCTTTTTAAAGCATTGGTCTTATGTTGGGGAAAGTATTTATTGAAAAACACTTGAGTCATCTCACTCCATGTTCCAATAGACCGTGGTCTTAGTGAGTACAACCAACTCTTAGCTTTATCTTTCAAAGAAAAAGGAAAGAACTTTAGCCTTACCGTGTCGTCAGTGGTATTTTGATTGTGGAATGTTGCAACTACTTCCTCAAATTCCCTAATATGAACATAGGGGTTTTCATTTTCTAGACCATGGAAAGTGTCACGCCCCGATTTTTCGCATTGATTACAACGCAAATCGACGCATCCGGACAAGCAACACAAGGCTACTTATCCTACGTAAATATAAAAAGCAGCATGCATGCATCTAAGCTTACTAATGAAATGCAATGCCGATCGCAGCTGGAAGAAGTAAATTCCCAATATGTGCAAAGAGATCTAACTCTCGCATCAATAGACCACATGGCATACTATAATCACACTTCTCATAACATTGTATTTATAACAATAATCTGTATTTACTCTTACATAACCCAGTTAGTTTTCTCTAAACAAAAACTCATATCCTACCACCATCCAATACTCTTACTCCTTCACTTGATTACGTACGCGGGGTCATCTCAACCGGAGAGGAGCATTCCATAGGACCCTCAGGGTACCTCAGAATCTCCCGTGCTGATCAGGTCTCAAAGCAATTTATTTATCCCTGCAACAACATCTATCATTCCATAAGGAATGATAGATAAAATAGATAAACAACAAAGAGTGAGATTTACAAGAAATCTCAGTGAGTACACAGTTAACGAAATAAAGCATAGACAACCTCAACTATCACCACACATAATCATACTCATCAACATATCACTTATAAGCATACTTCATGGAACTCATACACATCAATTATTCATCTTACCATACAAACTTAAATCTTAGCTAGACCCAACATCACATACAACCTTAGATCCTAGCTGGACCCATCATCACATACAACCTTAGATCTTAGCTAGACCCCTCATCACATACAACCTTAGATCTTAGCTAGACCCATTATCACATATAACCTTATACTTCTCACTTATACTTATACTTTTCACTTTATTTATTAACCCCATAGGTTTCTTTTATTTCTTATCCACGATGGGCGTTACGTATCGCCGTCCCCATCGGCACGTCAGTCATACGGGCGTTACGTATCGCCGTCCCCGTCATGACGTGACTAACTCATCTCGACAGGCGTTACGTATCGCCGTCCCTGCCGGCACGTCAGTCATACGGGCGTTACGTATCGCCGTCCCCGTCATGACGTGACTAACTCATCAATCATACTCATCAATCATCCGGGCGTTACGTATCGCCGTCCCCGTTATGATGAGTCTCGTGTCAATCATCCGGGCGTTACGTCTCGCCGTCCCCGTTATGACACGGAACATATTATTATATCACGGCAGGCGTTACGTATCGCCGTCCCTGCCGGCACGTCAGTCATACGGGCGTTACGTATCGCCGTCCCCGTCATGACGTGACTAACTTATCAATCATACTCATCAATCATCCGGGCGTTACGTATCGCCGTCCCCGTTATGATGAGTCTCGTGTCAATCATCCGGGCGTTACGTCTCGCCGTCCCCGTTATGACACGGAACATATAATTATATCACGGCAGGCGTTACGTATCGCCGTCCCTGCCGGCACGTCAGTCATACGGGCGTTACGTATCGCCGTCCCCGTCATGACGTGACTAACTTATCAATCATACTCATCAATCATCCGGGCGTTACGTATCGTCGTCCCCGTTATGATGAGTCTCGTGTCAATCATCCGGGCGTTACGTCTCGCCGTCCCCGTTATGACACGGAACATATTATTATATCACGGCAGGCGTTACGTATCGCCGTCCCTGCCGGCACGTCAGTCATACGGGCGTTACGTATCGCCGTCCCCGTCATGACGTGACTAACTCATCTCGACAGGCGTTACGTATCGCCGTCCCCGTCATGACGTGACTAACTTATCAATCATACTCATCAATCATCCGGGCGTTACGTATCGCCGTCCCCGTTATGATGAGTCTCGTGTCAATCATCCGGGCGTTACGTCTCGCCGTCCCCGTTATGACACGGAACATATAATTATATCACGGCAGGCGTTACGTATCGCCGTCCCTGCCGGCACGTCAGTCATACGGGCGTTACGTATCGCCGTCCCCGTCATGACGTGACTAACTTATCAATCATACTCATCAATCATCCGGGCGTTACGTATCGTCGTCCCCGTTATGATGAGTCTCGTGTCAATCATCCGGGCGTTACGTCTCGCCGTCCCCGTTATGACACGGAACATATAATTATATCACGGCAGGCGTTACGTATCGCCGTCCCTGCCGGCACGTCAGTCATACGGGCGTTACGTATCGCCGTCCCCGTCATGACGTGACTAACTTATCAATCATACTCATCAATCATCCGGGCGTTACGTATCGCCGTCCCCGTTATGATGAGTCTCGTGTCAATCATCCGGGCGTTACGTATCGCCGTCCCCGTTATGACACGGAACATATTCTTTATATAAATTGTTTTCTTTCTTTTTGTTTCTCTCTCATTCACATGAGTTATTTTCACCTATAACTCTACCCATTTGAAACACCACTGCTATTCTAAGAAAACCCTAAATCTAAGCAAAACAGGGTATCTCGCTCGAGCGGGTGTCGAGCGAGTGTCGAGCGAAGTCACGGGTTGGAGCTCGCTCGAGTGGGGTATCAAGCGACAGTCAAGCGAAATCACGGCTCAAGGGGTTTTTCAACCTAAATCAAGCAATCTTCTCACATAAACCTTATTTTTACTTATTAAAACATAAATCTAGGTCCTTATAATTTTCCTAGCATTTTACAATCACCAAATCATATCCAAAACACCATAGATTCCAAATACATCATTCAAGCCTAATTCAAGCTCCAACCAACAACAAACTAAATTCCATCAATAATCTACTTATTCTATGCTAAGATTAAGTTAAATTGTATACTTACAAGTTCCTCCAAAGCTTGGTTGAATGATCCAACTAGTCCTTGCAACATTCCTCCTCAAAGCACCCACTTAGCTCACTTAGGAGAAGTTTGGAGGTTTAAGGGTTAGGGAGGCTTCTTCTTTGGCTTCCTCTCCAAGTGGACGTGACTCTCCTCTCCCAAAAGGTCTCCTATGATCTGAAGATGGCTATATATATAGAGGAATAGGTGGCTTGGGGAAGAAGAGAAGGAAACCAAACTAAGGCAATGGGTTAACCCAAACCGTGTGAGGTGTGGTGAGTTGTCCAACTTTGGTTAGTGCAATCCTCATCCAAATCTCCCATAATCTCCAATGATATTCATCCTATGGCTAAGCTTCTTCCTCATCTAAAATTATCTTAGATCAATGGCCCCAAATAATTACCAAATATAGATATAAAAGTAAACTTCCAAAAAGTCCAAAATGCCCAAGATGAGCTTAATCTGGCCATTGGCTTTCCTTGCATCCTCAAGACTTCTAGAACATTTTCCTCACCCTTAGCCCCACGTCCAAGACTCCCTTAGCACCCTTAGAGTGGCTGGAAAATATCTCATCACCTAATCCCAAGGTTTGGTTACCAATTGGTTGGAAACAAAGGGGATAGTTGACTGTTTTGGCTAACCAGATTAGTCCTTCACTCTTGTTTGGTTCTAAACTAATTATTCTTCTAGAAGCTCTTCCTCCACCTAACACATGCTCTCATACATGTATCTAGCAGATAACCATGAGGAGAACCAATCAAATTCGGACATCTAAGGTGAGGTGGTGAAGTGATTCATTTTCGAGCTCCAGTTTGCACTTAAAACAGATCAGTCCCATTCCAGCCCAATTAATCCATTGATACACTTCGATTCTATAAAACCTCCAATCATAAAAGTTATAGATCTATGTCTTAGGGTTCTATAGGAACTGGAATCACTTCATTTGGAGTTCACATGACCAAGTTATGATTTTTCTAATAAAACTCGACATATAAACCCGAGAACACCAATCCGGGTATACCAATTGTTGGATAGATGATTCATCTTATTTCACACGAAATTCACCAAATAAAATCTCCTCATTTTCCATATCTCTACACACTTGTCCTTAGGATAAATAAGAAAATAATCCAATGGCTTAATCTTATCCAATGTTCTTAGTCAACTTCAAGTCAATACTTATCCATCTCCAATTCAGACCTGATGCTTCAATCTCCATTTCTTATTTGATTAAGTCCATATCTGTTAAACCTCAAAACATAAAAGTTGTAGATAATCCTCTTAGCTTTCCATAGCCTCTTGAATCACTCAAATCCGACATCAAATGAGCAAGTTATGACCATTCTACTAAAAGACGTCTGTCTGTCCCTGTATTTCGCTCGAGCCAGACATCGAGCGAGAGTTGAGCGAAGTCTCGGGTCTAGGCACTTTTCCACCTTAACACAAGTCACACTTATACCCAACCTTATTCCCAACCTTTCAATATAAGAATCTTATACATATATTCCAAAATTCCTAAAAATGGTCTTGGAGAGACATAATCATCCCACACATGAAAATTAAGCGGATATCTAAAAATCCGGGTTGTCACAGAAAGTCGGAAGTAATTGTATCATTCCTGTTTTGAAATCTACATGACGAACATTAGGTGAGAACATAATACAGGATGGTGTGGCTGTTCGTGCGGGATGAAGATAATCTTGGAGGGTTCTAACAGGTTGGTCCACGTGTTCACTCATCGCGTCAGAATTGGAAGAATTATCAAACAAGCGATTAGAAAAATTAGATTCTGAATCTGATTCTAGCACGGGTCTACTAGCAAACCGTCCAAAAGCGTCTCTGTACCGTCTCCCCGGCAACGGCGCCAAAATTTGATTACGCCCAAAGAATAACGCGGTCGTTTGCAGTATAGCTTTGGGGTGTCGATTCCACAGAGAGATGGATTGAGAAATTGAAGAACAGTAACGAAATTAACAAAAAGATTTAGATGAGTGCGAAAAGTAGAGCATCGGGAATCCTTTGTATATAATTGGTATTTTAATTATTTTCGATTCATTAATAACTCAATTGAAAATTCTATGTCCAAATTTTCAATCGGAAAATAAAACATTAATAACCAGATTTAAATCAAATGTAATCTTTCGAAAAATCATTCGTCACAATATAAGAACAGGAATTGTTATCGATATTAAGGAAATTCAACGTCGACAATATACTCGTAGAGCAATATTGCAGCAGAGAATTAAATTAAAATAGATAACCAATTGAACCAAACATAATCAAAGGATTATTGCATTCAATAGAAAAAGCATGACTGAATCTATAAATGAAATAAATTCTAAGATTATTTGGTGACGAAAACATTTATAATAAATTTCGAATGATTAAACAAAAGAGTTTAATATTTGAAGAACACATATATGAATCAAAAACAATTATAAATACCATCATATATACAAATTCATCCCTAGCTCTACTAGAAAATTAGTTACACATATTGAAAATATGCAACAAAAATTCTCCAAAGAAAACTATAATAGAACTAGCCATCTTTTTTTAAGTCTCCAAGCACACCCTTTCCTCTTACGTTGGATCCATATATATAGACATTTCCATCCAAGTTGCCTAACCAAAATCATAATTAGACGTAACCGTGTACCAATTGATGTCCAATATGTGGTAGGATACCTTTAGTTGGCTGAGAGTGAAATGGAATGAGGTGTATGTATTTATGTGGTTCTTCTTTTTATTTTATAATTTTAAGTGCCATGAGTTTCTTTGCATGCATGTGAAACAATCTTCAAAGATTGAAGAGGTAAAGTGCCGTGTATGAGTTTCTTCCTCCCTTGCTTGCCTTGTGTTTCCATGTGTTGCCATGTGTTGTCATGTGGTGCCATGTGCTGCCATGTATTATTTAATTAGTTTGCTTTTCAATCAAAATGATTATGTTGGATGGGAGATAATGGAGAGCACCGAATGGATTTTTGATCTTGAAATGCCGTATATAATTTTTCTTGCTCCCTTGTGTTGCCATGTGTTGATTGCTTTTTGAATTGATCATGTTGGTTTGGATATTTTGGAATCACCGATTGGTTTTGAGTCTTGAAATGCCGTGTATACTTTTTCTTGCTCCCTTGTTTTGCCATGTGTTGCTCCTATCTTGCTTGCCTCCTCATTCCTTTTGGCTACTTTGCTTCTTTGAGTTTGGCATGTGTTGCTTTGCTTCCTCTTCCCGTTAGTTGTCTTGAAGAAACTTGGGTGCACTTCATCTTGCATATGAATTGATCATTGCATTTCCAAGTTGGTGTAGGAGTGCTTGCTGGAAAATATTATGATGACATTTGGATTTGATGCAAGTGGCTGAAAAATATCCAGGAACGTCAAGTGCAGGTGCGTCCACTTGATGGTCGATTTTGTCTTGGATTGAGTGGATATCTCTTAAAACATAAAACATAAAAGTTATAGATATTTCTCTTGCGGTTCTATATCATCTTGAATCAGCTCAATCGGAGATTGGATGAGAGAGTTATGCCCATATTACGAAAATACGTCAGAACTGTCTAAAATTCCGCAATTATCTTCATTTGCTCCTAATGCCTCTATTTGTGTCCTAAATCAAAATATAAGAATAATGAGTATATTTAGGCATCAAATAAGAATAAAGTATTAAACATTAAGAGAGGAAAATATGGCATTTTATATTCTCATCAATATAATAAATCAATATATAATAAATCATGCTTATATCTATTTCAAGATAAATGACCATTAATTTTATTAACATGAGTTATATTCATTATTTTCTCATTTCTTTTAGCATTTAAATAGAGTATTTAGAGTGCATTTTTGTGCACTCATCACCCGGCCAAACTCAGAACCCGAAAATTTCAGCCGCTCCATTTCATGCCCGGCCAAACTCAGAAGCTCGATGCCCGGCCATACCCAGAACCCAAATTACCCACTTCTCAGAAGCTCTATTTCATGCCCGACGAAAATTTCAGCTATGAGACCCACAAAGCTAACACACGGCCATGAGACCCACGAAACCAGAACCCAGCTCGATTTACCCCTAAGCTAACACACGGCCAAAACACCTGCACAGATGATCACAGACCCACGCGACCCATGAGACCCACAATGAGACCCACGAAACCCACAAACCCACAAGGTTGCGCAGCTCGATTTCATCCCCGAAATCATCCCCGAAATCCACAGACCCACGCACGGTCAGTGTTGAGGACGTGTCTCGTCGGCCTCCTGCTCCCGTTACCTGCAAGAAGAATTAAGGGAAGATGGTGGCTTTCTACCCGGGATAGCTCCGACGCTCAAGTCAGTAATCACGTATTTACAAGAATAATTCTTAATGTACATAGTTGAGGTTTACCTGGTCTATTTATAAGCCTCTGGGGCGATACATATCCCTTGTAACGCTTTCTGTAATCATCGTGATTGCGTATCTGCATGATATATCTTTCCGAGTTTGTTGATATTCCGTATCTGCTTGAAATCTCGATAAAGGTGGCGACGGGTTTGATATATATTCTGGTTTCTACAAAATTGGGCCCTTAGTATGATTTTCCTTCCTGGTGGGCTCCCTTGGCTGTTGGGCCTTTGGGCCAAATCTGATCCCACAATTACCCTGCAAATTTTCTTCGCCTTGAGGCGTAGGAAATTTAAAATATATATATATTTTTTTTGTTCTGACCTTTACTGTTGCGTGCTTGTGCTTGTTACTGTGTGCGTCTTCTGCTTGTTTGAAGGTGGCGTGGCCATTTGATTCTGCGCCCCTTTACTTTGTTTGAAGGTGGCGTGGTCATTTGACTCTGCGCCCCTTTGCTTCATGTGAAGGCGGCGTGGTCATTTGACTCTGCGCCCCTTTGTTGTGTTTGAAGGTGGCGTGGTCATTTGACCTGCACCCCTTTGCTTCGTCTAAAGGTGGCGTGGTCATTAGACTCTTCGCCCATTTGCTTTGTCTGAAGGTGGCGTGGTCATTAGACTCTGCGCCCCTTTGCTGTGGTTGAAGGTGGCGTGGTCGTTTGACTCTGCGCCCCTTTGCTTTGTCTGAAGGTGGCGTGGTCGTTTGACTCTGTGCCCCTTTGCTTCGTCTGAAGGTAGCGTGGTCATTAGACTCTGCGCCCCTTTGCTTTGTCTGAAGGTGGCATGGTCGTTTGACTCTGCGCCCCTTTGCATGCTTAAAGGTGGCGTGGTCATTATTTCCTTTTGGCTATTTCCTCATATTTGCCTGCAAGGTCCTTCAACTCGTCGTGCAGCTTCTGTTTTTCCATGCGCTCAAGCTCGACCCCCGCGTTACTATCCACCTCTTGCTCTCCTTGGCCGTCGACTGGCGGTACGGCTGTGTTGCTGGATTCAACGTTCCTTTGTCGCAGGATCTCATTCTCTTTCTGAAGCGCTTCCAAGGCTTCCAATGTTGTTCTCAGTCTTTCCTTCGCCGCTACTAACCGTGCTTCCATCGATGCTCCTGTCATTCGGCTTGCCATGGAACGTGTCACAGTAGGCATGCAAGAACCACGTTAATCGTCTATAAATTCGGATCCCACAGACGGCGCCAATGTTGAGGACGTGTCTCGCCGGCCTCCTGCTCTCGTTACCTACAAGAAGAATTAAGGGAAGATGGTGGCTTTCCACCCGGGATAGCTCCGACGCTCAAGTCAGTAATGACGTATTTACAAGAATAATTCTTAATGTACATAGTTGAGGTTTACCTGGTCTATTTATAAGCCTCTGGGGCGATACATATCCCTTGTAATGCTTTCCGTAATCATCGTGATTGCGTATCTGCATGATATATCTTTTCGAGTTTGTTGATATTCCGTATCTGCTTGAAATCTCGATAAAGGTGGCGACGGGTTTGATATATATTCTGGATTCTACAGAATTGGGCCCTTAGTATGATTTTCCTTCCTGGTGGGCTCCCTTGGCTGTTGGGCCTTTGGGCCAAATCTGATCCCACAGCTAGGCTTCACCATCGGCAGCTCCCCTATGATTCGGCAGCTCCCCGTGCGTTTGGAAGAATCAACCTGGGTCTGGTTAGAAGAATCAACATGATTTGGCAGCTCCCCGTGCGTTTACAGTGTTGTGGTAGCTGCGAAACGCAGCGTTTCAGCTATTTGGATGTGGTTCTATGCGTGTCTTTTTACGTTTATGTGGTAGCTGCAAAACGCAACATTTTAGCTAAGTGGATACGGTGCATTTTATTTTTTTCATGATTTGTGCTTTTGTACTTTGGTTTATGCCTTCTTATGTAATAAAATCTACTTCAGATTGCGCACAGTACTCTTCTCGTCCCTTACGAAATATCACTCTGTTTTCGGATCCGTTTAGTTCATTTCGTTATAATTTCACTCTGTTTTCGGACCCGTTTAGTTCATTTCGTTATAATAATTTTGATTTTTCTTACTTCGGTTTCGTTCGTCTGGTTGTATCTACTGTTTTATGGTGTGACGTTATCGGATGAAAAGATGTTTTGGGTTCTTGATAAGGGCGATGGAAAACACTCTTTTTCCTTTCTGATTATCCGTTCCAGTGTGAGACGAAGAAGAACAAAAAAAAACCTTCTGTTGCCGTAGTTGATTTCATTTCTCCTGGTATGTTTGCGTGATCGTCACTCTCATTATTTTTTCCCAATTATTTTCCCAGCTTTCTTTTCATTATTTTTATTTGTATTTATGCATTTATTAATTTTTTTTGTGATAAATAGAGAGCTCGCTGGTTTGTTGCCGTAGTTGATTTCATTTCTCCTGGTATGTTTGCGTGGTGGTCACTCTCATTATTTTTTCCCAATTATTTTCCCTGCTTCTTTTCATTATTTTTATTTGTATTTGTGAATGTATTAATTTTTTTTGTGATAAATAGAGAGCTCGCTGGTTTGTTTTCTTGATGTTCATTCTCATTTTTTCTCTTTTCTAGCTTAGTCTTATTCTTTTTTATTTGTGTACTTGTTAATCTTTTTGTGATAAATGGAGCTAATCAATAAAAAGTAATTAGAGTCATTATTTTTATTTCTGCATTTATTAACTTTCTACTAATAAATATTTTTATTTGTATTTGTGCATTTATTAATTTTTTTTGTGATAAATAGACCTCGCTGTTTTGTTCTCTTGATGTTCATTCTCATTTTTTCTCTTTTCTAGCTCAGTCTTATTCTTTTTTATTTATGTACTTGTTAATCTTTTTGTGATAAATGGAGCTAATCAATAAAAAGTCATTAGAGTCATTATTTTTATTTCTGCATTTATTAAATTTCTACTAATAAATGGAGCTATAAAAAGTTGATTTACTATAGAGACAAGGAGACGGGAAAAATTATTTGCGTGATCGACAGTCTCATTATTTTTTCCCAATTATTTTCCTAGCTTCTTTTCATTATTTTTATTTGTATTTGTACATTTAATAATTTTTTTTGTGATAAATAGAGCTCGCTGGTTTGTTCTCTTGATGTTTTACTATAGAGATAAGGAGACGGGAAAAATTATTTGCGTGATTGTCACTCATTATTTTTTCCCAATTATTTTCCCAGCTTCTTTTCATTATTTTTATTTGTATTTGTACATTTCTTAATTTTTTTTGTGATAAATAGAGCTCCCCGGTTTGTTCTCTTGATGTTTTACTATAGAGATAAGGAGACGGGAAAAATTATTTGTGTGATCGTCACTCTCAATATTTTTTCCCAATTATTTTCCCAGCTTCTTTTCATTATTTTTATTTGTATTTGTACATTTATTAATTTTTTTTGTGATAAATAGAGCTCGCTGGTTTGTTCTCTTGATGTTCATTCTCATTTTT
This sequence comes from Platycarya longipes, assembly GCA_036559045.1. Lineage (NCBI taxonomy): Eukaryota > Viridiplantae > Streptophyta > Magnoliopsida > Fagales > Juglandaceae > Platycarya > Platycarya longipes. The sequence continues at coordinate 9,852,989 of CM071797.1, read as the reverse complement.
TCTCTTTTCTAGTTCAGTCTTATTCTTTTTTATTTGTGTACTTGTTAATTTTTTTGTGATAAATGGAGCTAATCAATAAAAAGTAATTAGACTCATTATTTTTATTTCTGCATTTATTAACTTTCTGGTAATCAATGGTAATCAATGGAGCTATAAAATATTTGATTTACATAGATGGATAAGGAGAGGAGAAAAATTATTTATGCATTTTTTCCTTTTTTTGTGATGAATGTTTCATTATTGATTGTACTGCGAGAAAGATAAATCATTCAAGCGAAGAAAAGTAGACATACAAAGGTCTAGAGACGAAAGTGGTAGACGAATTTTTGATTATTCAGTAGAGCTCATAAAATGTACTTACATTGCGTGATTTTCATTCTCATTATTTTTTTCCAATTGTTTTCCAAGCTCATTCTTATTATTTGTATTTATACATTTGTTAATTCTATTTTTGTTGGATGGTGCTCGCCGGTGTAATTAGAGTCATTATTTTTATTTGTGCATTTATTAACTTTCTACTAATAAATGGAGTTATAAAAATTTGATTTATGTATACGGATAAGGAGGGGGGAAAATTTATTTATGTATTTTTTTATGATAAATTTTTGATTATTTAGTAGAGCTCATAAAATGTACTTACGTTGCGTGATATTCATTTTCATTATTTTTTTCCAATTGTTTTCCCAGCTCATTCTTATTATTTGTATTTGTGCATTTGTTAATTCTTTTTTTGTTGGATGATGCTCGCCGGTATGTTTTCTTCATGTTTGCTGTCATTTTATTTTTTTTCTTTTACTTTCCTAACTCATTTTCATTCTTTTTTATTTATACATTTGTTAATTTTTTGGTGATAAATGGAGTTAATCAAACATCTTACTTACGCTCATTCTTTTCATTTGTGTATTTGTTAATGTTTTGGTAATAAATTGAGCAATAAAATATTTGTTTTATACAAACGGATAAGGAAAGAGAAGGAAAAAATTATTTATGCAATTTTTTTACTTTTTTGTGATAAATGAGAAATGTTCATTGTCAATTTTTTTTTTCTTTCCTAGCTTGTTCTTATTCTTTTTTATTTGTGCATTGTTAATTTTTTTGTGATAAATGGAATTAATCAAACATCTTATTTACGCTCATTCTTTTCATTTGGGCATTTGTTAATTTTTTGGTAATCAATGGAGCTATAAAATATTTGATTTACATAGATGTATTTACGTATACGGATAAGGAGAGGGGAAAATTTATTTATGTATTTATTTATGATAAATTTTTGATTATTCAGTAGAGCTCATAAAATGTACTTACGTTGCATGATTTTCATTTTCATTATTTTTTTCCAATTGTTTTCCTAGCTCATTCTTATTATTTGTATTTGTGCATTTCTTAATTTTTTTTTTTGTTGGATGATGCTCGCCGCTATGTTTTCTTCATGTTCGCTGTCATTTTATTTTTTTTCTTTTACTTTCCTAACTCATTTTCATTCTTTTTTATTTATGCATTTGTTAATTTTTTGGTGATAAATGGAGTTAATCAAACATCTTACTTACGTTCATTCTTTTCATTTGTGCATTTGTTAATGTTTTGGTAATAAATTGAGCAATAAAATATTTGTTTTATGCAAACGGATAAGGAAAGAGAAGGGAAAAATTATTTATGCAATTTCTTTACTTTTTTGTGATAAACGAGAAATGTTCATTGTCAATTTTTTTTTTCCTGGCTTGTTCTTATTCTTTTTTATTTGTGCATTGTTAATTTTTTTGTGATAAATGGAGTTAATCAAACATCTTATTTACGCTCATTCTTTTCATTTGTGCATTTGTTAATTTTTTCATAATCAATAGAGCTATAAAATATTTGATTTACATAGATGTATTTACGTTGATTTAGTATACGGATAAGGAGAGGGGAAAATTTATTTATGTATTTTTTTATGATAAATTTTGTATTATTCAGTAGAGCTCATAAAATGTACTTACGTTGCGTGATCTTCATTTTCATTATTTTTTTCCAATTTTTTTCCCAACTCATTCTTATTATTTGTATTTGTGCATTTGTTAATTCTTTTTTTGTTGGATGATGCTCGCCGGTATGTTTTCTTCATGTTTGCTGTCATTTTATTTTTTTTCTTTTACTTTCCTAACTTATTTTCATTCTTTTTTATTTATGCATTTGTTAATTTTTTGGTGATAAATGGAGTTAATCAAATATCTTACTTACGCTCTTTCTTTTCATTTGTGCATTTGTTAATGTTTTGGTAATAAATTGAGCAATAAAATATTTGTTTTATGCAAACGGATAAGGAAAGAGAATGGACAAATTATTTATGCAATTTCTTTACTTTTTCGTGATAAACAAGAAATGTTCATTGTCAATTTTTTTTTTCCTAGCTTGTTCTTATTCTTTTTTATTTGTGCATTGTTAATTTTTTGTGATAAATGGAGTTAATCAAACATCTAACTTACGCTCATTCTTTTCATTTGTGCATTTGTTAATTTTTTCATAATCAATGGAACTATAAAATATTTGATTTACATAGATGTATTTACGTTGATTTAGTATACGAATAAGGAGAGGGGAAAATTTATTTATGTATTTATTTTTTATTTTTTTATGATAAATTTTTGATTATTCAGTAGAGCTCATAAAATGTACTTACGTTGCGTGATCTTCATTTTCATTATTTTTTTCCAATTGTTTTCCCAACTTATTCTTATTATTTGTATTTGTGCATTTGTTAATTCTTTTTTTGTTGGATGATGCTCGCCGGTATGTTTTGTTCATGTTCGCTGTCATTTTATTTTTTTTCTTTTACTTTCCTAACTCATTTTCATTCTTTTTTATTTATGCATTTGTTAATTTTTTGATGATAAATGGATCTAATCAAACATCTTACTTACGCTCATTCTTTTCATTTGTGATTTGTTAATGTTTTGGTAATGAATGGAGCAATAAAATATTTGTTTTATGTAGACGGATAAGGAAAGAGAAGGGAAAAATTATTTATTTATTTTTTTTACTTTTTTGTGATAAATGAGAAATGTTCATTGTCAATTTCTTTTTTCTTTCCTAGCTTGTTCTTATTCTTTTTTATTTGTGCATTGTTAATTTTTTGTGATAAATGGAGCTAATCAAACATCTAACTTACGCTCATTCTTTTCATTTCTACATTTTTTAATTTTTTTGTAATCAATGGAGCTATAAAATATTTGATTTACATAGATGGATAAGGAGAGGAGAAAAATTATTTATGCATTTTTCCTTTTTTTTTTTGATAAATATTTCATTATTGATTGTACTGCGAGAGAGATAAATCATTAAAGCGAAGAGAAGTAGACATACAAAGGTCTAGAGACTAAAGTGGTAGACGAGCAAACGAAATCCAATATAGTGTGAGGCTGTAGGAAATGGTCCATTACAGAAAATGGTCCATTGTGTTCTGAAATTGGTTTACAAGAAAATTTAATTGATAGTGAGTTGGAATAAAACGAGTTATATAAAATTAGAGAGGAAGACAACGCGTTGGCTAATTAGTGAAACAAAAGTGAGAGTTCTATACACAAACTTTACAAAGATAAATTTATTTGTCGATATTTTTAATCTAATCAAATCACATTATATTTATATTTATACTACGTCTGCATGTAAATTTTCTAATGTAAAAGTTTTGTGTGGACCAAATATTTTTCACATCAGTTTGAGGCTCCTTAAAGAGGCAAAATAGGTAGATAATATGATCACAATTCTTCCTGTTTTATGTTTATTTAAAAAATAGACTATATTTTATTAAGTTTAAAAATTATTTTTAAGTCTAAAAATGATAAAAAAAATTATATCTATAGACCCAAATCATAAATTAAAATATTATAGATATAACTATTAATTAAAAATTGTGTAACTTTTAAATTTGTTAGTGCATATTTTGTATGAGTTGTCATGTAATAATTTTTTAATTTCCTGGCACATAGTTTATATAGGACCTCAGCTGTAGTTATTAAAAATCCCATTTCTTGCCGTGGTTGATCTTCACTTGTATGTTATGATCTTCATTCTCGAGATTTTTTCTTCTTTTTCCCCAGCTTATTCTCATTAGTTTTATTTTTGCATTTGTTAATTTTTTTGCGATAAATGGAGCTAATAAAATGTCTGACTTACGTTGCGTGATATTCATTTTCATTATTTTTATTTGTGCATTTGTTAATTCTTCCGGTATGTTTTCTTGATGTTCATTGTCATTATATTTTTTTCCCTTTTTCTTTCCTAGCTCATTTCATTAATTTTTATTTCTGCATTTGTTAATTTTTTACTGATAAATGGAGCTAATCAAACATCTTACTTGCGCTCATTTTTTTCATTTTTGCATTTGTTAATTTTTTTTATAATAAATGGAGCAATAAAACATTTGATTTATGTAGACGGATAAGGAAAGAGAAGGGAAAAATTTTTTATGCCTTTTTTTTTGTCATAAATATTTAATTATTCATTGTACAGTGAGAGAGAAAGGAAAAAAAATCCCATTTTTTGCCGTGACTGTTCTCCACTTGTATTTTACAATGATCTTCATTCTCAATTTTTTTCTTATTTTTCCCCAGCTCATTCTCATTTGTTTTATTTGTGCATTTGTCAATTTTTTTGTGATAAATGGAGCTAATAAAACGTTTGACTTACATTGCATGATTTTCGTTCTCATTATTTTTTTCCAATTCTTTTCGTAGCTCATTCTCATTGTTTTTATTTCTGAATTTGTTACTTCTTTTTGTGATGGATGGCGCTCGCCGATATGCTTTCTTAATGTTCATTGTCATTATATATATATATATATTCATTCCTAGTTCATTTTCATTATTTTTTTTTCTGCATTTGTTCATTTTTTTTGTGATAAATGGAGCTAATCAAACATTTGACTTATGCTCATTATTTTTAGTTGTGCATTGGTTAATTTTTTTTATAATAAATGGAGCTATAAAACATCTGACTTATAGAGACTGATAAGGAGAGAGACGGAAAAAATTATTTATGCATATTTTAATTTTTTAGTGATAAATGGAGCAAATCAAACATCGAACTTGCGCTCATTTTTTCAGTTTTGCATTTGTTAATTTTTTGCTAATCAATGAAGCTATAAAACATTGAATTTACATAGATGGATAAAGAGGAGAAAAATTATTTATACATTTTTTCCTTTTTTTGTGATAAATATTTCATTATTCATTGTAGTGCGAGAGAGAAAGGAAAAAAAATTCCCATTTCTTGTCATGCTTGATATTCACTTGTATGTTATCATGATTTTCATTCTCAATATTTTTTCTTCTCTTTCCCTAGCTCATTCTCATTTGTTTTATTTGTGCATTTGTTAATTTTTTTTGTGATAAATGGAGCTAATAAAATGTCTAACTTATGTTGCGTCATCTTCATTTTCATTATATTTTCCAATTCTTTTCCCAGCTCATTCTTATTATTTGTATTTGTGCATTTGTTAATTCTTTTTTTTTTGAATAGCGCTCGCCGATATATTTTCTTGATGTTCATTGTCAGCTCATTTTTTTCCTTTTTCTTTCCTAGTTCATTTTTATTCTTTTTTATTTGTGCATTTGTTAATTTTTTTGTGATAAATGGAGCTAATCAAACATCTTACTTACGCTCATTCTTTTCATTTGTGCATTTATTAATTTTTTGTAATAAATAGAGTAATAAAACATTTGATTTATGTAGACAGATAAGGACAGAGAAGAGAAAAATTTTTTATTCAATTTTTTTTGTGATAAATATTTCATAAAAAAATTGTAGTGTCAGAGAGACAAGAAAAAAAAATCTCATTTCTTGTTGTGGTTGTTCTCCACTTGTATGTTATCATCATCTTCAAAAAAAAAAAAAATTTCCTTCTTTTTCCCCAACTCATTCTCATTTGTTTTATTTGTGCATTTGTTAATTTTTGTGTGATAAATAGAGACTAATAAAATGTCTGACTTACATTGCATGATCTTCGTTTTCATTATTTTTTTCTAATTGTTTTCCCAACTCATTTTTATTATTTGTATTTGTGTATTTATTACTTTTTTCTTTGTTGAATGGTGCTCGCCAGTATGTTTTCTTGATGTTCATTGTCATTGTAATTTTTTCTTTTTCTTTCCTAGCTCATTTTCATTCTTTTTTATTTGTGCATTTGTTAATTTTTTGGTGATAAATGGAGCTAATCAAACATCTTACTTATGCTCATTCTTTTCATTTGTGCATTTATTAATTTTTTGTAATAAATAGAGGAATAAAACATTTGATTTATGTAGACGGATAAAGACAGAGAAGAGAATTTTTTTATGCAATTTTTTTATGATAAATATTTCATTATTCATTGTAGTGTTAGACAGATAAGAAAAAAAATTCTCATTTCTCGCTATGGTTGTTCTTCACTTGTATGTTATCAGGATCTTCATTCTCAAATTTTTTTTCTTCTTTTTCCCCTGCTCATTCTCATTTGTTTTATTTCTGCATTTGTTAATTTTTTTTGTGATAAATAGAGACTAATAAAATGTCTGACTTATGTTGCGTGATTTTCATTTTCATTATTTTTCTCTAATTGTTTTCCCAGCTCATTTTTATTATTTGTATTTGTGTATTTGTTATTTCTTTTTGTGTTGAATGGTGCTCGCCGGTATGTTTTCTTGATGTTCATTGTCATTATATTTTTTTCCTTTTTCTTTCCTACCTCATTTTCATTCTTTTTTATTTGTGCATTTGTTAATTTTTTGGTGATAAATAGAGCTAATCAAACATCTCATTTACGCTCATTATTTTCATTTTTACATTTGTTAATTTTTTGTAATAAATAGAGCAATAAAAAAATTGATTTACATTGATGGATAAGGACAGAGAAGGGAAATTTTCTTTTTGCAATTTTTTTTTTTATAAATATTTCATTATTCATTGTAGTGTGACAAAGACAAGAAAAAAAATTCTCATTTCTTCCTGTGGTTGTTCTCCACTTGTATCTTATCATGATTTCATTCTTAATTTTTTTTCTTCTTTTTCCACAGGTCATTCTGATTTGTTATATTTGTGAATTTGTTAATTTTTTTGTGATAAATAGAGCTAATAAAACATTTGACTTACATTGTGTGATCTTCATTCTCATTACTTTTTTTCAATTCTTTGCCTTGCTCATTCTCATTGTTTTTATTTTTGCATTTATTAATTCGTTATGTGATGAATGGCACTCGACGGTATATTTTCTTGATGTTCATTGTCATTATATTTTTTTTTCTTTTTCTTTCCTAACTCATTTTCATTCTTTTTTATTTGTGCATTTATTAATTTTTTGTGATACATGGAGCTAATCAAACATCTTACTTGCGCTCATTCTTTTTATTTGTGCATTGTTAATTTTTTGTAATAAATAGAGCAATAAAGCATTTGATTTATGTAGACGGATAAGGAGAGAGAAGAGAAAAATTATTTATGCATATTTTTATTTTTTTGTGATAAATATTTCATTATCCATTGCAATGTGAGATACAAAGGAAAAAATTTCCCATCCATTGCAATGGAAAAGATAAAGGAAAAAAAATATTAATGTTTTCTTCATCTTTGCTCTCATTAATTTTTTTTCCTTTTTTCATGGCTCATTCTCATTTTTTTTTTTTTATTTCTGCATTCCTTAATTTTCTTTCATAAATGGACCTAATCAAAGATTTGACTTACAAAGATTCATAGCAAGAGAGAAAGAAAGAATTGTTTATGCATTTGTTTATTTGTTTTATGATAAATATTTAATTCACCATTGTAATGTGAAATAGAAATGAAAATTTATTTATATATTTGTTTATTTATATATTTGTTTATTTTTTTATAATAAATATTTTATTATCCATTGTAGTGCGAGAAAGAAACGAAAAAAACTTGCCATCTATTGCCTTGGTTGATTTTCGCTGGTATGTTTTCATTATCTTCATTCTCATTATTTGTTTTTTTTTTTCTCGCTCATTCTCAATATTTTTATTTGTGAATTTGTTAATTTTTTGATGATAAATGTAGCTAATCGAACATTTGACCTATCAAAACTACTAGCGAGAGAGAAATGAGAAATTATTTATGAATTTGTTTTTCTTTTTTTTTTGTGATAAGTATTTGATTATCCTAGCTCATTCTCAGTTTCATTTTTTTTTTCCCAACCCATTTTCATGTGTTCTTATTTATGCATTTATTAATTTGTCGGTAATAAATGGAGCTATAAAACATCTGACTTATGGATACTGATAGCAAGACAACAATGAAAAATTATTTATGCATTTTTTATATTTTTTGTAATAATTATTTGATTATCCGTTGCAATGCGAGAGAGATGGGAAAAAAATTTCCCATCCGTTACAATGCGGGAGATAAAGGAAAAAATTATTTATATTTTCTTGATCTTCGTTCTTATTAATTTTTTTTCTTTTTTTCCCAACTCATTCTCATTTTTTTTAGTTGTGCATTTGTTAATGTTTTGCTAATAAATGGACCTATAAAATATCTGAGTTATGGAGACTAATAAGGAGAGAAGGGAAAAATTATATATGCATATTTTTATTTTTTTGCGATAAATATTTGATTATCCACTGCAATGTGAGAGAGAAACGAAAAAATTTCCCATTTGTCGCAATTCGAGAGATAAAGCAAAAAGATATTTATGTTTTCTTGATCTTCCTCTCTCATTAATTTTTTTTCATAAATGAACCTAATCAAATATTTGACTTACAAAAATTGATAGCAAGAGAGGAAGGAAAAATTATTTATGCATTTTCTTATTTTTTTATGATAAATATTTTATTATCCATTGTAGTGCGAGAAAGAAAGGAAAAAAACTTGCTATCTATTGCCATAGTTGATTTTCGCTGATATGTTTTCATTATCTTCATTCTCATTATTTTTTTTTTTTTTTTTTTCGAGCTCATTCTCAATATTTTTATTTGTGCATTTGCTAATTTTTTGATGATAAATGTAGCTAATCAAACATCTTACCTATCGAAACTAATAGCGAGTGATAAATGAGAAATCATTTATGAATTTGTTAATTTTTTTTTTGTGATAAATATTTGATTATCCCAGCTCATTCTCATTCTCATTCTCATTCTCAATTTATTTTTTTAACCCAACCCATTTTCATTCTTTTTATTTATGCATTTGTTAATTTGTTCACAATAAATGGAGCTATAAAACATCTGACTTGAGGAGACTAATAGCGAGACAAAAAGGAAAAATTATTTATGCACTTTTTTATTTTTTTGTAATAAATATTTGATTATCCGTTGCAATGCAAGAGATAAAGGAAAAAAAATTCCCATCCATTGCAGTGCGGGAGATAAACGGAAAAGATATTTATGTTTTCTTGATTTTCATTCTCATTAATTTTTATTCCTAGCTCATTCTCATTCTCATTCTTTTTATTTGTACATTCCATAATTTTTTTCATAAGTGAACCTAATTAAAGATTTGACTGAAGAAGACTGATAGTAAGAGAGAAAGAAAAATTTATTTATGCATTTGTTTTTTTCTTTGCGATAAATATTTGATCAACTGTTGCAATGTGAGAGAGAAAGGAAAAAAAATTCCCATCAAACATCTGACTTGATTATCCCAACTCCTTATTATTATTATTATTATTGTTGTTGTTATTTTTCAACTCATTCTCATTCTTTTTATTTGTCCATTTATTAATTTTTTTTTATAATAAATCGAGCTAATCAAACATTTGACTTACAAAGACTAATAAGGAGAGAAAGGAAAAATTATTTATGCATTTGTTTTTTTCTTTGCGATAAATATTTGATCAACTGTTGCAATGTGAGAGAGAAAGGAAAAAAAATTCCCATCAAACATCTGACTTGATTATCCCAACTCCTTATTATTATTATTATTATTATTATTGTTATTTTTCAACTCATTCTCATTCTTTTTATTTGTCCATTTATTAATTTTTTTTTATAATAAATCGAGCTAATCAAACATTTGACTTACAAAGACTAATAAGGAGAGAAAGGAAAAATTATTTATGCATTTTTTCTATTTTTTGTGAAAAATATTTGATTATCCATTGTAGTGCAAGAGAGAAGAAAAATATTTCCATTTCTTGTCGTGGTTGATCTCCACTTGTATGTTTTCATGATCTTCATTCACAATATTTTTTCTTCTTTTTCCCCAACTCATTCTCATTTGTTTTATTTGTACATTTGTTAATTTTTTTGTGATAAATGGTGCTAATAAAACATCTAACTTACAAAAACTGATAGCGACAAAGAAATAAAAAATTATTTTTGCATTTATTTATTTTTTTGTGATAATTATTTTATTATCCGTTGTAGTACGAGACAGAGGAAAAAAAAATTACCCATCTATTCCTGTGATTGATCTTTGCTGGTATGTTTTTGTCATCTTCATTCTCATAATTTTTTTTCTTTCTTTTTTTCCAGCTCATTCTCATATTTTTATTTCTACATTTGTTAATTATTTTGTGATAAATGTAACTAATCAAACATCTGACCTACAAAAGCTAATAGCAAGAGAGAAATGAGAAATTCTTTATGAATTTGTTTATTTTTTTGTGATAAATATTTGATTATTCCAACTCATTCTCATTCTCATTCTCAATTTTCTTTTTTATCCCAACCTATTCTCATTTTTTTTATTTATGCATTTGTTAATTTGTTGGTAATAAATGGAGTTATAAAACATCTGACTTACGGAGATTGATAGAAAGATATTAAGGAAGAATTATATATGCATTTTTTTTTTGTGATAAATATTTGATTATTTGTTGCAATGCAAGAGAGAAAGGAAAAAAAAATTCCCACTATCATTTCCATGGTTGATTACCAGTTGTATGTTTTCCTAATCTTTATTCTCATTATTTTATTTTTTTTCAGCTCATTCTCATTCTTTTTATTTGCGTATTTATTAGTTTTTTTGTGATAAATAGAGCTAATAAAACATCTGATTCACTGACATTGATAGAGAGAAATGAAAAATTATTTATGCATTTCTTTATTTTTTTGTAATAAATATTTTATTATCTATTGCAGTACTAGAGAGAAGAAAAAATCTTTCTTGTCTGTTCTTGTGGTTGATCTTTGCTGGTATGTTTTCATGATCTTCACTCTTATTATTTTTTTGCTTTTCTTTTCCAAATCATTCTCAATCTTTTTATTTGTGCATTTCTTACCTTTTTGTGATAAATGGAGCTAATCAAACATCTGGTTCATGAAGATTGATAGCAAGAGAGAAAAAATTATTTATGCACTTGTTTATTTTCTTGTGATAAATAATGCTTCAAGTTCTAAGTATTAAAACAAATGTTAATAATCTTAGTAACATATTTATCCAATCTTTCTATAGATTAGAAAAAATCTGTTATCAAGACCCTACTATTAAAAAAAACTATTAGAAAAATCTCCAATATATATGTACAAAGCTCCCTATGGCTGAAACCATTTGTGTAAAGCCTGATACATAAGGTTTTTTAATTTCTCACTATTAGATAATAAGACACCAGCGTACTGCTTTTGTACTCCAACAAGATCTAGCCATGCAAGTGTGATGCATAAAACTTGAACAAACTATCCTTTGGAGAGAATGTTAGAAATTTTGAAAGACTGATTCACCTATTTTTTAAGTCCTTAGATACGAATTTTCTTATGTTGCATTTCAAAAATACATATATTTTGAAATTTGTTTTTCTTTTTAGAGACCTTGAGATTCTTTTCAATTAATCGATACAATTAATTTACTTTTCTTATATATTATGTTTTTAGTTATCTTTAATGGTTTTTCTTTTTAATCTTTCTTAATTTTGGAGTGTCAGTTTAATATTCCTATCCAAATGTAAATGTGATAAATTTATATAATTCAGCTTGTTACTACTTGTTGATCCCATTCTTTGTTTGCAAGTGCAATCTAATAATGTCTATAGTTAAAAAAACTGTAATTTATTTTGTTAATATTTTTCAGGTGTTATTGTCGCATTTAGCTAATATCATAGAAAAAGAATTACGTTTCAGGTATCTTTTATTTTTAAAATTTTTTTAATTCATAATATTGATGAAGTTTGCTATGTTTTATTTTTTTAAGGCAATGGTTTATTAGATGAATCTTTATTTTGAAGTAGAACTTTGTAAAGAGTTGAACAACCATCATTTCTTTCTTTTGATTTGATATATGTATATTCATTGATCATCATCAGCTTTTCTTGTCAATTGAACAAGATTCATTATACATAATTACAAATTGTATAAAGAATAGCATGAAAATTACAATGGATAAATCTATATTCTTTTTAATTTTCTTTCAAAGGCAATTTCTTATTTTGTCTATTATGAATTAATTATGCTCTATCTGGTTTTAGGCTATTCTATCCAATTGTCAACACGAATTAATTCGTTGCACGTATAAATGAAGAGTGGTAAGCCTACATTAGTAAATCAATACAAATTTATCAACATGTCATCAATTACCTTGTTTCTATTCTTATAACTTGAATCCTTATTTGTAACAATTTCCAAGGTGCTGGAAAACATTCTAGAATAAACAATTGGTATAGGACTCTTTCATTAGAACAAAAACAACATAGACAACGAGAAAGGAGAGAAAGATATCTTCAACAAAGAAATTCTGTGAACGATGCTATTCAACGAGAAGAACAATCTCTCTCCCAACCAGTCCTTCATGATGAAACAAATATGTTTGAAGTTGATGTTAGATTCATGCACAATATTGAGGAAGTCTTGCCACGTTATACAAAAAGGCAGCAGACTTCTCGTGGTGATATTAGGACCAATGACGGATCTTCCATAATACAAACAGAATATTCTTCTAATCTTGATAATGGTGGAATTTCCTATCAAGAAATTAACATTGTTACAAGTGTATCAACGGAACCTCTTCTTCTAAACAATGCCACAGTGTCTTTCACACCTGGGACGACAAGTACATGCACAAAAAAAGTGCAGAATGTTGGTGACCTTCCGGTTGAGCAGGTTTATTGTACATCATTTACTTCTCACCTATAGTTTGCAATCAAGCTTCTTATATTTCCTATTCACATTCTCAAACTTTTATTCAATAGACTTTTTTTTTCCAATACCAGCCCAATTTTGACACAAGGATATCAATAGCTTCTCGGGGTAAGGAAAGATGTATAAAATTTGGTGATATTTCTTTCCCTTTGATTATTTTCATTATAAGTAGTATCATTCAATGATACATTTCTTCGACTCATAGCATCTCTAAAGAGTTTGCTTGATTTCTTTGATCTTTATTTGTTTCTTTCACATAGGAAAACGGCATCAACGATTGGTTACGCTTAGGAAAATACTACAAACAGTGCCATCTGAGGCAACTTTGTTACCGCCTGTTCCATTTTGTAAATATTGTGAAGCCAAAAGATTTCAACATGAGACAAATGGTTTTTGTTGTGCCGATGGAACAATCTCTTTAACCACAAATGATGTTCCAGAACAACTTTACCATTTGTTTACCAGTAACACACAGCTGAATCTGTCAGCTTTCGTACCTATGTGCGCACATATAACAACAAGTTTGCTTTTACCTCATTCGGAGTTAAATTTGATAGGGATTTATGCAGAAGGAATCAAGGAATCTATACATTCCGAGCTCAAGGTCAAATTTATCATTATATAAATGACTTGGTTCCTTTGGATGGACGTCCTTCGTATCTACAACTTTATTTTTATGATACTGAACATGAATTAGAGAATCGTGTTCATGACACTGAAAGGTTGAATCCATCAATTATTGCTCAGCTTATGGCCATTCTTCATATTAATCCTTACTCAACTTTTGCCCAACTTGGAAATCCATAAAATCCATATTAGATCAGATGATGGTTTAGATCAACGTGTTTTCAACACTCCCTCAGCTTCCCAGGTAGCAGTAATTTGGATTGAAGATGATGATTCAGAACGCTTGAGAGGACGAGATATTGTGGTCTTCAATCATGCAGGTAGGGGTGTGCTCCGACTCCGAAATTGTCGGAGTTTCCGACTCCGACTCCGACAATCATCGGAGTCAAAAACGTATATCGACTCCGACTCCGAAACACTGTCGGAGGCCGACACCGATCGGAGTTCGGAACTCCGAATTCCGATCGGAAGTTCGGAACTCCGAACCCTTATCGGAGTTCCGATCGGAACTCCGAATTTAGTTTCCTTCGGCGAGTTCGGTATGGGCCAAATTACACTCATTCCGAAACTAAATTCTTCCAATTGGGCCATACTAATTCCATATGAACTCATTTGTTCAATTGAGATGTATTTTTTGTGAAGAAATAAGTTAACCGTGCTTACTTAACAATTAACATGTATGGTAGACTTGGCAACTGGCAAGTAATCAATCCATCAGTCATACAGCTTCTGACGTGCACGATCTTTGATAATGGAGCCAAATATTTGAGTTTCCCGCGTAATCTCTTTGGGTTTACCGCGCGGCGCGCATGGATAGGATATTAGGAAGTAACTTTTTATATTTTAACTTGCGTAACTGCATTTAATAGTTGAAGCTGATTTGAGATAGAATAATTTTTTTTTAATGATGTAAAAATAAATTAAGATAATAAAATAAGTTTTATGAGATTTATCTCAAATGAATTTTAATATATTTTAATATTATAATAAATTTAGATATAGTTATAAAATTTTAAAAATTTATGAATTTCGTATATAAAGAAATGTTGAATTAAAATCTCATAGTCATATGTAAATAAGTTTTGACTTGAGATGAATTTACTGATATGAGAATTGAGTATTTACTATTTAGATACTAGATTCAATTGAGTTGCCACAAGGCCCACAACTATTGATCTATTCAAGTTTTAGTTTTCACTACTAAGTACTAATTAGTCTTAAACAATTAAACAAAAAATACAAAGTACTAAGTAGTAATTACAATGCTAATGCCAGCCAATAGCGTTATAGCATAATACAAAAAATAGTAATACAAAAAAAAGTCCAGGACTCTAGACTATTAATACAAAAAATAATACAAAATATAAATTAAATTATCACTGATAGTCTGATGACTCTGGTTCAATGGAACGGTTGGGACCTGTATCGATGTTACAAAATAATAATAATAATAATTGCTGCAGCAAAGTAGTTTGTTGTTGGAACTTATACGGAATCCTACCTGAGATTAAGATAAAAATAAAATGTATTATTATATATGAAAAAAATTAAAATTAACCAAACATGAAACAAGTAATTATAAATTAGAGAAAAAATATACGTAATCGATAGTTGCTCCATCAGTCATCGGCAAGTATGGTAGGGTTAATAACTAAATCTGTAAAATCATAAACAGTATAAATTAAAATTTAAATAGATTTATTAAAATGAAATTATAAAAAAGATTATTGAAATAATTTGATAATTATATAAACTTTGTTACTTTAATCATTTAAAAAGAATTATATAAATTAATTTAAGTTTACCTGACTCAAGTCTGTAGCTCACGGCATCGATGCCAATACTCTCTAGTCCAGTAGGTACATCACTGAGCCAGTTTTGTGTGCAAACGAGGGCCTCCACGGTTGACGGTGACAATGAACTCCGGTAGGCATCCAACACCCGACCTCCAGTGCTAAATGCCGATTCAGATGCAACCGTAGTGATAAGAACGGCTAGTACATCTCGAGTAATGCGAGAGAGAATCGGGTACTTGGGTGAATTAGCTCTCCACCAAATCAAGATCTGAAACTCCTCACTAGGCTCCTCAACCTCTGCCAGTAAATATCGTTCAACCTCATTTGTACACTGCAATGGATTTCTCGTTGACCGTGCATGAAACGACGTCATGACGTTGAAGCCTCGGGATCGACTGGCTACACTGGCCTGACTCGAACGAGCATCTGTGGCTGGTTCTGAGCTCGAACTCGAACGTGAGGTACCCATGGCTCGTGAGGATGAAGCAGGACTACTGGCACTGTAATGGGTGTACAACTCGTTCAAATCTGCCTTGAGTGCTGTGATAAAAGACTTAGCCTTCACTGCCCCGAGAACCTCTGTTGCCCACCATTGTACCACTGCCAACTTCAATCGAGGGTCGAGGATCGACGCTATGAACAATAATCTATTTATCTTCTCAACTTGCCCCCAATATTTATCATATTTGGACTGCATCTGTGATGCCATACCAGATAACAATCCACTCGGGTCAGCACAACCTTCTTTCAAGTGGTGGTGTAGCATTGAAATCTCGCTAAACCACATGTTTGCCGTCGCATATGCAGATCCAGAAACCCGCATCGTGATGTCATAAAAGATTTGTAAAAATGTGACAAACTCGGATACATGTTGCCAATCAATGTTGTCTGGCGGACCGAGCCCCCTTCCATCAGGCTCCAGTAAGGCATACCTCAAACCTCCATCCTCAATCTCTAGCCGCTCAAATGCCTTCTGGTACTTTAGTGCCACATCCAACATCAGATATGTGGAGTTCCATCGAGTGGGAACATCCAGGCACAACATTTTTGAAGACTCAATCCCAACCTGTTCTGCTATTGCCTTGAACTTTTGTAGCCTTTGGGGAGAAGCCCTCGCGTACCGCACAATGTTGCGGACTTTCTTGATAGAGTCGTCTACATTTTCCAACCCCTTAACTGTTTCATCATTGAAAAATATCTAATTATCATAATAATTAAAAAAATGGTACTATTTTCAAAGACTTTAATCATAAAAATATTAAAATACAAAATACAAAATTAAAACCAGAAAGACTCACCAACAATAAGGTTGATTATATGAGCAGTGCATCGAATGTACATATACTGGTGATTTTTAATCACATCTTCTCTCGCCCTCGTATTTCGGATAAACCATTCGATGGCGGTCTCATTTGCACCGGCATTGTCAACTGTAACGCACAATATTTTTTGGATGCCCCAATCAACCAAACAATCATCCATCTCCACTCCTATCGATGCACCCTTATGGTCAACTATTTCTTTAAATCCAATAATTCTTTTTTTAAGATTCCACTCACTATCAATGTAATGTGCTGTGATACACATGTACGAGGTATTCTGTACCAACGTCCATGTGTCGGTCGTAAATGACACTCTCTGGCCAGTGGTGGAGAACATCTTCTTCATTTCTGCCTTTTCCCTCAGATGCATCTTCATACAATCTCGCATCACTGTATAACGGGATGGGATTGGAAATCTTGGTTCAAGCAGCTTCACAAAATACCGGAACCGATCCTTGTCAACCGTGGTAAAGGGCATCTCATCTTTTATAATCATCATCGCAAGCGCCTCACGAAACATCTTCTCACTGTATTGAGGGACAACTAGATTCCTTATCTGTGTCCCTGTCCCATCAGTGGCTGTAGAAGTCTCGTAGCCAAGATTAGTCTGAGACCCACCTGCGTCTGTATTTGATAATTTATTACCAATATTAGTCTTAAATGAAAATTAAATGGGATTATAATCACAAAACTAAGTAGCATATAAAGCAAGACACTAACCTCTTGATGCCATCCCCTTTGCTATTTGGTAGCGCTTGCAACCGTTCAGATGTGCTGAAAGGCAAGAAGTGCCTTGCCTTTTTGAATGACACCCAACTTGAGCGCTACAATGATTGCACTCAGCCCGTGGGTTCTGGGGATCCCCACCCTCAACCTTCTCAAAATGTTCCCATGTCCACGATCTTTTTTTATTTGACCATGGACGGGGTGGCCTCACAGCTGTAGGGTGTACTGGTACATCCGGATCCTGAATCGGATCGTCTTCAAGGCCCATCTCCTCCTCCTCCATAAACTGGTCGGGATCTTCCACTTCCAATTCTATGTCGATTGGAAGTGGAAATCCACCGCTAGCACACGAGGTTTGTGCTCGAGTGGAGGGTAGCCGACTACGGCTCAAAGCTGCAGCGTGGAGCGCCGAAGGAGTCCCACCATCCGGATTCGGAGCCTCATGTGGAGTCGGAGTCCCACTAGCACTGCATGAGGGATCCATCTGTTTGTAATTGTAGACCTAGAATTCAAGTATAATAATATAAAAAATGTTAGTAAATTCCTAAAAATTATAATGTTATTAGTGTAGCAAAATACAATATTAGGAAACTGTTATTAGGTGAAAGTTTATGACTTGTACTGAATACAGAAATCATGACTTGTTTCTAAGTATTTTTTTATAAGTAAAATATATCTATCTAAGTGTTTACACACACATTTATTTAATTATCAAGAAATCATCCAACCATTACAATCAAAGTTTGAAGTCCTAACCCAGTAATCTAATTTTCTCTGAACAAAAAAAAAAAACTTGTGGAATTGAATATATGCATCTTGTTTGGTGAATGGTGATGGTTTTTAATGGCAAACAACTGGAATGGAAAAGAGAGAAAATAAATACTCTAGAAACAAAATAAGGCACATTAGAGCCTTCAATGATATAATTATAAATTTATAAGCTTTTATACTCTGAAAAGTGTTTGAAAATTACTTGGAAAAAAATGTTTGAAAATTGGAACATAGCAAGCTGCCAAGCATGTAGATTGTAGGGCATAGATCAATATAATTATCTCAATTATAGGAGAGGCCAGAGGGCTCATGATTAGGACGCTTATCTGTAATGATCTATATTAGTTTTATGCTAATCATTATAGGTTGTTTTGGCTTTGCTAATTCCTAATTAATCTCTCTCTCTCTCTCTCTCTCTCTCTCTCTCTCTCTATATATATATATATATATAATATATGTATGTGTGTATGTCATAAGTGCAGCTTTTTGGAATAATATAAGTAGAAGATAGTTTCACTTCTCATTTGCCTAACTTTGTAACTAAAGTGTGGCATCCCGATTCCCGTTGTGTTTCAATAACTTTGTAACTAAAGGTATTGGACGGTATTAATATTATCACCTAATTATGCTTTGGTTCCTTAACACCACGAGCTTCCATTATTAATACTTCATGATGTGATCCGTACTCATACTTGTAGGATGAGTTGATCTCTCCCTTTTCGGCTGTTCTAATTGATGATTTGATCTATTCTTGGAAAAAATTATTAATTAGAGCGGGTTTAATTACATAAAATCAAATTATTTTATTTCATTTTATATAATAAATATTTAATAAAAAAATTAAATTCATCTCAATCTATTTCATACATTCCAACAAATATTTCAATATATTTATATTCAAACAAATGATCTCAATAATAAATATAACCTACAAAGTACAAACATTTGTATTTACCTACAATATATATATTAATTTTTTTAATAAAAATGGTTCAAGTTTGAGTAAGCCTTCTTGCTGAGTTTTACATTTAAATAGAATACACAACGACATTTAATTAGGCCAAATTAGTTATTTTTTTTTCTCAATGGCATTTCATCGAACAGTTTACACACATTGTCAAAACACACAATATAAACTCGAAATTATTTTATTTCATTTTATATAATAAATATTTAATAAAAAAATTAAATTCATCTCAATCTATTACATACATTCCAACAAATATTTCAATATATTTATATTCAAACAAATGATCTCAATAATAAATATAACCTACAAAGTACAAACATTAGTATTTACCTACAATATATATTAATTTTTTTAATAAAAATGGTTCAAGTTTGAGTAAGCCTTCTTGCTGAGTTTTACATTTAAATAGAATACACAACGACATTTAATTAGGCCAAATTAGTTATTTTTTTTCTCAATGACATTTCATCGAACAGTTTACACACATTGTCAAAACACCCATGGCTCGAAATTATTTTATTTCATTTTATATAATAAATATTTAATAAAAAAATTAAATTCATCTCAATCTATTTCATACATTCCAACAAATATTTCAATATATTTATATTCAAACAAATGATCTCAAAAATAAATATAACCTAGAAAGTACAAATATTAGTATTTACCTACAATATATATATTAATTTTTTTAATAAAAATGGTCCAAGTTTGAGTAAGCCTTCTTGCTAAGTTTTACATTTAAATAAAATACACAACGACATTTAATTAGGCCAAATTAGTTTTTTTTTTCTCAATGGCATTTCATCGAACAGTTTACACACATTGTCAAAACACACAATATAAACTCGAAATTATTTTATTTCATTTTATATAATAAATATTTAATAAAAAAATTAAATTCATCTCAATCTATTACATACATTCCAACAGATATTTCAATATATTTATATTCAAACAAATGATCTCAATAATAAATATAACCTACAAAGTACAAACATTAGTATTTACCTACAATATATATATATATTTTTTTTTAATAAAAATGGTCCAAGTTTAAGTAAGCCTTCTTGCTAAGTTGTATATTTAAATAGAATACACAATGACATTTAATTAGGCCAATTTCGATTTTTTTTTTCTCAATGATATTTCATCAAACAGTTTATACACACTGTCAAAACACACAATATAAATTCGAATTTTTCACAATATAATAACATACACAACTCACAAGCTAACCAACTCAAATAATCACATTAAAATAATACATTTAATTAGTTTTAATTAGTTTTAATTACCCCAATAATTCGAAATCGCCGATTCGGATGGCTAGCGGTCAGCGAGCATCGGGCGACGCCGTGGAGCAATGGCGGTGTGAGAGAAGCGGCGCCCACCGGAGGTTCGGAATCGCCGTCGAAGACGAGCAGCGCTGCACTGGGCCCCTGGGGGATGGACTTCGCCTTCGGAGTCTCAGCCGCGGAAGAAGAAGGAAGAAGAAGAAAGAAGAAGAAGAAGAAGGAAAAAGAAAGAGGCCGCTGGGTTACGTTTATAAACCCTAGCCTAAACGACGCCGTTCCTATTTAATTGGAACGGCATCGTTTAGCTAAATAAAATAAAATAAATAAATAAAGACGCAAAACAACGTCGTTCTGCATCTTTATTTTTTTTTAAAAACTTCGGAGTTCGGAGTCGGAGTTCGGTATAAAACCTTACTCTGATTCCGAAATCCGACTCAGAATTCGGAGTCGGAAATTTCCGACTCCGAATTCCGAACTCCGAATTCCAACACCGATCGGAGTCGGAATTGAAGCGGAGTTCGGACGGAAGTCGGAAGTCGGAAATTTTGCCCACCCCTACATGCAGGTGTGACTCATATAGTCCAATACTATTTTGGGTGTTATGATCCACTGCAATATCCATTACTATTTCCTTTTGGTGATACTGGTTGGTACCAAGGAATACTAAACGTGAAAAAAGGGGAAAGACCACCACAACAAGTAACAAGATCAGTGATTGACCCCCAACAATCAATATCAGCAGAGCAATTGCTTAGAAAGGAACAACAAGGTCAAAATAATTCTTTTTATTCTATTTTTAGTTCCAAAATAAAACATATAAATTTTAACTTGTTACCATTATCATCTTGCAGTGTTGAAAAAAAATAGAAAAGAACCTGTTGTCTCATGCCGCAAATACTATTGTTACAAGCTTCAAATCAGGAAAAATTATCAGTCTATTTTGTTGTTCTCTGGCCGTTTATTGCAGCAGTTTGTTGTTGATATGTATGTCAAAATTGAAACATCAAGATTGGATTATTTTTGTAGTAAGCAACAAGAGATTCACTCTGAGGTGTACCAAGGTATAGTTGATAGCATTTCAATTGGAGAAAGTAGTGGTTCCAAAGTTGGTAAGCGCATTATTTTGCCTTCTTCTTTTATTGGAGGTCCAAGGGATATGCGTAAAAGATACATGGAAGCAATGGCTTTAGTTCAACGCTTTGGAAAACCTGATATCTTTTTGACCATGACGTGTAATCCAAGTTGGAAAGAAATATTGAATGAATTGGGTCTGCAAGAAGAGGCACAAAATCGTCCTGATTTAATTGCACGAATCTTTAGAGCAAAATTAGAAGACCTAAAGGATGAATTGTTCAAAAGAGAGGTTTTTGGAAAAGTTTCAGCGTATGTATATGTGATTGAACATCAGAAGAGAGGACTTCCACATGCACATTTTTTAATCATATTACAAAGAGATTGGAAAATCTATGCTCCCGAATCCTTTGATGAAATTGTATCAGCAGAAATACCAGATAGAGATGTAAATCTACATCTGTACAAAACAGTAATTAGGCATATGATGCATGGCCTTTGTGGAGTATTGAATCCAAACAATGTGTGCATGAAGATAAATGGCAATTGTAAGAATCATTATCCAAAAACCTTTGCATCTACCACAACTGTTGGAATCGATTGTTTCCCACAGTACAAACGTCGTGATAATGGAGTAACTGCCAGAGTTCGAGGTAAAGACTTAGATAACCGTTGGGTTGTTCCGCATAATCCATATCTCGTTGCAAAGTTTGATTATCACATCAATGTAAAAATTTGCTCAACAATCAAAGCAGTGAAATATCTTTACAAATACATTTACAAAGGTCATGATCGTGTTGCTTTCAATCTAATTGCCGGACAAAACAACCAAGAAATTGATGAAATCCAACAATTCCAATCAGCTCGATGGATTGCACCACCTGAAGCCATGTGGCGAATATATGGGTTTACTCTTAATGAGATGTATCCATCAGTTTATAGTTTACATCTACATCTTGAAGATCAACACCTAGTAGCTTTTCGTGCACATGAAGACTTGAATAATGTTTTGAGATCTGACTTCTCGGCAAAATCAATGTTGACTGAATTCTTTTCAACAAATAGAGTCAATGAAAATGCTCGAAAGCTGTTATATAAAGAGTTTCCTGAGAGTTTTGTTTGGAGCCAACAATATAAAGAATGGACTCCAAGAAAGAAAAAAAATGTTATCGGCCGAATTGTTACAGCCAGTCCATTTGAGGGGGAAAGGTACTACTTACGAATATTATTAAATCACATAAGAGGTCCTTTGTCATTTGAGGATATCAAAACAGTTGATGGTACTATCGCACCAACCTTTCGTGAAGCAGCTACATTACATGGTTTGTTAGAAAGAGATACCAGTTTACATGATTGTATGCAAGAGGCTTCTTTGTACCAAATACCACATAGTTTAAGACGGTTATTTGCAACAATCTTGATCTATTGTAACCCCACAAATCCTAGAGAACTTTGGGAATGTTTTGAACAAGATATGTCAAGTGATTTCCAAACCAATGATGCAACATCAGTCAATATTAGGACATATGTCTTACGAAGCATTTCTTCTATACTTGAATCAATGGGAAAAGACATAAACATGTTTTATTTAATTGAACATGATATTTCTTTTGATGAGAACGAAATTGAATTGAGGGAAATAAATGATGAATCTTCAGTTTTGATACCGGAGGAAGATCTTTTGGTTTCAACAACACTTAATCTTGAACAACAACATGCATACGAATCAATTTTACAAAAAGTTCTTCTAAATGAGCCTGCTGCATTTTTTATTGACTGTCCTGGTGGAACAGGGAAGACATTCCTATACAGAGCACTCCTCGCTACAGTGAGATCAAAAAATTTAATTGCACTTGCAACTGCATCCTCTGGTGTTGCTGCATCTATATTGCCTGGCGGTCGAACAGCACATTCGCGCTTCAAAATTCCATTAGATCTTGATAAAAATAGCACTTGTAATGTAAGCAAACAAGGTGTTCTTGCCAAATTGTTGCGTCTTGCAAGATTAATCATATGGGATGAAGCACCTATGTCTATAAAAGAATGTATGGAAGCATTGGATAAAATGTTGCGAGATATAACTGATTTAAGATTGCCATTTGGTGGAAAAGTTGTTGTGTTTGGTGGTGATTTTTGCCAAGTCTTACCTGTAATTCATAAAGGTACAAGACAACAACAAGTTGATGCCAGTTTAGCATCTTCATACTTGTGGTCCACTTTAAGTAAGATTAGGTTGAGTGAAAATATGCGGGCAAGATTCGATTCAAGTTTTTCAAATTATTTACTTCAAGTTGGGAATGGAACACCGCCTATCACAATTGACAACAAGATTACGATTCCTAATGAAATGCTTATACCATACAAAAATGATGTTGAGTCCTTAGATAATTTGATCGATGCAGTCTTCCAGGATATCAACAGTTATTCAGAAAACTTATTCGAAATGACCAATCGAGCAATCTTGACACCAAAGAACAATTTTGTTGATGAAATAAATGCAATACTTATTCAAAGATTTCCTGGTGAAGTCATAAAATACTATAGCTTTGATGAAACAGTTGATGCATCAAAACAAGGTATTATGGAAGATTTCTTAAACACATTGACACCAAATGGACTTCCACCTCATGAACTGTTATTAAAGAAAAACAGCCCTATCATGTTACTCAGAAATGTGAATCCTTCCGAAGGCTTGTGCAATGGAACACGCTTTATTTGCCGCAACTTTGAACGAAACGTCATTGATGTTGAAATTGTAGTTGGTCACCACAGTGGGAAAAGAGTCTTCATACCAAGAATTCCTTTTTTGCCAAATATAGATGAGACTAGCGGTTTTCCATTCAAAAGAACACAATTTCCTATCAGATTAAGTTTTGCGATGACAATAAATAAGGCACAAGGTCAAACATTAGATTTTGTTGGTATATACTTGCCTCAACCTGTATTCTCTCATGGACAACTCTATGTGGCATTGTCAAGAGCCAAGAATTCTGTTTCAATCAAAGTTCTTATAAGACCAGTATCAAGCAATGGCTATGAAGAAATTGAAACAAATAATATTGTTTATAGAGAATTACTAACACAGGCAAATGCGTCATGAATATTTGTGAGTAATCTAATTCCATTATAATTTATCTCTTGATTGAATGCATTATTTTTATCATTGTGTATCTTTCTTAACTTCTTCCTTTTTAATTTATTCAGATTGTTTCATGTCAATTGAATTGTTCAAACTAATTTTTTTTCCTTCATGCACTAATAGCTTTCAACATGCGGACTCTCCACACATCAATCAATGATATAATTCCAAGTACAAGGAATTGGAAAATAAAGATGATGGTGTCAGACAAGTCTCCTAAACGTACTGCACAACATTCGCCAATAAAGTATCAAAATCTAACATTGATAGATCCCGAGGTAATACAACAAAATTATTATCATATTTAAAAAAATTAATTGAGTACACATCACTATTTATCCATACAATATTGTGTCAAACAAATCTTAACTATATTTTCAAATCAACTCCTAAAATTATATATATATATATAATTTTTTTCAAATCAATTCAATAGACATACCTATTAATCTGTATGATATTGTGTAGGGCAATCAAGTGAAGGCAGTAATTTTTGAAAATGATATTGACATGCGTAGTGATACATTACACATCTTTCGGTCATACTATATTAGTAATGCCTACGTAAAGCTTTTGGATCCCAGATTTAATAAAAATGAGGCATATGGATATCAGTGGACCCTAAATTCAAGAACAATAATCGAAGACATTCCAGATAATGAGGAAGAATTACAACCCCCAGAATACAATATTATCCCATTCAGCAATTTGCATACCTTCATGAATACTGATTCTGGAATAGATAAATGTCGTTTTAACATATTTAATTTCTTTTTTAATACTCTTATTTAGTTTTACACTAAAAAGATTAAATATAATTATACAGATATTCTGGCGATTGTAATACACATGAAGCCTCCTAGAGAGATTAATACAAAAGATGGGCAAACAATAATCCAAGAAATGTACATAATCGATGAAAGGTAGATAAAATTTCTCAACTACATTTGTGATATGAATAACTATAAAATAATTATTGTTACTGCTATTTTATTATATTCTAAATTTAACATTTTTCTTTAAATTTTACAGCCTAATGCCCATATGCCTGACTATGTGGGGTCGATTTGTAGAGGGTGAATGCCAAGCAATCTCAAATGTCATTGGAGCTAAACCATCTCTACTTGCAACACGTTTGAAAGTTAGTTCATACAATGGTAGATTTCTCAATTTAGAATATCACCATATATTTAATATTCAATATCAATCAATGACTATTTTTATTTGTTTACAACATAGGTCTCTCTCTTTCATCTCAACCAACAAGTATTTTTACTTTAAATCCTGTTATTCCTGGTGCAGCCTCCTTGTGTCGATGGTAATCATTTTTTAATTTATTATTTAGACAATCTATATTTGTCATAAAATTCTCAAAATATTTATACAAAATGTATATCCATTGACTATTTTTGAAAATATTAGTTCTTTTACATTTTTCTCTCAATGATTTTTGTTAATTTTTTTTAACTTCTTTGGTGATATTAAGGGCAATACTTAATGGTGAACTACTTGAAGATATTATTGAGAACATTCTGAATGCCGCATCAACAGTAGCATTAGCTACTAATGTCCAAAACATAATTAAGATTAATGATGTTCCTGGCTACCTAAAATCATTAGAATTAATTAAGGTAAATTTCTACAATCTTCTTTAACTTTTTTTCTTTTATATATTGTTTATAAATATTATTCCACATGTATTTTTAGAGTAAATACAATCTCTAACTAAGACTTCTTACTATTTATAGCCATATAAAAACATGTGTTTCTTCTAAATTTAATGCAGAAAGCAAGATTTTCGATTAAGGCAAATATCTTCATTGTTGATCTATGTCAAGACTTCTACTACATGTCCTGTACTAAATGTAACAAAGTAACAGGATATGAACAAAATGAACAATTCGAGTGCTATCATTGCAAGAATATGAGTATTGCACAACCACGGTATGTATGTTATATTAATATTTTTGATCATAATACCAAATATCATAAATTCAAATTACTATTTAATGATTTAAACTTATAAATATAGTTTATTTATACAGCTCTCGAACCTATGTTGAAGTTGATGATGGTAGTGGACGACTTCCAGCTGTCATGTTTGCTGAAATTGCAGAACAAGCTCTGGGTTGCACAGTAATTGACTTCATGGAGCATGTAGGAGAGGTAACCAATTTGTTTATATTCATCATGATTCCTACTACTTTGAAATTTATTTACTTAAAAGTTATAAAGAATATACTAACTACTACTATCTAGCTAGAAGTTGTAGTATTCATAAATCTTATAGCATGATATTATATTTTTTTGGCTTCTTTAAGGACTCAAGTGTTTGCTACATGCTTTGAAATAGCTTTATTTTCTTTTTACTGTTGCACTTTATTAGGAAAAGAATTTGTTTGCTTACTTGATGAGAAAAGCATGAAATAGATTTAATTAATATTCAACCTTATAATTTTTTTTTAGGCCTGTAAATTTATACAAAGTGGCTGGATTCATTTTGTCCTACTTTGGTGTTAGAACAAATAAAAAACAAACTCTTGTCATACCAATATAAATGCCTAATATTTATTTTTTCATTATAAATCTTCAAGTTATGATTCAAACACAATAGTAAACTTCTTTTTTAAGCATTCTTTTTAGGAGACTACGCTTTTTCTTTTTCCATAATTCTGTCTGTATAACTCATTTAAAAAACTCAACCCAAAAAGAGTTTGAAAAATAAAAACTTCTAAATGATGGCCATGATTTAAAAATTAATACAACATACTCTAACTTAACTTACAAGCATAAATAGCTCATAAATTAAAGGCTCTCTCAGAGTTTTGGCTGCTTATAATTAATTAAAAGGTGTAGAAAGAACATCTCTTGTGAGTTTTATTACATTGAAGAAGTAATAAAACTAATTAGCAATCGCCAAACCTAGAAAAGATCTTATTTTGTGATGGATCTCTACATAGAAAACTTAAGGGGTGTGAGTATCAATATGTGTGTCACAAACTACTCATATGTGACTCAATAATCACATAAAAATGACTAACAACAATTTAAGCACACAAACTATGAATGGATACATTAAAAAAAATTTAATTACTCAACTTAACAATTTACAATAGGAGTTTTTTTATGAGTGACTTTAAACATATACATGTCAAGGCAATTTATAAAATGATGGTCGATCAAAATTTGCATGACTTAACTAGATAACTACCAACAAGCATTAATGAACAAATTACACTATTTTTCTATAAGAACATGAAGTATCAAAATGACTCTTTTTAAACCATATTCCACATACAATTATTAAATTTCTACTAAAACAACCTACTTCTTAGCTTAGAATATATCCTATACAAATAGCTAACTACCATTATTTCTTAGCTTCTTCTGATTCCATTATATTCAAAATTATTATTTTATCCAAGCACTACATATTCTACATTTATATTTGTCACTATACTTTATATGATATATATTAATATACTTCTAAATCTTTGATAATCATATTTTAACTCCCAATTTTTTCCATGCAGGAATATTTATCGTATGTCCAAAATATTGCAGCACTATGTTCAAACAAAAAATGGATAATACAATTGGGTACAGATGGAGATCGACTTCAAAAGCAACAACAGAAAAATTTTAATATTCTCTCCATAAATGCTATCAATGAAGATGACATACCACCTCCAGATGCATAATCTTCAAAACTTTTTTATTGCCATTTCAATGGCAAAGAAAACAAAAATATCTTATTTTGTCTTAAGAAACAAACTGTAATATGGATTTCAAACACAATGTTTTATTTCTGAAATCTGTTTGGATCTAGGTTTGTTTAAACTTATTACAATCTGAATTATTAGATTACAACTTGAATGAAATATATTATTCTCATTCACTTTAAGTTTTTCTTTTTTTATTAGATATTTATATTTTTTAATTTATTTTATAGTGATACAGGGCAACGTGCCTCGCACGTTGCGTTACCTCTCGTGTATATATATATATATATATTCTGCGGGCTCGATCACTTTAGGTGGTTCAATCACTTTATTCACATGTAAGTTGAATATTAGCTATCTTCATCAAGAACTTCTCAAATTCAGATCGTAGAAAGGGCACGGAATCATTGAGGCCAAAAGCAAAAAGAGAAAACACCCAATCATTTTTGCCTTCTAATCATCCGAGAAGGATGAAACCAGAGTATTAACAACACACTCAATCCTTTGCTTAACAAAACACCAAAAAAAAAAATATATATATATATATATATATAATCCAAGCCCTATACTGTAAATCCTATAGCATTCAACGAATTATACATCAAGCAGACAGTGCTTGGCTATAAACAACCACTTATAGAGATTATTCATAACCCTTATGCTACGGTATGTATAAGCACTTGACTTAAAAACACGAGTCAAAATTTCAGAATCATGCTATAAAAAGAAAAATAACAAATCATGCGGAGTTTTCACATAATAAGATAATAAGAGAGAAATTTGGAATTGTCAAATCAAGCAGATTAAGAGGTTAAGAGAGTAACCTGGCTGGGGAAGCAGCAACAGAGGGGAGCGGGGATGGTGATGGAAAACGGCAAACGGTGATGACGATGGACACTACAACAAATATCTTTTTGCGACAACACAATATAACGGAAAAAAGTCAATTTCCTGCCACAAAAATGATTTTTGCGGCTAGAACCTATGATTGCAGGCTTGCCGATAGTAAATGCCACTTTAAGACCTTTTCTGCAAAATGGAGACTAGTCACAAAGCTTACTTTTTACAACAAAATTTTTGTTTTTCCAAGCAAAACTTAGACTTTTGTCACAAAATCGCATCTCAGATGCTTAAATGTTTAAAAAATGTAATTTGCAACAAATTTTTTTTGTCGCAAATGGTTATTTGTTAAAAACAAGATGGTCATAAATAAATAATTTTTTGTATCACAAATCGCATCTCACGTGATGCTTAAATAGTTAAAGAACATTATTTGCAAAACAAATTACTATCACAAATAATTATTTGTTATGAGCAAAATAGTCACAAATATGTAATTTCGATGATATATGCCATTGAAATAACTTATTGCAGTTAAAAAATATATATTGTGGCCACAACATATTGCAAATACTGAACAAAGTTCCAAAAAAAAAAAATTATAGACTACAAAATCGAGATTTAGATTCAGCAAAACTTTATATAAGAACTTCAAACAAACCGTGCTATCTATTCTACCAACTCAATATTATCAAAACAATTATGATTCATAAAAAAAAACAATAAAAAAAACTAGAATAAATCATTTACTACATAGATTAAAGACCACTATAGAAAAACAATCTTAAATAAAAAAAAAAAAAGTCTATAGCTGCCACTACTCTTTGTGATTTCTCTTGGTTTATTGCTCCCGCCTATACCTGTGTTTATATATGTTTTGGCATTTCCTCAATTTAAATATAAACTCACTTTCCATGACAAAATAGGAATTAAAGTTTAGCAAATAAAGTAAAATTCTCCCACAACCAAAATTAGCTAGTCAAATCACAAAAATGTCAGTCAAAGTGGTTGTCATTGCTAAATGCAAAATCTAAATTGCTTAGGTGTCATTGACTTTTAAATGTGCCAACCTTAACCAATAAATCAAAACTGCAAGTCATATCTCTACAACAAAGTTCTTTACATAACTAAATTATCCAATTGAGAAAATTGATTCTACTAGCATGAATGGCACAATTGGTCCATTCTCAAACTCAAAATAAAAAATAACTTCTTTTTGAAATACTAGAAAATAACTACAAAGGAAAGAGTCAAATAGG
This sequence comes from Platycarya longipes, assembly GCA_036559045.1. Classification (NCBI taxonomy): domain Eukaryota; kingdom Viridiplantae; phylum Streptophyta; class Magnoliopsida; order Fagales; family Juglandaceae; genus Platycarya; species Platycarya longipes. The sequence continues at coordinate 9,822,411 of CM071797.1, read as the reverse complement.
ATGTACATTTACTCGATTCAGGGAATTTTTCCAAGAAATATGGTACCCTTGAAATGATATTGGCCTGAAAGTAGATAACATAAGTATCCCTTGCATAAGAATAGAAAATGGAAAATGCTACTCCCCCCTGTTCCTTATTCCCCGTTTTCAACTCCTGCATGATGTGGCATCCAAGTGGCTGACTTGAATAAAAAAATGCCACTACATCTCCCTTATTCTCTCTCATCTTCCCGAAAACATTTCTCTTCTCCCTCCCCTCTACACCACTTCTTCTCTCCTTCTTCCCGAAAAAATTGCCACTGCATCTCCCCTCTACTCAATCTCACCTTTTGTTACTGAAAAAATACTACTGATATGAGTACTAGCCAACATCAAAAGTCATATAAAATTAGAGAAGGTTCGAAATTTCATGGAGGTTTAACATTGTGGGTGGGACCCTTGAAATTAAGATAGAAAAATGGGTGAACGTGTTCATTCTAGTAGCTTTATATAGCTAAAATTACACGGCAAGCTATAAGTTTAAGTCGGTTGCCCAGATGTTTTGAGCCGAGAAATTATTGTCTGCTAAGCTGAAACACCTTTCTCCAACAGGTCAATGACATCTACCTCTGCTTTAGTTTTTTTTTTTTTCTTCTCCACTTTCTACACATCCAAACAGACTACAAAATCCAGAAATTACAGAGGAGAAAAGGAAATAAATCTACCTTAACGATGGAAGTCGGACGGAGGAGAGCCGCAACAAAGAATGCTGGAAATGAACTCTTGTGCTGGACGAGATCTATTGGGGGGGAAGTTTGGGGAAGGGTGTAGGGGGTTTTGCAAGGGGCGAGATCTGTTTGGGAAGAGTTTGTGAATTCTTTCATCAGGGAAGGGTAGTAAATTTAAAAAAAGAAAAAGAAATAAAGAAAAGCAACTTGGTTTTTTCATGTCAAGCAGAAGAGCCAACGGGAACAGCAAAACGGTGGCTGTAGTAAGACCCATAGAAAATTATACAGCTTATGGCACAAAATAAAGATTTTTTTTTTTTTTTATAAATAAACAAGACTTTATTGATAAAACAATAGGCAAAAGCCATTACAAGATTGTTATGTCCTATCAAGTAGGAACATTAATAACAAGAAAATCATCCAGGTCCATGCCCTCAAAATCTATGGCAATGGCCCAAGTACAAAGAGTTCTGAAAAATAAAAGTTTAAGCTCCTCTATAGATCTTTCTTTGTCTTCGAAAGTCCGCTCATTGCGTTCCTGCCACAGACACCACATGATGCAGATAGGAATTATCTTCCAGACATCTTTGATTTGTCTCCTGCCTCGAATCGACCTCCAGCACGCCAAAGTAACTACCACAGATTCTGGCATAACCCATGCTATGTCCAATCTGCTCAAAGTCTCATTCCAGAGGATCCTCGCTGTCTCACAATGCAGAAGGAGATGATTTACCGTCTCCCCCCCTCTGCGACACATACAACACCAATTGGCTATAATAACTACCTTTTCCTTAGATTCTCCGTGGTAAAAATCTTACCTAAGGCAGCAGTCCACACACAAAATAAAGATATGAAAACCAATTCAATGATAACCAAGATGAGAAACTCAAATAACAAAAGTTTCTGACATGGTGAGTACTCAAAAATCTTAGCAGAATATAAGTTTCTGACACTAGCAACTACTATTAACAAAAACAGAATATTAGATTGTTAAAATTATTAAAATATGATGAAAGAAAAAGCTGGTGACATCATTTCAAAACCATCTGTGCTACCAATTTCACCAACTCAATATCATCAAAATAATCTGTCACTTTGACATGGTGTGTACTAAGAAATTTTAATAGCAAACTAGAGTTCACATATATGATACTTTTCATTTATAAGAGACAAACTAGAGTCCAAATATGTAAGAAGAGATTGTCTTCTACTTAAACCATGAAAAATATTAAAAAAAAACAAATTTAGTAGTCCTTAACCAAAGAGCATTTTTACATCATCTAGATGGTCTTTGCACAATATGAACAAAATGTACGAAGAGATTTTCTTCCACTTAAACCATGAAAAATATCAAAAAAAAAATCAATAGTACTTAACCAAAGAGCATTTTTACATCATCTAGATGGTCTTTGCACAATATGAACAAAGATGTAAAACTATAAACTCCTACAAGGGCATGCATAAATTTATATTCATGTATGCTACTTTCCTTTCCTGCAACCAGATAAAAAGGCACCAAAATAGTTTTGCAATATCAGTCAAAACTTAAAAAGAAAATGTTCAAAAAGCTTCAAGACTAACCAATTAATATGTGATAAATAAATGCAGTACTAGTGAGTAGCTCTCTACAGCTAACATTCAAATTATTGGGCTTGATCTTCTTTCTAAAATAACTAACATTCAAAAGTCATTGAACCTGTCCCATCTAATATATAAAACCTACTCACTTCCAAAATATGCTAGTTATATCACAAAAATATCTGTCAAAGTGATAGCCAATGCTAAATAAAAAATCTGAATCACTAAAGGTTCTTTGACTTCAAAATATAACCAGCCTTAACCAAAAAATTTAAATCACAAATAGCTTGTTTTTGAAAAGTTAGAAAATAACTACCAAAGAAAGAGTTCAGTGAGAAGTACCTTTACTCAATTGAGGGGACTTAGATATGGTAGCCATCAAATGATATTGGAAAGTAGGTAACATAAGCATCCTCTGCATGTAAAGAACATAAACATATACAACTTATGGCACAAAAGAAAGATATGAAAGCCAGTTCAATTATTACTAAGATGAGAAGTTCAAATAACAAAAATCTTGACAGCATATAAATTTCTAACACTAGAAAACTATAACAAAAAGAGAGCATCATATTGTTAAAATTATTAAAATATGATAAAAGATAAAGTCCATGACATAACTTTAGCAAAAATAATGAAAGATGTGCTTGCTACGAGACTGATGAGAACACTGCCTCCCTATAGGTAAAGCATAGATCCACCAATCAATTATGAAACCAAGACAAGCAATAGAGGGCATTATTACCAAAAAACTATAAAAACACATACAATGATACAGGGTTAAGAGAGAAACAACAATTAGAACTAAAAGAAAGAGTCTAGTTATGAATTGCGAACAGATGTTACATAAAGCAAAACGAAATCATAAGGAATAAACTAATTCTTTGTAAAGTAATAAGCAAAAAAGACGTTAATTTGAGAGCAACTAGGACAATTCTAGATTTTCATCTTTATAGAAATTACAAAGAATATTTTATCTCAGGTGAATAAGTGATGGGATTATGGATTGTATTGAATTAAAGATCAAATATGATGTTGATAAAGTTACCCTAAGTAATGTTAGATGTTCTTTACAGAACAAAAATAATAATTATAATTTAATAAGGAAGCATCAATATGATACCTTGCATTTATAAGAGGTCATTTGATATATATATGTGTGTGTGTGTGTGTGTGTGTGTATATGTATGTATAAAGAGCTAGTGCTGGTGCACACTGCAAATACCCACACACACACATATAGATCAAATGAAGACCATTTGTCTGAAAACACACAAAGACTACAGGTTTAAAAATCTAAGATCCACCTCTTAAAAAGATTTACCTATCCAACATCAAGAAGTTATAAGGAGTTATATAGCAGAATTAGGTTGAAAATCCATAGACAAGCAAAACTACATATTTATAAGCACGCTTGTCTGTGTATTTATAAGCATGACTTGTAATAGATAGTACTCACATATGTATTTATAAACATGAAAGCCCACTTACAGGTGCGGTCATACAAAATAGATGACAAAACTAAAAAGTTGTTGAGCCTCGGTACTAAATCAAGCCATTCAAACCATGTAGTATAAGAATATGATAGAAAAAGACTCATACCCCCTGAAAAAAAAATAATGGTCTTTTAGTCAATTAAGCCAATAAGCAAAAACTCTGCCCACTCATCTAAGGGCCATTTTCATGGACCTATCCCTGCTCAATAGAATCTGCTATTGAATCATAGTAGTCAATATATAATATGAACATCACATGGATTAAGCAAATTAGCAAGAAAGATAGTAGGCAACACAAAATTATAAGTGAAAAACAAACAAACATAAGTTGCATATGAACAAAGAAAGATATAGACCTCAACTCACTAAGTATTCCCACGTATTTGTAGAGTGATATTAGGAGCTAGTTGTCCCTATATCACATCAAATGAGATGGCAAGTACTACACCAAGTGTGAAGCCAAAACAGCTTAGCCTTAAGATAATAAGCTGCCCAAGACTTAAGAGGTTGAAACATCACAAGTTAACCTTCTGATAAAACACAAGACAACACAGACGCCAACATTAATCAAGGAAGTAAAAGAATGTAAAACTAGAAAGGGCAAAAAACAAATAAGCAAATAAAAAAGCCCACTATACACTGGAAGTCTATTTTGTGATCTCTTACGTATATACTTTAAACTATGTCCAATTAATTATGAGTCTTCACGCTAGATTAGAATAATTTGGAACATTAAATTAGATTTTTGGGCACCCAACTACCTAGCTAGGAGTGTGCATGATGAAATGATCCCCACTTATATCAAATTAGAATTTTGGTCTGCTTCAATAATTCAGAAAATAGAATAAAATAGAAATAGGGGTGTAAATGGTCCGGTCCGGTCCGGAAAAAATGTGGACCGATTCTATTCGGTCTAAATTTTTTCTCACCCTGGACCGGACCGAATAGGATTCGGTCCATACCGGTCCGGTCCAATTCAGTCCAGGGGCGGTCCGGTCCAGTTCAGGGGTACTCCATATGATTTAATGGGCTAAATTTGATTCAAAATCTTGCAATAATTAAATATATTTTTTTGGCCTAAGTTTATAAATTATTAAATATATACTAGTACTATTTTCTTAAAAAAATAATCATCTTTGCCAATTGTCAATTTCTAATCTCATCTAAATATTAAACAAAAACTATAATTATAACTTATAGTCTACAAACTTAATACTTATACTATAAACTATAACTAATATTCTATATTATATATAGCTCATAGGTTGATTAGTTAATTAATCTTTATAAGTCATATCAATTAATCAATGATATTAATGATCATTGATCATACTTCATATATAGTTAAAAACAAAAATAATAATTAATATTTATAATTGCTACATGTAATCATAAGAAGAGTAATTATTAATTAGTTAATAGTGATTTAGTGATACATCATAGGTTGGTTAACTATAACTAATAACACTATTACATAATTTACATTAGTATATTATAAATTTATATGTTAGTGAATAGTGATAAATTAGTAATAATATATTAAATAATAATAATACACTTATCACTTATAAATTATTACTAATACTCTATATAAATATATTATAATTTATACTTTTATACTACAACTATTATAAATTATAATATGTTAATATTATAAGAGTATATATTATATATTAATATGTTATACTACCACTCTTAATCTATATTAATATTAATATTAATATTAATATTAAAATTTATATACTATTACTTATATATACATATATAAAATATATATATCAAAACATATCAGGCTCAAAACGTTTACACATCATCATAAGTATGTGCAATGATCAAAAGCTCATCTCTCAACAGATGAAAGATAGAAAGAAAGCCAAATACGAAATGGGCAATTTCTGCCAACAGTTTGGCCTTCCTCCTATTGCTCCATCCAGAGAGAGGAAAAAACATTTGAAAAGGTTTAATAGAAAACCTCACGGAGAAAAGTTTAAAAAATCCCGTGATGAAGTTTTTAGAAAACCTGCATTGCATCAAAAAAGATTTTCTCATAAAAAATCTTTTGGGAAAAACTCTGACAAAAATCAGAGATGTTATAACTGCGGCAAAAGGGGACATAATGCGAATAATTGTCCAAATCCTAAAAAGCCTAGTAAATTGAAGAATAAGCTTAGCGCTTTAAACATTGGTGAAGATAATCAACAGAAATTGTTTCATTTAATTGATAACAACTCTAGTTCGTCATCCTCAAATCGTGATGAGTACAGTTCTAGTGATAGCGATTATCACTCAAAATCGGATTCATCTGGTCAAGCAATGGTTAAGCTTGGCTGTAATTGCAATGGTTCTTGTTGCAAATCCGGAGTTAAGACAATTAATGTTTTAACTAAGGAAGAGGAACAGCAGAACCTTCTTCTAGATTTGATTTCTCAGCTTGAGAATACTGAGCTAAAAGGGAAATATCTCGCCCAGCTCAGGAAGACTATGGCTCGTAGAGAGTCGTCATCTTCTCAAGAGAGAATCAGTTTTCAAGAAACACTAAAACGTTTCGATAAGAAACCGAAGAGTGTTTCTACAAATGATTTACAGCATGAAATTGTTTTAATCAAAAAAGAGTTAGTTGATCTCAAGTCTGAGGTTAATTCTCTCAAGGTTGAAAATTCATGTTTAAAACAAGATTTTATTGCTTTTAAAATTGAGCAAACTTTTGATCAGAATCCTTCCGATAATGAGGAAACAAAAGTTTCTGACCATGATGGTCCTTCTGACAGTCCTAAGGCTGTTTGTTTGTTGAAACAACCAATGCCTACCAAGTGGTATGCTAAGGTTGAGATTGTTGTGTGTAGAGAATTTTCATTCTCTGTAATTGCTTTGATTGATTCCGGATCGGATCTTAATTGTATCCGTGAAGGCTTGGTTCCAACCAACTATTTTGAAAAGTCTACTGAGAGACTATCTGCGGCTAATGGCTCAAAGATGAAGATCAACTATGAGCTAAATGACGCCCATGTCTGTCAAAAGACAATGTTTGTTTTCGTATCCCGTCTGTCCTAGTCAAAAACATGACTTGGGATGTGATTTTAGGGATGCCTTTTATTAATTCTATTTGTCCTTTTTTGACTGAGAAAGATGGGATCACCACTGACCCCTTCGGACAAAAAGTCAAATTTAAATTTATTTCCAAACTTGATGCCGATACATCAAGAGGGAAAATTTCTTTGATTGTTGCAAAAGAACATCATTTAAACTCTCTTCAAAATGAAGTTAGAGTTAAAAAGATTTCTGAGCATTTGAATGAGCCTTTATTGCATTCAAAAATTGAGGATTTTCATAAAAAAACTCGTTTCTGAATTATGCTCCGATCTCCCCAATGCTTTTTGGGATCGGAAGAAACACGAGGTCTCTCTGCCTTATGTTAAAGATTTTTCAGAGAGAAATATTCCCACTAAAGCTCATCCTATTCAAATGAATAGCGAGACTTTAGAGTTTTGTAAAAATGAAATTTCTGATCTTCTTCAGAAATGTTTAATCAGGCATAGTAAGTCTCTCTAGTCATGTGCTGCGTTTTATGTCCAGAAAAATGCAGAGATTAAGAGAGGGACCCCCCGTCTGGTTATCAATTATAAGCTCTTGAACAAGGTGTTAGAATGGATAAGATATCCAATCCCTAACAAAAATGACCTAGTTCATAGATTAAGTGAAGCCGTAGTCTTTAGTAAGTTTGACCTTAAGTCTGGATTTTGGCAGATCCAAATTAAAGAGTCAGACCGTTACAAGACTGCATTCTGTACTCTTTTGGGTCATTACGAGTGGAATGTGATGCCATTCGGTTTGAAAAATGTCCCTTCTGAGTTTCAAAACATAATGAACGATATTTTCAATAGTTTTTCTCACTTCACTATTGTTTATATCGATGATATTTTGATTTTTTCCAAATCCATTGATGATCACTAGAAACATTTATTGGCATTTCTTGATATCGCCAAATATAATGGACTAGTGGTTTCTGCCAAGAAAATAAAACTTTTTCAAACCAAGATTAGATTCCTTGGTTTTGACATTTGTGCCAGTAAGATCAGACCAATCCAATGGTCAATCGATTTTGCTGAAAAATTTCATGATATTATTTTAGATAAAACTCAGCTCCAGAGATTTCTCGGTTCGCTGAATTATATAGCCGATTTTTACAAAGATTTGAGGAAAATGTGTCGTCCTCTCTTTGAGAGACTTCAACTTAATCCTCCTCCGTGGACCAATATCCACACTGAGTTAATTAGAGAAATCAAGGCATTTGTTAAAACTCTCCCTTGTCTTGGTATTTCTAATTCCAAATATTTCAAAATTGTCAAAACCAATGCCTCGGACATTGGTTACGGTAGCATTCTGAAGCAAGTTGCTTCACCAAGTTCTTCAGAACAGATTGTTCGTTTCCATTCTGGAACCTGAAATCATGCACAAATTAATTATAATACTATTAAAAAAGAGATTTTATCTATATTACTATGCATTTCAAAATTTCAATCTGATTTATTAAATCATAAATTTCTTTTACGTATTGATTACAAAAGTACTAAATATGTATTAGAAAAAGATGTTGAAAACATTGCATCAAAACAAAAGCAATTTTGAGTATTTTTGATTTTGATATTGAGTTTATAAAAGGAGCTGATAACTCCATTCCTGACTTTCTTACACGTGAATTCCTGCAGAAAACATGAGTAAGAAGAAAAAACCAGAGAAGCCTGAGAGTTCCCAGAGGCCCCCGCCTCTCCCTACTCCCCCGTCTTCCCTATTTTTGCCTACAGTAGCTTCCCCACTGGAAGTTGCTAATAGATACACTGTTCTAGGAACGATTCCCAAACCAGTAACTCCAAGTTCATTTGCCATGGCATTAACAACGCCACATGATCCCTTGTCTAACCCTTTGGGAAAGACAAGACCCAAATTACCTGCTCCTAACAGAGCAGAAAGTTTTCAAAAAGCCTATTCTCAGAATCTGTTCTACATCGAAAATACGATGGAAACAGATCCTTTTAGAATAGCGTCTCATTATTTTTCGCCGGGATGGCATTGGGTTCCTCGGAATCCAACTAAAGACTTGAAATTTTTTTTTCTATCCTCTCCCATACCAGGTCAATTTCTTTGAAACCACTTTACGATAAAGTGGACCCTTCAAAAATTTTCTCCCATTCTTGTTATTTAGTTAATATTTTGACTCCTAAGCAATGAGGACAAAATCCGAATACTCTCAAAAGTATTCCGGATATCCAGATTCGATATAATTATCATGATTATATTGATTCTTGGCTCCATTTTCCTTTCTACCAGACACCAAATTTGTCGCATTCTTGATTCTTTAATTTTGACAAGAAATGCTCCAACAAATTTCCTCTCTGGTTTCATCAATGGTGGCAACTTTTTGGCCCCATTCCAGATATTTATCCAGAAAGCCTCCAGCCTATTCTGGATCATTTTAAAGCCGTAACCCCAAAAATGGACCCTCCGAATGCCAAGATGCCATTCCTACTCCATTTTTGTGCCCGTTACAAAATTCCTTGGATTTTAAACTGGACCTACGAGAAATCTCTGATATACTCGTACGCCGGTTTTATGTCAAACGAGGTCTCTCTGCCTTATGTTAAAGATTTTTCAGAGAGAAATATTCCCACTAAAGCTCGTCCTATTCAAATGAATAGCGAGACTTTAGAGTTTTGTAAAAATGAAATTTCTGATCTTCTTCAGAAAGGTTTAATCAGGCATAGTAAGTCTCCCTGGTCATGTGCTGCGTTTTATGTCCAGAAAAATGCAGAGATTGAGAGAGGGACCCCCCGTCTGGTTATCAAGCCCTTGAACAAGGTGTTAGAATGGATAAGATATCCAATCCCTAACAAAAATGACCTAGTTCATAGGTTAAGTGAAGCCATAGTCTTTAGTAAGTTTGACCTTAAGTCTGGATTTTGGCAGATCCAAATTAGAGAGTCAGACCGTTACAAGACTGCATTCTATACTCCTTTGGGTCATTACGAGTGGAATGTGATGCCATTCGGTTTGAAAAATGCCCCTTCTGAGTTTCAAAACATAATGAACGATATTTTCAATAGTTTATCTCACTTCACTATTGTTTATATCGATGATAATCGTTTTTCTGATTATTTGATACCACCATAGGACGAGGTGTCTGACTAATCGTTTTTCTGATTATTTGAATAATCTGAGGTGTCCCAGCATGTCAGATTACAATTGGTATGAAACTGTTTTTATTTCACGTGTTTTAATGCGTGATGATTCTGATAAGCCTTATTGGAAAGAGAGATTCATTGACGGTCTCCCTCATTTGTTTGCCGTTAAGGTTAAGGAAGCACTACTAGCGGGCGCTTTATGGGGGCCCTCGTCCGACACGGACTCGAGGAGTTCTCGACCAGGTTGCTTATGCCTGCACCAACTCTCAACCCCACGGTGCCGGGCCTTTCCTCAACGGAGAAGACGACGGAGCAAATGCCCTTACTTCGGCAACACCGCGTACCTACCAGAGCATACGGGACCTAGCACTTTAGCGGTACCCACACCTGCCGCAGGAGAGCCTCTCTCTACCGTGTATTTAGGAGAGTGAGAGGATCGACAATCTTATAAGGCTCTGATACCATAAAGAGCGGAAGAAGAGCGGAAGGGAAAATAGATGATGCAGGATGCAGCAATTAAGAGGCGGCTAGGCCGACCATATGCATGCAATGCACAATATTAAATAATGAAGATAGATTTTGAATAAAAACATTCTTCATTATATTCACAAAATTACAAAATTCACAAGATTATATCTTGAGGGGAGCAATCCTTGCAAGTTCTCTCGTCTGAAAGAGAAGGGTGAATAAGCTCTGCCTCTAAAAGAAAACTAAGGCTCTCTTATATAGATGAGAAGCCTTGACAAAAGTAACCCGGAGTCAATCACGGGGCAATTACAAAAGTAAAGTAGCCGAAAGTAAAAAGGAAAAGTAACTGCACCAAGCACTTGGCCGAAAGTGGTCTTGTATCAGCGTGCTGTCACTTTTGATAAAGTTGTCGGCACCGAAAGTAAAGTTGTCTTTTAGTGCTGACTGGCTCTCTGGGTGTCTGCATGGGAGACATCTTGTCTTCTTCTGCTGACTGATCTTGACAGTGCCGAAAGTAGCATTGTCTGGCTGTTGAGTGTCGTCATCGAAAGCATCATGCTTTCTCATGCTGACTGGTACTCTGGGTGAACTGGCAATCATGGCTCTCCGAGGTCAAGCGAAGAGTATTCTTTGTCATGTCCAAAATATTTGCTGTAATCATCAGAGGCATCTGATTCCTCTGATTCACTGCTGTTTTCTTCCTCAATGGATTGTTTCAATAGCATCATGCTATTGTGTTGTCCTTCGATGGATTTCTTCAGCATCTCTAACATTTCTTTGTTCTGCTTCTTCTTAGAATCTTTCTTTGAAGAGGCTGAACTCTCTGTATCTGATTCATTCTTCCCCAGTAAATTGGAAGGCTTCTTTTCTGTAGAAGACTTCTTCTTCTGTTTTGAACTATCTCTTGTGAATTTTGCAAAGTTATCGCGTTGAAAAGTCTCTTTTCAACAAAATTTTGCTCCTTTATGTTTTAACAAAATTTTGTCTCAATTTTGCTCCTTTATGAATCTCTCTTTCCAATAAGGCTTATCAGAATCATCACGCATTAAAACACGTGAAATAAACACAGTTTCATACCAATTGTAATCTGACATGTTGGGACATCTCAGATTATTCAAATAATCAGATACCATAAAGAGCGGAAGGGAAGCAGAAGGGAAGCCTTCCAGGGGGAGAAATATATTAAATAATATATATTATATATATATGTGTTCTCCCCCTGGACCGGACCGGAAATTTCCGGTCCATAAAAAAATTGGACCGGACCGAACCAAATTCCATCCAGTCCGGTCTCGGTCCGGTCCGGTCCACCTGTCCGGTTCGGTCTTTTTACAGCCCTAAATAGAAAGTCTTAATCATTAATAAAAAAACCAATGGAATTAAATTATATGGTAGTGGATGTTGGAATAGGTTGTAATATGTATAAAGTTGAAGGGAAGAAATGTGTGGGAATGGTTGAGTATTGAACTTGAGGCCGAGACTTCGCTCGACACTCGCTCAATATTTCGCTCGAGCGAGCGCTAACCCGAGACTTCGCTCGAGCGAGCGCTAACCCGAGACTTCGCTCGATACTCGCTCGATATACCGCTCGAGCGAGAATCAGACAGTGATCTCGCTAGATGTTCGCTCGACTCCTCGCTCGAGCGAGAATTTGAATGAATGCGTCGTCTGCAAGACAGACGCGTCTCAACCAAAGAGGTATGTGAAGTTACCGTTGCATTCTCGCTCGACTAGTCGCTCGAGCGAGAATCACCCCGAGATAAAGAGGTCAGGCAGTAACTTCGCTCGACCCTCGCTCGACACCTCGCTCGAGCGAGAAACGGTAAAGTCCCCACAGACGTGATTTTTCACATACACTACCTTACTCTTTATAAATATAGTTGTGAAAGACTTGAAAAAGCACGAAAAAATTAATCCCCTCTGTTTCATCATTTTCAATAGTAATTTTAGGAATTCTACAAAATTGCTATTTGTAGAATTCAAGACTTTGTTGTATCCTGGAGACGATTTGCTAGAAACCTATTAGCAAACTCTTTGTGAGTGGGGGCAAATATCGTCTTAAAGACAGTATTTTCATACGCCTCAAAGTCTTGATAAATCTTCGGATTCTCTTTCCTTTCATCAAATTATTTCCAACAGTGGAGCAAATGGGATCCACACTAACTTATGAGTGAGAGAAGTTTTTTAGAGGTTCCTAACTATCATCTAGCATAAAAAAATATCATTACAATCAGCAAAGGGAACAAAACTCAAACAAACCCGAGTTATTTCATCTTAGTCCAACATAGAAGAATCTATTATACAATATTTTTCTTTTGCTTGATGGAACCTGCAAATAAATAAACTGATCTAGAAGTGGAACTTTATGTATGGCAACATGGTGAAGGGAAGCAGGAGAATCGGTAATTTCATAAGGCAAGCAACATGTTATTATTAGGGGAGTGAGAAACTTAGTCGTATATGGTTTAAGAATATTTTATTATTTGATTTGTTAGTTAGGTGTTGAACGGAATCAAGCATTTAAATCCTAACTGTTAAAAGAGTTCTAAAAGTTTCACAATCTGATATCCCAGACTTTTGGCTTGTAGAATTTTCTCCAGATATAAAATACCACTAGCAGTTTTTTTGTGATATAAAGCTACCAAGAAATATCTTTTATCCCCTCATTATAGATCATCTCAAATAAAACGAGAGAAACAGATAAATATAGCAAAACAGGGGGCGGCCTTAAAGCAAAAGGATGCATTGGATATGTGTGAACAAGTAGATTCCAACAATAGCAACTTGGAAATCAAATTCTGAAATGTATTTACACAAAGCAGAGGAATTGTGAAGTTTTTCTATTCATACAGAGCCCACACAACTAATCCAAGTTCAATCAAAATAATGTGCATAGAGTACATGTAAATGTAAACGACAAAGTAGAAGACTATAACATTTATTGAAATAACACATAACTGATGAGAAGAAGAAAAGACTGTTACAGAACTTTTCAAAGAAATGAGGAAACTAAAGCAAATAAGAAATAGGGAGAAACAGAGGGACAGTTACCTGCAAGTTAACCAGGACTTTGAGATGAGCTAACAAGCCATTGTTGCCGTTTCTTCTTAGGAATACCCCCATTACAACATGAAATTCTTCTTGTGCGCTGTGCCATAGCCACTGCGAATTAAGAGATGGAGATGGAGAGAGAGAAGAGAGTAGTCAAGAGAGAGACGAGAGATAGGGAAGAAGAAAGACGTCGAAATATATGGATCCAAACAAGACCAATCAAGAAAACCAACTTGATTTTCATAGAAGAACTGGGTAGAACTTTACCAAAAATGAAATCAGTTTTAAATTAAAGGCAATGGCAAAACCTTTGAGTTTCGACGAAGGATCGGCTCTAGCTTCTATTACTTCTTGGTGATTGTGCCTGAGAAATTGATCTGGGTTTGTCCATGGCACTACACCATCTTAGCCTTGTTGAGGAATTTGATCTTGGGTTTTAGGAATTGCTCGTCCTTACAGAGACGACGCTCTGGATCTGCTCGGCTAAGCTCTAGACGATGGGGTAGATGAAATTTTGGAAAATCGAATTGGGAGAGGGAGAGGACACGCGACAATAGGGGTGTGGTGGTACAGTGGGGTTGTTGCCAACGAAAGTGCAGAGCGAAAATCTACGGTGTGACACTGATGTGTGAGGCTCTTGCCCGATATGGTTGAACAAAGGGGCATGAACAAGAGATAGTGGAAGAATTTTAAAAAATTTATTGCAGCAATTTATAAAAGTCATATAAAAATTTAAGTAATTACCAAAATAAAAACCCTAATAGTAGTGATTAAGAGCACTAACAATCACTTTGGCTAAAATTTTCCGTCAAAAAATAATTTAGAGAGTTATTATTTACAAATAAAAAAAAATACTTTTATTTATTTTTTCACAATTTTTTTTTATTATCAATCAAATATGATTAATTTTTAAAAATAATGTGTCAACTCGTGCTTTTTAAAAGAAAATTTTAACCGAAGTCATTGCTTGCTAGTGCTCTAATTATCTTTATAACACTTAAAAAAAAAGTGTCGTAATTGACTTCTAACATCAATAATATTTGTGACGATATTATATTGTCAAAGATAATGGTATTTAGTGACGGTTCAATCACGTTTTTCTTGAGACGTCAATATTATAGATAAAAATAAATATTTGTAGCAAATTTAAGCCCCTAGAAAAAAATTAGCAGCAAAAGCCCAAGTATGCTGAAGTGGGAAGACGACGACTCTAGTCTCTAGCTAAGAAATATTGAGCTTGCATAGTATTGTTAATTAGATGAAGAAGGGACTGAAGCAGCGGCTTCCATTGAGATCTATATATAGATTTAACTAATGCCACTACTAAAAAAATATAAGTATTTGTGACGAAATATTTAATATTATTTATGAAAATAATTTTTTACAACCACAATTGACACATTTTAATGGGAAATGATCATTTTCTTAATAAATAATTAACAGCATTTAAACATTTTTTCATAATACGAGGAGGTAGACTTGAGAAAAAGTTGTCTTCGTCAAGTAAAACTCAAGCATAAATATAGAATTCTGAAAAGGAAATCTCAATATCAACATATATATAATATATATTTTAGAAACACAATCATATATAAAGGATATAAGTACTCAAGCTAAAAAAAAGAAAAAAAAAACTCTCGCTAATAAATATATTTTGGTAATTAAGAAGCATTACTAACATCACACAAAATCAATAACTTAATATGAAATCTAGCGGACAGTGGGCACAGCTGTAAAGTACTCCCTCCATATATATGTCCGGGACGCTGGAGTTTTCCGATTGAATTGCCTGCGATTCAGTGAGCAAAGGTTGCCGCAACGTGCATGTCAATGACAAACTAGCTAGGAGGGAACCGTATATGGGGAAAGCTTGCTCTAATTGGTTTAAAAAATTTACAGCTAGTTTGTCATTGAAATTTACACACTACAAGAAATTTTAGTTTTTGTGACTAATGAATAGCGAAAAAAATGTTATTTGCGACTAATTTTAACTGTAAATAATCATTTGACTGAAATTAACTAGCTACAAAAAATCATTTTTCTTGTAGTGACAGCTAGTTTAAAAAATTTACAGCTTTTTTCGTCATTTTATTTGGTCGTCTTTATTTCCTATATTATAACTGGAAGCATTGATCTCTTGTATGATGTATCCCCATTTTGTTTACTTGTGAATTTACTACTTAAAACTTTAATAGTTTAAAATTGTTTTCTCAAAACTAAATTGGTAAAAAAAATAAAAAAGAGTGGATGAATTAATAAAATTATTTAACAGTAGACTCATGAGTACACTCTGATCTCATGTCTCGCATACCAATTTTCAAGTTGAGTACGTATTAATGCACAATAACTACTACTAGGTCCCATGCTAGTTAATATGGCATGATGGGACAAATTGCATTTAATTGTCTAACCGTGCAATTAATTTCGACACAGATGACTGTTCAAATCGATCCATTACAAATATAGATCTAGATCAGATAGACATAGCCAAAAGTACTTTCAAGTATAAGCCACTCGATCGATTAGTTTCACTAATAGAATTACGACATGATCAATTGTACAGTACTCATGTTATTAATTAAGAGCATATATAAGAGGTAGGAGATTGATCAGGATCAGGTGATCAGGGGAGGCGTGGAAAAAGGGCCAGTGATCAAAGCCTTGGATATATGGTTGTAAGCAGCCTCTGTTAAGTGAATTCCATCCCAGTTTACATGAGTAGATGGATCTGCACAGGCTTTGGATCCCGTATGACCACACCTTGCCGAGTAATTAAAGTTGTACGGTCCACCCCCTCCGCAGCATGCTTTTAAAGTTCCATTGAAAAAACCTGCATTAATACGCGTACATTAATTAATTATATATAATTAAAAAACGTCTATATATTAAAATTTTTGTGTACAGTATTTTTTAAAATGTTTTTCGTACATTCCACTAATGTAATCATTTTTTAATATTATTTTAACAAATCATAAAAAAATTTATAAAAATAATTATATATAACATATATAACTCATTAATTATTATATGTTAACAATTCTTAACTTGTAGGTACGTAATTAGACTAGTAAATAATGAAGCCAGCTATATATAAGCTACTAGGGGCTGCAACCATCCGAAACTACTCTAACTCAGCTACCTAGCTAGGTCGACTTTGATTTAAATTGTTAATCAAAGAGGAAAAAAAAAAAAACTAAAAAAGAAATGAGTACACAGCAATATTACATACTAACAGATTTCATAAAAGTTATCAAGTACTATTATCACAAACCGACGTGAAATATTTATGTGATAAGTTAGATTTAGTTTATAATAAAAATCATTTTAAAATTTGAAGTACCACATCAAATTAATAAGTAATTTTGTGAATTTACTTTTGTAAAATTCTTTTGTGGATTAAATTTTTCTAACGGGAATAATAAATCAATATTCTTTTACAATTTTCTTTTTTAAATCCTTTTTCATAATTTGGAGGAATATCTTTATATATATAAAGTGGCTATCTAACGGAAAATCTTGTTTTAACGGAAAATTTGTTTTTCTGTTAAAGTTAACATTTTCCATCCATTTTTGTTAAAATAAATATTGCATTTAATGAGAAATATTATTTTAAATACAATCCATTAATTCCATTGATCACCAAAATAATGTTCTTATTATTAAATTTAATTACACCACTTCAATTTTCTATAACGATAAACTTTTCATTTAAAACTTGTTTTTATGTAAAATAAATATAGAATAATAATAATAGTATAGAATGACATAATAATAGTATAGAATATATAACAATATATATAAATAAATCATTCATAATAATATAACAATGCAATCCTCACTTAGAGATGTTAATTTATATGTCAGAGAGTTTAATTTTATTCATGAAAATTTATTTCTATTATATGATTAATAATTTCATTCTTTAAAAATTATTTTATAATTTTAAAAGGAATGTATTATTTATTTATTTTTTGAGATGATAAATATACGGTATATATAATTAACTATAATTATATTAAATTGGTAATAATAGACAATAAATATAATTAATATATTATATATGTTTGATATTTAATTAAAATATATATGATCTAATAATTTTACATATTTAAGATTAAAATTTCATGTTATAAATTATAATATAACATTCTTTTATATAAATTATAAACTACATAATTTTTTTTTAAAATTATATTATTTTCTTAAAATAATCACATAACTAAAAAAACTGTGAATGATTCAAGTTTATGTAGATCTAAAAAAACTCAAAAAGCTCAAAATATAGGTATTTTAATGTCCTCTCTTTTGAGGCTATACAAAATGATGCAAATATTAGATCATCGTCTTGGAATTATAAAAATATAATATTAAACGAATCTTTTATTAAAGTTTCAATCAAAATTATCTCAAACAAATTTGATAAAATTATAGGTTATATTTATTTATGAGATTATCTTATTGTTTTTTTTATATAATATATGAAAACGTGTAATTATTTATCATCCATTTAATTATGAATAATCTTCTAATTTTTGTTAAAAATTAAATTAGATAAACGTATTTTGCACGTTACTTTTATCTAGTATATAGATATGGTACTATATATGCTTGCAGCATGTGGATCTATTGTACGTAGTTAATGTTGGAGTCTATTTAATACTATGAGCAGGTTCATAAATATATCTATGTAATTCTAAATTTTTAAAAAGCTGAAGATAATTTTTCGTGAAAAAAAAAAAAAAAAGAGTAAAAATAGATTAGCTTGATATTAAAATGTGCGTACAGTACTACATCAGAGAGAGAATGGCACAAAAAGCATGTAGAAGTTGCGTACCGAAATGCCGGGGTACATGAAAGAATTGCATTGCAGCACCGTAATAATCTGCATAAATTATCTTTGCATGCGGGTACTTTTGTCTCAGCGTCTCCAGAGATTGTTTTAGTTGATTATTATGATACTCAGCGAAAGCATTGAATGCCTTCAAACACCCATTTCTCTTGTCATAGTCGGTTGTGCGATTGCTTGGAAACAAGGTTAGATAAACTGCTGAGCACCCAATCGGCAAATTCCCCGGAACCACCAGCGCCACCGCCCCTTCCTCTATCAATGCCTGTCGTCAAACCCATCGACGAAGATTGCGATGTTAAAAGTCTGCGTCTCGTGAAAGTAAAACTCATTTATGAATGAACTTACACTGGTGGTCCTAGTAATTGCTCCAACAACAGCAGGAACGGCAGCTCGAACTTGTTTAATGCTTCCCCCGACAAAGAAAGCGTAATTATAATCATTTCCACCAATTTCTCCCACGAGGAAGAGCGATTTCTTGAAGTAATTATCACAATCTGTAGCAAATTTCTCGGACTTGTTAAAATGACCATTTCTAATTAAAATCGATGAATATATTTTTGTTATAAATAATATTTTTATCATAAATAATTGATTACAAATGCTTTTTTTTTTTTTTTTATAAATATTGATAAGATTACGGCGCAAGAAATAAAGAAAGAAAGATTAGTGATAAGTAGGATTTAGATCATAATTTGCAACCTTGTTTGCTTGTACAAACGGAGGACTTGAGCTTCTTAAACCAACCAAGCTGAACGCTCAAAGAATCATTTGTCCATAGGACTTGTCCAATTCTTTGTGAAATGAAGAATTGTGGGTCTAGTGCGGTGGCTCCAGAAACAGCAAAATTTACTCCATGCCGGGGATATTGACCACTGGTAATTGATAAGTAAGGTGGAAGATATGGCAACCCAAATGCCTCGGCTGCATTTTTCATTCCGCATCAGAAATATTAACAACGTTTAATAACCTTTTTTCATGCAATTCTCTTAGAACATTTTAACTTGATTAGTGAGAGTAATTAATCCTTGTCTCTTTTTCAATTGAAAAGGTAAGAATATTTGAACACGTACTAAATATGAGATCAGATGCATGGTGCAGAGAAGAGATGAGCTAGTGATAAATACCAATGAAGTCAACAATTAGGCGTCCATCGGAGCACCGCCCTGTTGCGTGTTGAAAGAAGGTCTCGCCGTAAGGGAGCTTCCCTATTACTGGAAATGCCAAGGCGCCTGAAAGAAGAAAATTTCCGGTGTCACTGAGTGAATCACCGAAGTTGAAAATTGATTCATATCGCTGAGTTGGAGTGGATAAGACTTCCCCAAATGCGATGTATAACAAGGATAGGATGAGAAAAAAAATTCTCATTTTCAAAGGCGATGTGGTGGCTGGAAATGGAGTTCAAGATCAACTGTTTCAGCTGTACGTAGATTGTCTTGATCTTCTGTCAAGTTTTATTAAGGGCTAGCAACCTCTCTCACCCCATGCCCCGAGACAGTTGAGTATTAAATATAAGACGAAACTTGAAACAGATTTTGCGGTTCTCTTCAATGCTATATACGTGTCGCATTAACTACGGAGATCACATGAAGTTTGAGCACTCAACTATAGTGTGATTTCAATTGATTAGACCAAGAAAAATCCTTGTTATCATTCACCTACCACACATTATATTTTAGAAAAATCTTATAAATTATACTACTATATATATTACACTACAAGAAATATTATCATTTCTGACGATTAAAATCGCTACTAAAACTCATTTAATCACCGCAAAAAGTTTTTGGCAGTAATTCTACTGCGCCGCTTGTTCGACGCTATAGAAAAACTGCTTATGCTTTTTAGCAGCGAACTGGGAGAATCGCGGCAAAAACTTGAGTATTTGCGGCAAATATATTCGCCGCAAATAAGAAATTTTGCACCGCAAATGAGCAAACCACGTTTGCATATAATCGCTAGTATCAACTAATTGTGGCGCCACATAATCGCTGCTAATAGAATTCTAAACGCCGCAAAAACATTTTTGAAGTATCGTGTAATTTAATTTGCAACGATTAAATCGCTAGAACGCTGGAAATTGGAGATTTTGCAGCAATTTTTGTATTCGCCAGAATTGAAACTATGGATTAAACTATCCTGTGGTGAAATTTGAAATAGCCGGAAATGTGGTTTCTAAATTAAGAACTTAAAATTTAAAATTTGTTAGTAGCCAATTATTATTATTATTTTTTTCAGATTTCCTGTATATATCTAATTCCAATCCAACTTGCCCATAATTCACTCCTCTTCGTTTGTTTGTTTGTTTTTTTTTTTTTTGAGAATAAAGAGTTTCTATCCAAACCTTTCTCACACACAAATTAAAGTTGCGATTTGCTGAATTATGAACAATTACAATTACATTCACTTATCTAAAAACAAAACTCACTTTCCATCCATTTACATTTAATGTCATCAAATACAAGCCTTTTAAACCGTAGCTTAACATATAGTTTCAACGTTGGAGAATGTGCCCATCCCTCCCTCCATCCAAACTCTTCTTCACATCATTCTCTCTCTTTCTGCTTCTCTTTCTGACTGTGATTCCTGCATTGTTGCAGAAAATGTGAAAGCAATTGCATGTGAAGAAGGAACAATCAGAGCACTAACGCGGAGTTACCAAAAAACAAAGATAAAAGCTGGTATATATCCCTCTACTAATTATTAATGACTATCCTTGTCACGTCTCCTTCTCACTTCACATTTCATCATGTCTAGCTCAAACCACCCTTTTTTCCTCACAATAGAATCCAAGGACCTGAGCCAAGCCAAGGAGTTTCCTTGTATCGATTTGCAAATATATGAGTTTTAAAATGGACAATCATGATATAAAGTATAGGGAACCAAGAAGAGAAAGCTAACCAACTGCCTAGGCAAGTTGATGGGAGCATGGTCATGAGCAAACAAGTTATAGAAATAAGACTTGGTGGCTGCATATGCCAAAGATAGTGGATGCATGGGCATGGGAGTAGTCATAAGGGATCCTGAAGTCCATATATATACAAGCATGTTTAATGTCTCACAAAAAGAATATAGCCTCTGTTTCTAGCATTTTCTTCTTTCTAGCATAAGGTCAATTGCAACAAAGATTTTTTTATTTTCTCTTTTATTTTTAAGCAGTACTAATGTAAACATAGCATTATACTTTGCCATTTAAATAACCATTATTCATTATGCTCTGCCATTTAAATGAAAAATAATTTTAAAAAAATGAGCGTAAAGAGAAGAATAAACCTTGGCAAATGTTATGGCCATCCAACCTACATTGTCGAACTAACAATATAAGAGTTGGAACGTATTGGCAAAAGAAAAAGATAAAGTAAGGCCAAAAACAGAGAAAAGTGAAGAGAAACTTACAACCTTCCTCCCAAATCTATCAGATATCCTTCCATTTAATAATGCACCTATCATTCCTCCAAGAGATAGCATCGAACCAAAAACGGAAAACTGCATGGGAAGAAAATTGTACAAAAGAAATCATAGGCAACAAAGTGAGTTCTACTTAAACAGTTAGTAAGATATAACATAAAAGGTGAACATCAAAGGGCCAAGAATGAATATCAAAGGGCCAAAGATGAACATATATTATCATACCTTCCATTATATATATATATATATATATTATCATACCTTATAAGTCAAAGATGAACGTCAAAGGGCCAAAAATAAGCTTCTTCCAAATATTATAGCTCCCATAAACCCCACAAAAAATATACCTTCCAAAATGTCAGAAAAACCAATTCATTGAGCCTCCTGACGAGACTCGGAGACGGGTGGTCGAGCAGCTAGTAACTCCCACAGCAAACGGTCTGTTGCCTCCTGTCTCTCCTCAATAGCAGCTAGCTTTGTCTTCATTGCCTCCATCTCATGAGTGGCTGCTTCAGCTGCATTCCTATATTTTTCAATCACCACCAAATGTTCTTTCTCATGGGCTAAGTTGCGTTGTCTTGTAGACTCTGGGATCGCCATTTCTTCTAGCTCTCTTGCGTAGCCTGGTCTATAACCAAGTACCTCTCTGAAGACACTCGTGGCTGCTTCATTAGTTCACTTCTCTGGTTCTAGTGCTTCATATCTAGAAGCCATATTATTCTGCAAGTTAACATAATTAAATGATTTCTAAATGTGTCACATTTGTATCTAATAATTTCATGTTAACCAAGCATAATATTAAAACAAGCTTCGGTATTAGTAAATAATATTAGTTATCAATTTTAAATAAATTCTCACATATGCAAGCTCGGTGGCTTCCGTCACAAACCTGTCCTTTTTCTTGGACCAGTGGGTTACCTTGTAGAAATCCACCATAGTAGTGCCTTCAGCACGCTACATGTGTATATAAGTGTACGAATGTTATTCTATGAACCAACATAATGTAAAATGAAATATAAAATGGTACTATTAAATAACCATCAAACCTTTTGTTCTAGGGCCCGCACAAAGGATTTACGACCACTTGTGTTGTTAACCTTTTGCTTCTTCCTGTTCTCCTGATTTTGAGTTGATATTTTCTACCAATACACACAGATATTAGCAATGCAAACCAAAGTAATAAATAATTTTAATAATAAATTTTGTTCATACCTTGAAGTGGTCACTACCCCATCTCATGCATAGTTTAAACCAAACCACAGGAGCCACCAAACTACACCCACTCACCAATGCATCGCTCTCGCTTGCGAATGAAGTATAAATCTTATGTAATTCGTGGTAGAATGCATTGAAGCGCTTTCAAAGCTGTTTCGTCACAGCCAATCTATGGTTCTCCAATTCCCAGTCTAATTCAAAATCAAGCTAATGTTGCCTAAAAAAAAAAGTAAGTTAGACCAAATATTGACTACAATACAATGAATTCAAATCTTTCGCCACCAAGTATAATGGTCTTACCCGAATCTAATCTATCAACTCATCCTTATGTGCTTGGGGTACATCACTCCATCTTGGGTAACTCATGTCACAGTGTTGTTTAACAATCCATATTACCCGTGATGTAAATATCGATGCATTCTCACAGCACAGAGCAGTCTCCCCAAGATTAATCTTTAACGGTATAAGTCCATACTTGCACAACTTCTCAAACTCCGTTAACTTCGCCGGCCCACGTCCACGTTTGGATGTCTCAGCCTGGGTGGCTAGCGTGTCTACGGGGACTGTAGACACTATCGTACATAACATAACAATAATGAGAGCATCAGGAGCCTAATTGGTTGAATTAAAAGTACACAACAATTAAAGTATACGATCTTTACATATAAGACCATGCAAATTTGGACTATACCAGTTGGTACGCTATCTGCCGCTAGTTCTTGAACTGGCGAGGGTAATGTATCTAAAGTGTCTGTCTCCGGCTGTCTAGTTGGAATGGGTTCGTTGTTTGGCTCAAACTCTAGGATTGGGTCCACACATGCCGGCTCACATGGATGACTCGGAGGCTGGGTCAAGTCATCTGGGCATTCACTTATTTTTGTGCCCTGTGGCCGGCCGACACGAGATAACGGACGAATCCAACATACCCTACCACGGATTCCTCGGCCGCGGACTCGACCACGCCCACTATCACCCATCTGGTCACCTACATGTAAAAGCTTTAAATATTAGATCATGAGTGCTAATACCAAATTATGATTTTCTTATTTTAAATCTTAAAGTAAATGTTGACCTATGTGATGCAAATATGCAAAGCACAAGTATTACATAATTTTTTATACAACTTGAAAAGACAAAAAAGAAAGAGAGAAATTAAAAATATGAGCAGTCATCCATACCTAGGCCGTTGATGTTCTGCATGATTGCACTTTAGTTGTGGTGTAATTACAACCGTCTATCTTATGAGAACCTGAGATATAACAATAACAAATATGATCACTATATATACATACGTACCCTAACTAGAATTGTCAAATGCACTTTTATAGGTAATTCATATAATTCATTTTGAACATGCCATCATATACATACAAAAATTGTAAACACACTTTTATATATCCATTTACATGCCTATCTTGACTCAGACTCTTCACTGGTGGATAATTCCTCATCATCTGAATATTCCCAATCACTATAAGCATCTCCAGAGCCATATGGAACAATTTCATCATCAATTAAATAATCCAAATTGTTTCCATCAACAGGAGGCTGCACGTGATTTGGTAAATCTATTTCGGTAGCTTCTATATCAGTCATACTAAGTGGAGTTGATATTGAACATGCCCCACAATGCAAAAGTGGATAATCAATTGATTGATCATTTTCTTGATATGCATCATCATCACTTGATACCTCATCACTCTCGTCTAAAGCTTGTTCCACAATAGGAGCGTCATACACATTCCTATTATTGTATGTTTGTACCACATACCAGTTACCCTTCGTTCTCAAATAAATGTAAAAACACTGGGAAGTCTGACATGCCAACACGAATGGCTCGTCTTTATACCAAGTTCTGTCTGTGTTGACACTAGTCATGTGGTCGTCTACTTGAACTCCCCGTTTCTTATCACTAGTATCAAACCAAATGCAACTGAATAAGTATACTCGATGACCTCCCATATAACGTAACTCCACAATCTCTTGTATTACACCATAAAAGTCTGAATAATTAGTATCTTGGTCACCAATTACCAACACCCCTGAATTTTGTGATCGCCATCAAAGCTCATGTTGCTTGGTATGGAACCATTTACCGTTAATAATGCATGCAGCATATAATGCAACCCAGCGGTCAGGACCACAAGCTAATGCATACAAATCAGCCGCCACACTATGTTGGTTGCTGGCACGTTGGTCCTAAACCTACAAAATCGTCCACTCATATGAGTGAAATTGGAGTCAAATTTATTCTAAGTAGAAAGCACAAAGTGGAGTTATCTTACACGTCCCTTGAACCAAGTTGGAAACTCAGACATGTGCATCTAATCAATAGCATTGGGGTTTGACACCTTGCATTTCTCATAGTGCTCCCTGAATTTTGAATAACACAAATGGAGAGTCGGCAAATAATATTTAATTATGTAAAGCATTATGGATAGTTGTAGCTAATTACGAGGAATCCATAAAGAAGTTGTGGTTACTTACTCTAGATAGGGTCCAATCTCAACACAGTTGTTAATCATGTACCATATGGCTGAAGTATGACGTTTATCTTCGAATTGCACATTACTAGCCTTGCCCAAGGGACGAAGTTTTTAAGTGAAAATTTTGAATTCATCAATGTTATCCTCTATAGACACACCGTCGATGTTACGGTCTGGTCGATTAAACTTTGTTTCAACCTCTTGGAGATAAATCAAGCAAAATGTCAAACACTCTCTGTGAATGTAGGCTTTTGCTATAAACCTTCTGGACGGGTTTTATTTTTAACATACTGCTTGAACTTACCGAGGTACCTCTCGAACGGATACATCCACCTATACTGAACTGGACCTTCGAATATGGCCTCACAGGATAAATGGACAGCTAGGTGCACTATAACATCAAAAAATGATGGAGGAAATATCACCTCCAATTTGCACAGGATGATGATGATATCTGCTTGAAGTTGGTAAAGGCAATTCACATCTAGCGTTCAGGCGCACAACTCCTTGAAGAAACTGCTAAGTTCAGTCAAAGCCAATGCAATATCACTCCGTAAGAGCCCCCTACAGCAATAGGCATTAGTCTTTGCATGAAAACATGACAGTCATGGCTTTTGAACCCAGAGATTTTGCAATCCTGTATAGATACACAGTGCGTGATATTGGAGGCAAACCCATTTGGGAATTTCACTTCAGCAAGCCACTCACAAAATTTATTCCTTTCACCTCCATGAAATGTCTACAAGACAGGCGGCATTGTAACACATTCACTTACACGCTTCAGGTGTAATTCTTTTCTGAATCCCAAGAGCTCCAAGTCACGACGGGAATTTATACCATCATTTGTTTTGCTAGGAATGTTCATTAAAGTACCTATTATGCATCAAAAATATTCTTCTCCACACGCATGACATCTAGATTATGTCGAAGTTGCAATGTTGACCAATAAGGTAGGTTGAAGAATATGTTTTTCTTTGTCCAGTTCAACTCTTCTACAGTGCATTTTCTCTTCCTATCAGACTTACCAAATCGAACATCCCCAAGCATTTGTAGTTGAGTTAAAAGTTCAGCTCCCTCGACCAAGGATGGTGGCATGCGATGATCCTCTCTACCGTTGAATAATCCCTTTTTGGATTGCCAAATGTGATCTGTCGATAAGAAACATTGATGTCCCATGTAACACTGTTTTCTGCCAAACTTTAACCAAGTGGAATCGGTGCTGGCATTGCATGAGGGACAAGCCAATTTCCCTTTTGTTGACCAAACAAATATATTCTCTTACGCAAGAAAGTCATTGATTGTCCACAATAAGGTGGCATGCATGTTGAACATTTCCTTGGTGGAAGCATCATAGGTGGGTACCCCATGTTCCCACAATTTAAGCAACTCATCAATCAACGACTGCAGATAAACATCAATATCATTTCCTGGTGATTTAGGACTAGAGACAATGAGGGATGTCATGAAGAAATGGTCTTTCATGCATAATTATGGTGGCAAGTTGTACGAGACTAGAATTACTGGCCATATACTATATGGTTTAGCGAGATTATTGAAGGGATTGAAGCTATCACTTGCCAGACCAAGCCTAATATTGCGGGCATTCTGTGTAAACCAACCATGAGCTTTATCAAATGTCTTCTAGGACTCTGAGTCATGAGGATGTCTCATTAGATAACTGTCCCTGAAATCTTGCTGCTCCTTATGCCAACTCCTATCGTCTGATATCTTGTCTGATACAAATAGATGTTGTAGTCTTGGTTTCAAAGGAAAATGTCGAAGCACTTTCTGTGGGACCAATCGTGACCCCGATGCATTTGGCATCCACCACGAAGCATTGTATACGGGGCACTCATTAAGGTTGGCCTTGTCTTTCTAGAATAAGATGCAATCATTGAGGCATGTATGAATTTTCTGGTAGTTGAAACCCAAACCTCACTCCAATGATCGTGCCTCCTAGTATGATTGTGGCAATGCTACATTAGGAAAGACAGAACGTAGAAGGCTTAAGAGCATATCGAAACTTGATTAACTATCAACCAAGTGTCTTGATGTGTAACAACTTCACAACAAATGATAGTTTTGAAAATTTTGTGCAATCGGCGAACAAAGGACAACGCGCATCCTCTAGTAGTTGGTCAAAAATTGAGTTTGGGGAAGGTTGTGGCATTGGTGGCTTTGTGGGTAAAGTCGTGTTGTCTTCAGGAGCAGCTCCGTATGTACCTGCCCGTATGTCATCTAGCATATCTTCCATGTCATCAATTGTGACGCCCCCAAATTTTCCTTAAAATAAACATGGGAATCGAGGCGTCGGAATGCTGATAATACGGGTCACACACCCCTAACGTCAAGTGCTAAGTGTGTGAACACATGACATGCATAAATAAAAGCAGCGGATAAATTAAATCGATATATAAGTACCATCATTTTTAGAATTATTTTACAAATTAATTTAATACACATTCTCCAACAGGAGGTTTAATACAGTCATCCGAAATACAAATTGTACAAATACATATTTATAAAAATAGGAAAATACTTCCCAACATAACAAATTATAAATAAATGTTCCAATAACAAAGCCGCCTCCGCAGGCTTAGCCTCCTCGACACCTGCGGCGCTAGGTGTAGGGAGAAGGGACGGCGAGAGAAGATAGGGAACAGGGGAGGGGGGGCCGCGCACGGGTTTGGGGCTGAAAACAGGGAGGAAGAAAAAGGAAAGAAAAGAAAGGAAAAAGAAGAAAAAGAAAAGAAAAGAAAAGGAAAAAAGAAAAAAGAAAAAGATGACTAATTAAAAAAAGCACAATAAATTAAATAAAATCCGATTGAAAATACTACCATTCAATATCAATAAAATAAGATATTTAAAATCCAACAATAAAGTAATTTAATTTAAAGAACAATTTAAATATAAAACACTAATTAATATTAAGAAAGCACATCAAATAAGATCACATAATAAAATAAAAGAATTTAATTTCAATCATTAAAATAATTATCTCATATCAAAATAAATAAGAAAAACAACGTAACTCAATATATAAATATAAAAACAACGTAAAACTAATATTAACTATCTAATAGTTCAAATAAATATTTTAATCAAATAAAACACAACCAATAATATTATTAAAATAAATTAAAATAATCAATAACGAAAATAAAATAATATGTAAAAATACGCGTAAATTTGAGATTTCACATTCTCCCCCCCTTAATAAGAATTTCGTCCTCGAAATTCGCTCAGCTGCAACTAATAGAAACTCCAATAGCTCACCTATCATATCACTCAATACTCACTCCAAGCATTAGCACAATCATCTATTTTTCTCAAATACAAATAAATGTTATTCCATCATAACCGTATAGTTTCCAAATAATATTTCATTTCTAAAACTTTTGAGGTAGCCAATTAATTTGAACTCCATATGTACCAGAACCTTAACACAACCTCTCAAAATTTTAATGTTCACTAACTTCATACAATAATTTGTGTCACCCTAAAGTAACTCTCAAGTTTATCTTCCCAACTTAACCATCAATAAACATAATTTACCACACCAAAAAGATAAATCTCCACTTACAAGTATCATCCCAAATTTCAAGTCACTACTAATTTCTGAAAATCAACACAAAACTTGAACATCTAACTACATTGCAAGACATCACGCTTCTGCGCGCACTTTAAAAACTCACCAAATGCATAAAATTAAGTCCTCATAAATTATCACCATCAAGTAGAAGCTTGCTCAACATCTATTAATAAGAAATTTTATACCACACTTCCAAATCCTAAAGTCTTAATATCTCATAATTCCGATTATACCACCATGGTTGATACCTAAGCTCCAACGTACATCACATACAAATCATATCAACTCTGCTCAAATTAATTAGCATAGTAATCATGATACACATAATTCTCTCACTCATCTCGACCTATAATACCCAATGGAAAGATTAGTCTCAAATATTTAATTTCTTATGTGACCTCAAAACACAACTAATTCCTTAAGATATCTCGACAAAGGCAACTATTAAATTCTCCAAATATCATACTTAAGTTATCCACCTCCAAACAATTCGCCCAGAAGCCTAAAATTTAAATCCTTTGAATTTAATACCATCACATCGAATCGACATCCATCAATTGCCATAATAACTTCTCCCAAGTTAAATACAAGCCAAAGACAAATACTCTCCAAAATTTATACACTCACAACTATTACACATTAATTTCTAAGCATCCACAAACAAAATCAAAACTTCACCAAAGAAATAGATGATCACCTACTATCATAAGTATTCCTAAAATGGATCCACAACAGTATATCAATAGACAAATACTCACACTCACAAGAAGAGTCTACCTAGAGTACAATTCTAACAATCTTTCAGAAATAACATTAGAATTTAGAAACTCAAACACTCATTAACAACATATAAAATATTAATGAAGAAACACACTTACCAACAACTTATCAAAACAAAACCATCTCGCAAAGATATAATAATATACCCAAACACTAAATAAAACTTAAGTAATTCACATAAATATTATATAAAAACAGTAAGGGGAAAAAAGATCCAATAAACAAATAAGTAAAAACTATTCATTTAAGAAAACAAGACCACCTCTTTTGGTAAACACAAATCACCAAAAGCTTTTATTAAATAAAACAAGGAGATTGAATTAAAATAAGAACGGAGAAATAAAATGACGATTAAAGTTTTGAAATTCTCCTCAAAATCCAACTCTAAAAAGATTTATTGTAGAAATCTCTAAAATTTAAAATCTTTAAAAGAAACAAATCATAGTAAAATAAATAAACTAATAAATAATACTAATAAGTTGCCAAAACAAATCAACTCGTCAAAATAAATAGGTAAACTTTTAAAATAAAACAAGCGAAAATGTGAAAAGATAAGAAATTTAAAAGTTTACCTCTATGCATGTCTCAAAAGGAAAATATAGGAGCGTTTTCCTTTAAATATTTGTTTCAATGAATCCCCAAGCTTCAGAAATATTTAAAAGACAAAAGCCACAATTAAAATAAAAAGATAATAAACAAAATCCAAAACCATATTGTAGAAAACTCATGAAATGAAATTAAAATAAAACCAAATCCATATGATAAATTCACAAAAGCTTAATAAAACAAAATAACCCACAACAAAATAATAAACTTTAAAACTAGGGATTTCATAGCACAACTATTTAAAATAAAGGATTCGATAAAATGAATAATATAAAATAATAATCTAATCCAAAAGACCCAAATTTCAAATTAACAAAATAAAGGCATATATAAAAATAAATAAATGCTCACAACTTAACTAAATATGATCAACTAACTAAAATTTTAACTACTACCCAAATTTATATTAATGAACAAATATTATAATGAAATAAAGCAAAACAATTCAACCATCCAGAACTAAGATAAATTTGAAAATAATAAACAAAAGGCACATTAAAATAAAAAGTACAAGAGACCGAAACAATTATTTAAAATCTTACAAAACAACATAGTATGAATAACTTAGAAAACGATTAGAATAATAAAATAAAATAAAATAACCAAACAATAAAACAAACCAATTTAAAACAAAAAACTTTTCTGATACAATTCTTAGGTAACTTGGGGATTTACCTAGAGCCGCACTGCTCTGATACCACCTGTAACGCCCCCAAATTTTCCTTAAAATAAATATGGGAATCGAGGTGTCGAGATGCTAACAACACGGGTCACACACCTCCAACGTCAAGTGCTAAGTGTGTGAACACGTAACATGCATAAATAAAAGTAGCGGATAAATTAAGTCGATATCTAAGTACCAGAATTTTTAGAATTATTTTATAAACTAATTTAACACACATTCTCCAACAGGAGATTTAATACAATCATCCGAAATACAAATTTTACAAATACATATTTATAAAAATGGGAAAATACTTCCCAATATAACAAATTATAAATAAATGCTCCAACAACGAAATCTCCTCCTCAGGCTTAGCCTTCTCGACATCTGCATCCAAAATCTACGACGCCAAACATGACATCGCAGGTAAGTATAACTCAAACAAATTACAAGATATAAAATATACTCATGCACAACAACCACCTCATACATGAATAGGATATCGTATGCATGAATCTTAAAATCATCTTTCTTAAAATAAATAAAATAACCACACACACCAAAATTCCAATTTGGCCCAAATTAAAACTCCAATAAAATCATCCATCATTTTTCCAGAAAATGATGTCCGTAAATCCATTAAAACCACAACCATTTTCTCAAAAAATGGTCCACGTAAAACAAATAACCAAAACCTGCCACTTTCCCATAAAATAACCTAAACATTCATTTTATTAACCGTATGCACCATGATCTCCCCTAGGGACCATCCGCACACCCTGGCTTTCATCATCACACTAAAGGTAACGACCACACATTGACTTCGGAACAAGCGATGTCTAGCTAACCGCATCCAACACGTATCATGATCAGGCATCTCCTAGCTCCAGCCAGCAGAGGAGCCACGGAGTCGACATGAAAGCGTTACCATCCCGTCCGATCCCGTCGTCGCCTGGCAACAACCCAGGGGACGTCACTCAGTATATTCCACTCCCGAGTGACCAGAGGAGCTCCACCAAGATAATACCTCATCTCGGCTTGGGGTCGTGATACACATGCACCCGAAAACCATAAATACAATGAAAATCCAGTTTCCATTTCCAACACATGAATATGCGCATAAATACACAATACAGACGACCATGCACCAAATAGCCAATAATTAATAAATTCCAACAATAACCAAACACAATATCTGTGATGCCAAAAATATATTTAAATCTCAAATTTTATTTGGAAAATACTTACAGTGAGTAAAAATGTAAATCCTCGAGCAAACGTCAATCCGCAGCGCTCGTAGCGGTCACTTGTACGTTAGGCTAAAGTGCTCAGTTTGACACCAAAATTTAGGAAAATACTCATTGGAAAGTGGAGAATTTTAAGGAGGTGGTGGTGTGGCGGCACAACCACCGGAAGGTGGCGGATCTGGCTCAAAATGGGTGGAAACTCATTTTCGGATTTGAGGTCGTATAAGGAAGGTGAGGCCGCAGTTTGAGGAGCTGAGCTAGGGGGATGACCGGCTGGGGTAGGGGAGCACTTTGGTGGCGGTGGTGAGGCTAACGATGGTGGCAGGCGGCAGCTGAGTTGCTCAACCCGTGGGTTTTAAAACCCATTTCATGGAGCACTCAACCTTGACTTGCCAATTAAAGGTGGGAGACCAAGGTATTTGTCATACTGTTGTAATTGTGCAGCTCCCCACAAAGCCATGATAGAACCCATAGTAGCAGCATTGGTATTGGACTAAAGACCATAGCAATTTTATCACAATTTACCAATGGACCTGAAGCAACTTTATACCTTCTCAAGACCTCAAGTAAACTATGGTTAGCAGCAAGTGTGGATGAGCAAAAGATGAGGCTATCATCTACAAAAAGTAAATGGTTAACCTTAAGAGCCCCATGACATACTTGTATCCCAGACAATGCATTTGTGGCTTTTGCTTTCTTTGGTAGTCCACTTAGCCCCTCTGTACACATAAAGAAGAGATAAGGAGAGATGACATCTCCTTGTCTCAAACCTCGAGAATGAGTGATATGCCCAGTAAG
Source organism: Platycarya longipes (assembly GCA_036559045.1). Taxonomy (NCBI): domain Eukaryota; kingdom Viridiplantae; phylum Streptophyta; class Magnoliopsida; order Fagales; family Juglandaceae; genus Platycarya; species Platycarya longipes. The sequence continues at coordinate 9,789,293 of CM071797.1, read as the reverse complement.
TACCCATTGACCAGAATAGAAAAGCTAGCACTTGTTAATTAGATGAATGTATGCGATATAAGACTTCTATAAGTTTATTTTATTAATATTGACTGCATGTCATTCTAACAAATTATTAACTACATAATATTTGGAGCATTCAAAACGCATGAAGATAATGGAACAGAAAATCAAAAAGTTAGCTGAGTAGATCCGAATGGAAGAGGAGCAACATGATCTTGGAAAAATTTAAATTCTGTGTTTTTGATTTATAGATATTTGTTAGTTTGGATTTTAGTTGGCTGCCCTCTATTTGTCATTTTGAGTTTCAAATGTTTGTTTGTTTGAAATTCAAGTGCTTTTGATCCCGTAGGCTAACCTCGGGTTGTATCATGAATAGATCATGATGTATATGATCAAAACAATGAATGAGAAAAGCTTTTCCATCCTATCTAGTGTTAAATTCTATATGGTATCAGACTAGTAGACCAACTTCACTCACGCTCCTCTTTCACAATGTTTGCCTTTCACAAACAGTAAAAAGTCATTTCATCTCTACTTTATCTATAAATTTTAAAACTCATCCCAATAATTTTTTACATAAACAGTGTTTAAACAGTATAAAGTACATATTTCATCTCATCAAAAAGTCAAGTAGGACTATGGGTGTCAAATCTTGTCAACGGGTCGTGTTTGTGTCGTGTCAAGACATGTATATTATACTATATAGGTCAACCCTAACCCGACCCGTTAAACTTATCGTGTCAAAATTTCAAACCCTAACACGACCCGTTAACATAACGTATCGTGTCGTGTCAACCCATTATGACCCATTAGTGAATATTACGAAATAAATTAATACGATAAAATATTATACATTTCAACCTGTTTATGTAAATGTGTTGAATATGCTCGAAATTAACCCGTTTGACTTAATTAAACTTAGCATAATTTTATACAAATGTTTAAATCATAATATTTATAAAAATTATAATACTAACTACAAATATAAATTACAATCTAAACAAGAAAAATATAAAAAAATTAAGATTCTAACAATTTTACTTTTAAATGTAAATGTATACTTGTAATTTTAATTTTCTTAACGTGTCATAGCGGGTTAAAACAAATTGACCCGCTATCAACCCGTTAAGCAATCGTGTCATAACGGTTCAACCCGTTTTGACCCGAAACCTATTGAGACTAAACCCTAACCCACTATTATCGTGTTGTGTTTGTGTTGGGTTAACAGGTCGTGTAACATATTGCCACCCATAAGTAAAACCGCCTATTTACCAAATCCCGAAAAATCAAAACTATCTTATTTCGCTATCAAAACATACACCTTTTTACAAATTGATTATTCTCATCTCATCTTAATTGTATAACCAAATAGATCTTAATATGTACACAAATGTCAATTTACTCAAATTATTTATTGATTTTTGTTTTTATTTATAAGAATTTATTTAACGAAAAAGAACATAACGGTCCTTAAAATTAAGTTATACACGTAACAAGCTTTGTGTTAGCAAAATCTCTTGAGGCTCAAATATTTCCATTATACTAACGTCTTGATGGGTAAATCACGGAATTAAGTTCTAGCAACCTTAATTAATATACTTCAAATTTATTTCAGTTGTCAACAATCGTGAATTGTTCTAATTGTGAGATTTTAAGTTTTTGTGTATTTTTACGTATTGCTTTTATTCTTATTGTTGGCTATTTAATTTATTTTAATATATTTATTTGTGATTTATCTTATTTATTATTTGTGGTTTATTTATCTCTTTTTAGTTGATTAATATTATTGTTGTTTTATTTATTATGATTATTGGTGGCTTGTGAGATCTCTAATTTTAGTATTTTGAGTTATTTTATTTAATTATTATTATTGGTTATTTCATTTGAATTGTTATCGTTATTATTTTTGGTTTAATTGTTTTAGTTTTATGATTCTTTAATTTGTTTTGTTTTCTTTTATTTCAATGAGTATTTTACTTTGTTGGGCCCTTTTAGATTAGTTCTTTTATTTTAATTTATTAAATTACTGGTCTTATTATTTAATTCTATTTCATATTGTGGTATCTTAATTTAAATTATTGAATCTTTTCCCTCTATCTTAATTTTGAGTTTAAGCTTTTTGTGGAGCGCTTTTATTTGGATTATTATTTGGTTACTTTATTTTATTTTATTATTTTATGTTATTTTATTTTTATTAAGTTATATTTTGGATTTTTAATTATTTATTTCTTTATATTGTGCTTTTAATGTGTTGCTTTTTCTTTGATTTATTCATTTTCGAATTGGGCTTATCCTTTGGTGTGTTTATTTGTTTCTTGTGGATTGTTTGTGTGCGCGTCGGGCCGTGTGTGAGGGCTGTCGAAGGCTCAGCCCGAGACTAGCAACCCAGCCCCCCCTTAAATGTTAAATGGCATAGTTTTATGCCCCAAGGATAAAACCCTTATTTCCTCTTCTTCTTCTTTCTTTTTCCCTTTCTTCTTATGCGCATCACCCCCTCTGGTTCTCTTCTTCTCCTTTTTTCTTTCTTCTCTTCCTCTTCTCCATGTTGAAGCTTGCATCCGCCTCCCACCTTAGCCATCTACATCGTAGCCCATGTCGCTCATCGCCTCAATTTTGTGGTGTGACATTGTCGCCGTTGCTGAGGACCATTGAGTCCCATCGTATGCTGTTGCTATGAGCCATCACTGCACCCCTCCAAGTTTTCGTCTTCTTGCTTCATCCCGCAAGTATTTCCCTCTCTCTCTCTCTCTCTCTCTCTCTCTCTCTCTCCCTCGTGCGTGCATGCTTCTTGTTGTTACTGTACGTCGTCATTTTGGTGAGATGTGGTCGTTGTCCTCTATACCTTGACCTAAGTTACCATCGATAAGCTTTTTCCATCCTCTGATTTCTCTATTTCTCGCGCTTTACATTGCTAGCATACACTACCTCGCTAGTATCAAAATCCCCATTTTGAGGGTTACGTTGCCTTTGAGCTAAACCCATTATACCCTTTGAAAAAGTCCACAACTAAGCCCCATTTCCTCCCTCTCAATCTTTGCCACTTCCCCTCTTGGAACTACCCAAAAAGAAATCGGATCTCTCTCTCTCTCTCTTTTAGGGTTTCAAATCACTGCCAACCACTACTTTTTACCATGAATTTCCCTTCCTCAACGTGTGTCCAGATTTGTCCCTGTCACCATGCCCCATCTCCGCCATTGCCATCGATGTTCTACTCGGATTTGCTACTGTCAACTGTGCACATCCACTACTGTCGCCTTGCACCGCCATTGCTTCGTCACTGTCCTGCCACATTTTGCATCACCATTGGTGAGTATTTTGCTAACGATTTTGTGCTTGTCCTAGTTGAGGCGTGCACACTCATTTGATTGCAGGACAGCGTAAACCAGTGCGTGTTCAAGGATCCGTGTTTGCTTATTTGTACTGTAAGTAATCTTCAAATGCATTTTAGGGTTTAAAATAATATTTATGCATTAATATCTTATATTACCTGTCGAACCTAATGGAGTGTTGGAATCTGTTGGAGTTTGGTTAGTTAGGCCGGAGGCCGATAATGGAGGATGGGCAAAAGCGTGTTGTTGGTTGTGAAACTGTTTGTGAAATTATTTGAGAAACTATATTTGTGAAACTGTATTTGTAAAACTGTGGTTGTGGAGTTATGTTGGTGCTTGCTGTGGTATTATACATCTATCTGTTAAGTAGTCTGCCATATCATCCAAGACCTGGTTGTCATATATACACACTTTTATTTAATTGCTTGGATTATTTCATTGTGCTGTGATGTCATGCTTTGTGCTTGAAAATTTGGGTGTCTCAACCTAATTCATATATGCGAGTGCGTGGGTGTCTCAACCTAATTCGGAATTGGGTGATGTGTGTCCCCTGGGTTATCGTGGGGTGACAATGGGACCGGATGAGATGGTGACACTCTCGTGCCGACTGCATGACCCCTCTACTGGTGGGAGCTAAAGGATTCCTGGTCATGGCACTCGCCGGGCACGAAATTAGGCATCGCTTGTTACGAAGTCACATGTACGGTCATTATCCGTAGTGTGACGAAGGGAGCCAATGTATGCAGATGGTCCTCTGGGATGACCATGATGCATGCATAATAAAATGATTGTATGGATTGTGTGGATCACAACCCCAAGTCGAGATGGAGTATTATCTCGGTGGAGCTCCTCTGGTCACTCGAGAGTGTAATACATTGATGTAACGTCCTCTGGGTTATCGTCGGGCGATAGTTGGGTCCGTCAAGATGGTAACGCTCTTGACCTGACCTGTGGCCCCTCTAACGATGGGGGTTAGAGGATGCCCAATCAAGGTACGTGCTAGGCGCGGAGCTGAGTATTGCTCATTACGAAATCGCATGCACGGTCGTCACCCGTGGTGTGATGAAGAGAGATCGTGGTATGCACTTAATGATTGGTTTTTGTTGTAGGCCAAAAACTAAGTTTTTGGCATGTATGAATTAACTTGTCCTTTTTAAAGAAAATGATGGATTTGTTCTTGCATGTTCTTTTGTATGGCTATGGACGTGGTGGTTGCTTTCGGGAAAAAGGAGTGGTTATATCTTTCGTGTCTTATTGTATGTTGTGGAATGTGTTGATTATTTAAATGTATTTTAAACTCTTTGTTGATATTGGTTGCTTACTTGCTAAGATTTCATAATCTTATGTGGTGTTTCTACCTGCGGTTCTGTTTCATAGAACCGTAGATTTATTGCAGAGGTCGAGTTTGAGTGTTGGACTGACTTCACCTGAGAAGTGAAAATTTGGAGTATTGCAGATCGATGTGATTTGAGGGTTTGTCTTCACTTTACTTTATTAGTTGAATAATTGTAATAATTTTGTAAAGACTTTTTGATTGGGTTATAAATTTGAATTTTTTGGTACTAGTTTGAATACCTTTTTATTTTTTATCTGTGATATTTTATGTTACACACATTATTTGTTTGCACACACTTTTACTAGGCAATGGGATGTGTGACCCGTATAGTCATCATCCGAATATCTCGACTTCCACGTAGTTACATGTGGGAGTTGGGGCGCCACACTAACAGTTCAATGAGGGGAGGAAAGTGCGCACTTTGCGAAATGCTTACACGATCAACTTCACAAAGAAAGATGTCCAATAGATAATTGTCATTTCTTTTCAATTGTAGAAACTTATTGTCGGCAAAAACTTATAGGGAATCCTAATATCTACTTCGAGGTATGGTGTGCATAGGGCGGTTGTAGTAAAGCTTGGGCGATCAATTTATATGCAGCCTCTGTGAAGTGCAGGCCATATCAACTCACATATTGCGAAGGGTCAACACAAGCACTCACCCATGGATTCCCGCATGCCGCCAATGTGTTGTAATTATACGGCCCTCCTCCTCCACAGCATGCCATCAATGTTTTTTTAAATCCTGTAATGTATGTGACATGTGTAGCAAAAAATTAGACATTTTAATAGATTCTGCGCCCATTAATCTTTAATAAACATACAAAATAACCTAAATTATAAGAAACCCAAGTTACCAAATTGACACCAAACAGAATAGCGATTATTCTGCAGGCTAGTTTCAACAGATGAATTCAAAGGGAAGAACACAAGAAATTCACCCAAAATATAGAGAATACGTCTCTAAGAAAAAAACTAAATATTACCAAATGAAAAACTGTCGAAAATCAGTCCACAAGCTGGACTGTATAGCTAACATTTGTCTGTAACTAAATTTTACCAAAAATGGCAAAATCTCGAAAATAACGTAAAATTGAAATTCAAAATCAAATAAGCAATCTGCGAAAAATCCGGCCCAAATCGGGTTTAAAATCACATCATAACTGACAAACGAAATATTATCAAAAATAATAAAAAATAACTAAAAATAATGATTCGGAAGGGAAAATAGAGGAATTTGAGGTAAAAAAAAATACATGGAGCCATGCTCGATATGGACAGCGTGCGCGTCGAAAAGAGCTTTCTGAATTGAGATCTTATGTGCGATTCTGATACCCGTAGCCAAAGTTATAGCCAAAAGACTGAAACGCACCCACAAGTCCCCCAATTAGAAAGAGATCACGATCACTTCTGGCCTTTACGCTGATCTACCAATTCATGGTACCTCAGCGCCATCAACGTGTAATCAGACAACTCAATATCATCTGTCTCGGATCCTCCTGCATCACAAATTGGCTTGGAGAACTATAAAAATGCATTGCGGCATTGTAATAGTCCGCATAGATGATGTTGATTTGAGGATGTTGGGCCTGAATTCTACTCAGTTCTTTCTAAAGTTGGTCATTGTGGTACTCAGCAAACTCGTTTAACCAATTTAGACAGCCGGTTGAAGGGTCATATTTTTCCTCATCAGCAGTCTCATTATAATATGTTAGGTAGGTTGCAGAGCACCCAATTGGTGGGTTCCCAGGAACCATGAGAGTCACTGCCCCAAGATCAATCAACTCCTAATTAATTCAACAAGTTTAGATCATGAAAGAAAAAAGTTGTGTAAACAATACATGAAAATTGCTTATTTCTAACAGTTATTTCTAGCAAAATGATTATTTCTTGTTAAAATAAGTATGTTTTCATCGTAAATAATAATTCTCGTTGTAAATAATTCATCACAAATGTCTGTTTTTTTCTTGTTGTGAAAGTGGGATATATCCATATTCCATACTGGGTTTGTCGATTAAAGTCATGTTTCCTTTCCATGTTTTATGGTGGTCTTACAACAGCAATGATCATAAAAAGATATTATATAAGTGCAGAAATCAATATATCAATTAAGCAAGCACATATAATAAGATCTTACATAGATGGCTGTAGCGATCGCTTTAATCACTAGTGGCACGAATGTCCGAATCTCTTCTATGCTTCTTTTTAGAAAGAATGGAAAATTGTAGTCGTTATCGCCAATCTCTCCCACGAGAAATAAAGAGGATCTAATTCCAAACATTTTATTGCAGCACTCTGTAAATAACCATAGCATTAAATATTGTTAGAGAAGCATCTGAGTGCTTAAAAAACTCCTAGCTAAGGAAAATGAGTTGTTACAATTACCAAATTCCATCCGTTGATTAGCAGAAGTGTTGTGTATTGCGCTAGATATCAACTTTTTAAGTTATTTTATTTAGGTAATTTACTTCTGAGTACCTTACCATAAATATATGTGCTCCCTAGCTAGAAGGTACGCAAAATGTAATTGAACAAACACCAGAAAGACAACAGGAGTTTTATCAAACTTGTAAAAACTACTAAACATCTTATCCATCGAAAGATCCCAAAATCAAAAGTTTTGGTGACAGGGGATAATGGATCATTAACAACGGATTCCAATATGGAACGATGAGCATTAGCACCTCCAGCGAAATCATCGTCTACTGAAAAGTTTAAATTAGAACACATCTTAGTGATCCGAGGCACCTGCTCTTGCAAAACTCTGTGGGGATAGTGAGTCGGATGTATATGATAGATGGTACTATTTCATTTGAGAAAACTACAAGATGCAATATCATATTCCAACTCCAGATGATTATGGTCTGAGCTATTTTTAGGAAGCTCATGAATTTCATTTATTCTTTCATGATCGGTGTTGGATGTTAAAGTATCTAGTGCAACCTCATCATACTTCAATAGGACCGAAATCAAGATTTTTTGTTTGGGAGGCTGATCGACAAAGTGTGTGGTACGTGTGAGTTTTAAAGGGACGCTCATCAGTGATAGAAGTGTTACATTCTGTTGTTACCGAACTCTCTAAACATATATTACTCTCCAAGTTGTCTACGTCTTTCTTCTTAAAAAAAAAAGAATAAATTGTTCTTAGATTGCTCATATTTTTCTATAATTCAAGAAATATTTATCGATTAAGAATAAACCTGAGAAGTTTCCAATAAGTAATAATATAGTGATGTTAGATCTTTAACGAACTATATATGAAGATTATACAAATTAGAGTGAGACTATATAAGTGAGTATAATCAATTAATTTTAACAATCATATAAATTTATAATCAATTTTTTAGTTAGAGTTAGACTGTTAGAGTAGACGAGTTGAAATTTGGATCTCAATGGAGTTAAAGTTAGAATAGAACTTTTTTTTGGGGGGGGGGGAGGATTTTTTTTTTAATCTAAGGGGTAATTTTAAAGATATATTTAAAAAAAATTATATATATATCTCTATATACTAGATGAATGTTTAGAATAACTATATAATTTGTAACTATGCACCTAGGGCTGCAAACGAACAGAGCTGCTCGTGAACAATTTGAGCTCGACTTGTATAAACTCGATTCGAACTCGATTTGTTTAATAAATGAGTTGTTCGTGAGTACTAATATTGGTTCGAATATTAAACGAGCTAAACTCGTATAATCTCGACTCGACTCGGTTTGTGTTTGTGAACAAGATTCGTATAAACTCGATTCGACTCGTTTTGAGCTCTTAACAATATTCGTAATATTTCTATATACATATATATAATCTTGCATATATTTTTTTATTATATATATTTTCTATGTTATATATATTATTTTTAAACTTTATATAAGTAATATATTTTGTTACTTTATGTAAAAGTAATATTTTATTTTTTTACAATAATAATGTATTAAGTTCACAAAAAATTATTGAGTCAAATATTTATAAAGAGTAAGAAACTCGAGTAATTCACTACAAGAAAATATAGCAGTTGGGGCTATATTCATTTCCGGTGACACATAATTTTGTGACAAAAAGTCACTTTGTCATTTTCGGTTTTCGTTTATGTCAATTACTAAAACCGCCGGAAGCAAACCCAAATTAAATCCCAAGCGCGCCTGATTTTCCATTCCCCCAACCCAATCCCGCGTCCGCGACATTTTTCCATTCCCTCAACCCAACCCCGCGTCCGCAACATATTCTCTCCCTCTGCCTGATCTCCCTCTCCCTCCCCCCCGACCCCCCGCCCTTTTTCTTCACTCTTTGCTTCACACGGTTTACCATTGCCAGCGCCGCCTTAATCTGGCTCTCTTCCCGCCATTAGATTTTCCATTTCAGTTTCGTCGAAGCTCCTCTGTCAAATTTAAACAAGGCACCGTGCGTTCTACTGTTAATTGCTTTCAAATTTCTGGTACGTGTGCCGCAACTCTTATATTATCTTTTCTATTCGTGTTTTTTTTCAATCTTTTAACATGTTAGGGTTGGATTGGATTCTATTTTGGTTGCATTGTAGGGTTTGATTGGTTTCCTGGCACGAATAGGAAAATCTGTTATGAAACAAGTTTGAGAGTTGTACTATGACTGCTGAGGTCATTTTGATGAGTAGTTGCTTCTCACAATTTGACCAAATCAATTTATAAAGTTTCTATTAACTCTGCTGGTCAATATTAAACGGAATGAAATGTACGTTGCTAAACCGTCTAGGAGCTACTTTGGTTGAACCTTGATGAATGCTTGCTATACATTAAACGGAAGGCCGTGTGTTGTTTTGTTTTTACTTATCTATATTATTAAACGGATGGCCGTGTGTTGTTTTGTTTTTGCATTGTATTAAATGTGGATTGTTGTAGTTTGCATGCTTAATTTTGTTTCTTGTTCTTCTTATAATTAGTTCTCTTTTGGATGTATTAATTTATGGTATCAACTAGCGTGCTTCTAATCATGGAAAAACAGAGGAAGGCTTAGCCTTCTCGGACAAAACAGAGCAAGATTTACATATTTTAATACTGGATCTAGAATTGTTTTGAAAATTTTACTGACTTAGTTTTTAAAATAATAATAATTATAAATTGTAACCTAAATCTCACTCACACTCTCCAACTAATGATAATTCATGATAGATCATGCCATGGATGCTGGGCTAGAGTAATATATCACAAAATTTTTGTTTGAAGAGGATTATTTTATGCCTAAAATAATATTTGGCCAGTGAAAAACTTTGGCTAAAAATAATGTAGTTAGATTGAGTCTATTGTATTCAGTTTTTATACCACCTACCAAAATTTAGCTAGTTTGATTCAATTATTAGTGTTCTATGTCTTTGATTTCCCAGCTCCTGTATCCTGTTTCAATGAATTTTTTTTCAATTTTTCCACTTCTGTCCTTTGATTAGGTATAGCACCTGATGAGGCTACATACTCTTTTGTCTTTCATTCTTCTGCTAGTCTATTAGCACTAAATCAAGACACTTTGATCCATTATTAGACATAAAACAAGTTTTCTGAACAATGCATATATTGCAAGCTCATTGATTACAATGAATGCAAAAACTGGTAGCTTGGTTGATGCCAATCGCGTGTTCAAAGAGATTCGGAACGAAATGTGGTTTTTGTCGGATAGCATTGGTTGCTGCTTGCTAACAACATAACTAATTGATGTACGAGGATTTGAATAATATGATAATTAAAGACTTTGTAAGTGGATCATCTTCATCATCCTTATCCTTATTGCAAGTTAATTAGCTGTATTGGGGATCAAGTATTCGACCTCCTAGAAATCTTTTCTATTGGAGGCACTCTCTGCTTTGATGATGGCTAGCCTTTAGCTTACACAACATGAGGACTAACCACTTTTGATATACCATCTGATTATAATGGCCTTTTACAACCAGAGGACTAACCACATTAATTTTTTTGCAACATCACTTGTCCTTGCACTTGCAAAGTTAATTCTTGTAGTGTACTAAGTTTTTTAAAAAAATTCTGAGGAAAGCAGGGTAGAGATGCTAGTTCTATACAAAGCCGAATAAAATTAATTCTTGTAGATCTAAGCTTATGACACCTATTCTTGGCCTATCACACCCTTAGTGATTGAAAATCCGCATTTAAACACTTTTGGGCTCATACTATTGATTGAATATATTCTTAAAGAACTGGCATAAATTAGAGACTGTTGCGTGCTTCCAACATGAAACAACCCAATATACATTTATATAATGTGTTATTAATTCTGTGTTCTACAATATACATTCTGACACCAACTCTTCTTTTCTTCAATCTAGGAGGATTGAAGTTGACAATAGACAAACTTCTCTACAAACAACTATGTCCATATCCCTTGATAAACTTAATAGATGAGTTATACCATATTTTAGATAAAAAAGAGTAATAATGGAACTGTTTATCAATTATAGATGAAGTCTTTATCATTAAATTTTTAATAAACAAGTAGTCAATCAAAACATTATATTTTATATTACATAGATTTTGTTCATTTCAAGGTTTAGCAGTTGTAGGTGAAGCTTTTATATATATATATATATATATATATATATATCTCAAAGTGGAACTTTATTAATAAAACATCAGTCATTACAAATAAAAATACAACCCAAATAAATAATTTTATTAATCTTCATTGGGTCTGTCAAAGCTACCTCTGGTTTGCTTGTTGCAAACAGCACCTAACTTCCTTCATCTCGCAACACCACACCAATTATAGACCTATATTGATCATTAAATGTAGTCCCATCGACATTAAGCTTTAAGGTACCTAATGGAGGAGGTTGCCACTTTTATGAATACTTTTGTCTAACTCGTGAGGCATCAGCTGCTATATTGTGTTCCTGATATCAAGTACTCAAAGCATGCTCAATAACTTGTTCAGTTGGCAAAGAAATTCCTTCATATATTTTCTGATTTCTTCTAAACTATAGATATTTTCTGATTTCTTCTAAACTATAGACCCTATGTTATTAAAAATAATTTCTCCAACTCTCCCACTAAAAAATTCCAACCTCTGATTTCTAGATTAAGATTCTTTATTACTTTTTATTGAGATTTATGATCTTATCTCATTTTATCATTATAATTTTTTATATATCAAAAGTGGTTTAGTGCAGAATTTCCTTGTTTTATATATACCATCCTCTGGTTGTATGCTTCCACACTCATTAGAGGGTTTAGTGCAGATTTTACTAGGTTTAGTGCAGAAATATTAATATTAATATTAATTTGGGAAAGTATTATATGTGTAGGTTATGGATAAACATATATTGTTAAGAATAACCCACTCACATTTATGTTTTTACTTACTGTTCTTATCAATAAGTACTTTAGCTATGATCTATGTGGCATTGTGCTGCATTTATCCCTTATTAAACAACTTTTCTATCTCTAATTTTTCTTAGATGGACAAAAGTTGGATCACCAAGAAATGAAATTGATGTCTACCTTCAGCCTCTGATAGACGAATTGATTGATCTATGGGATAATGGTGTTGATACATATGATGCAAAGGCTAGAGAGACTTTCCGATTGCATGCAGCATTGCTATGGACAATTAACGATTTTCCTGCTTACGGAAATCTCTCCGAATGGAGCACTAAAGGGAAGATGGCGTGTCCATCGTGTAATGAAGAAACAGATTCCATGTGGTTGACATATAGTCGAAAGCATTTTTATATGAGTCATTGTCGATTCTTGCCACCGAGCCACATTTGGAGAAAGAAAAAGTCTATTTTTAATGGCAGTTCAGAGCATCGTGGTCCACCTACAATGTATACAGGAGAAGATATACTCATTCAAATCCAAGATATTCCTGATGCAAATTTTGGCAAAGCCATAAAGAAAAGAAAGCGTACGATTAAGGAGTTGAATTGGACCAAAAAAAGTATATTCTTTCAATTGTTGTATTGGTCGACTATCAAGATTAGACATAATCTAGATGTAATGCACATTGAGAAGAACATCTGTGACAACATTTTAGGAACTCTAATGAACATCTTTGGCAAAACTAAAGATCATCCTAATGCACGTCGTGATCTTTTCAATCTTAATATAAGAAATGAGTTACACCTTATTCAGAATGGACAACGCATTAGTATGCCATATGCATGTTATACGTTGTATGGAGCTGAGCGAACTGGTTTTTGTAATTGGTTGCGTGATGTCAAATTTCCAGATGGATTCGCTTCGAACATTGCCAGATGTGTTAGTGTAGATGATTGCAAAATCTTGGGGATGAAAAATCATGATTGTCACATTTTCATGCAAAGATTACTTCCTGTTGCAGTTTCTGGATACTTACGCCAAGATGTACGAATGGCACTAACTGAGCTAAGCACTTTTTTCAAAGAATTGTGTGTTAGAACATGTAAGGTTGATGTTTTACAGCGGCTACAAGCTGATATTGCCGTCATCCTTTGCAAGCTTGAGATGATTTTTCCACCAACCTTTTTCGACATAATGGTGCACTTAGCCTACCATTTGCCACGTGAGGCATTGCTTGCAGGGCCAATTCAATATAGGTGGATGTACCTTTTCGAAAGGTATATTGGAAAATTCAAGAGATATGTTAAGAATAAGGCCTACCCGGAAGGTTCAATAGCCGAGGCTTATATCCATGTAGAATACTTGAATTTTTGTTCTATGTATCTTCATGATGTTGAGACTAGATTCAATCCCTCCGAACATAACTTGGACGAAGGAGAAGAAAGTGTGCGAGAGGGACTATCTGTATTTTCACAAAAGGTGCGACCTATGGGTTTTGCATCCCGTCATCGATTAGACGACGACATTTTCAAAAAAGCCAAATGGTATGTTCTGAATAATTGCATAGAGATTGGAGAATATCTTAAGTAAGTGACCAAACTACTTACCAACTTTGTGATTTTCTATTCTCAAAATACCGATTTACGTTGCATCCCCTACATACTACATATACTTATTAACTGGTGTTGGCCTTCTGTCTGGTGAGCATTACATGCAGGTGAGTAAAGAGTATCTCGATGATGTCGATAGTATGCATGCTACAAAATTTCCAGACTGGTTCAAGTCACACCTATGCAAACTCATTTGGAAGTTCGACCTTATTTTCCTTATGAATATGATTGTTTTATACCAAGATATATACTGCTTTTATTTTATGCGGTTCCTTGTTTGAACTTATGATAGATTCAAAGTAGGCGTGCTAATAATCTCAAAGAAGTTTCGGAGGATCTATATGCCCTAGCGTGTGGTCCTGACCCTTGGGTTGCATCTTATTCTGGTTGCATAAACAACGATATAAGATTTCACACAAAAAATCGTGAAGAACATCGTCGCACCCAAAACTCAGGAGTGATGGTCATTAGTGAACAACCAGGATCTGAAAAACTTGAGTTCTTTGGTAGACTAATAGACATTTTGGAAGTTCGTTACATGGGTTGGCGTCGTGTTTACTTACTCAAATATGAATGGTTTGACATCTCTAATTCCAAACGAGGGATACGTGTGGAACGACATCTTACTAGTGTGAATATGTCTCTGACAGCTTATAAGAACGACCATTTTGTTTTGGCATGCTCCTTTATTGAAGATGATGAATCTGATTATAATGACGTTGATGCTTACCAAGAGGACAATTCTAGCAATGCCTACGTGAGTGTCCATGCTGATGACATCCCATTGCAAACAGACATGCATAGGCCTAATGTTGAGCCAGAGCAAATTGATATTGACACGTCGGTAATACAAAGGTCTAATTGGGACCACTTCGAGCAAGATTTTATCAACGACAATATCAGTGAGGATAGTTCTACTCATAGCGTTGAATTGGAGGGTAGCATAGAAGAAGATAGTTTCTCGATGGAGGATGAGATTAACTAACCGTTTGAAAGCTGGTATTCTTTTTAGTTTAATTATCATAGAAAGCTTTTATGTATTTCTCGAGTATAAATATTCTTTTTAGTTTAAGTATCATTTTGTGTAATTTGCCTTGTAAAGTATACTAATATATAAATAATTGTATCTATTTAGTGTGAGTGTAGGGATAATTCCGGTTGGCTAACCTTGGATATGATGATAACTGGAAGAGGTAGAGGTAGAGGTCGAGGTAGCTCTCAAAGCAATAATGTAGTTCGCATGCCCAAAGTAATACCCATTGCTGCCTTAAATGCCCAAGATGATTCAGACTCAAGCTCAGATAACTCAATTGAGCTACCTAATCGTGTCTCGAGGACAGAACCAAATGACATGCCACATGTTGATTTGCCACTAAACACAAACTCATCCGGTATTAATCTAATTTTCATTGACATTGTTTTATATTGTATGTTTCATGTTGATTAATTTGATTTTTCTCATTTATATGATGCTAACATGTCAATTGAAAACATTAGTACCACCTAGTCAAAAGCATGGGCGAGGAGTAGCAAAAAATACAGAGTTTGAAAAGCTACGAAAGTATGGAAAAATACCTCTGAGGATAAAGGACAATGAGACTGCACTTTGTTGTGAAAATGCAACCATTTTTACTACAAGGGTTACATGGTTGGTTAAGCACCATGTGGACTTAAGTCATGCTAGTTGGCACGCCATACCAAATAATGAGAAGGAAGAATTGATTTCACGCATCCAGGTAAAAATACAAGAATTTCATACATGATGAAATAGAGTATTTGTAAAAACTTGTAGTACTAATTATAATTAATTTGTTTGTTCTTAGAATGACTTCATACTTGACTGGGCCAAAAAGAATCATCGAGATACGGTTACAAAGACAATTCGCAAACAGTTTAATCATATTCGATATGATTTACATAAAACCTACCAGCAATACGAGAGTAATGAAGAAGCACTTGTGAATGTGTCACCATTGGTGAAACCAGCCACCTGGGTGAAGTTATGCGCTCGATATTCAAGCGAGGACTTTAAGGTAAGTTGGAAGTCAAATATTTAATTAACATACCATGAAATTTTTTTTAAATAGTTAACTATAATAAATGTTAGGTAGGATGGTAAGCTTCTTGTTATAAAATGATGTTAAAAACATGTTAAACTTGTCAACTTAGACGTTTCTCATGTATATTATGTCCCATGTGAGTGTAGTGGATGTCTAAAAGAAATAAAGGTAATAAAGAGAAACAACAAAATAATCACACAGCCAGACGAAGGTCATTTGTGCGACTAATGGAGATGAGGGTAAGTCAATAGTTTTGATTGTAAGTTTAAGTCTAAGTTGAATATAATTTGCTTGTATTTTGCAGTCTGGGAATGATGAGAGTTTAGTCGACTTTTTTAAAGCAGTGAGGTGGTCGAAAAAGAAAGGCAAATTTGTGACTCCTATTGGGAAAGAGCAATATGTGAATGTAAAAGTAAAATCCCAAAAATTTTATGTGGTATAAATGCATATCTCTTACTAACATGTTTGATTTTCCAATGGTTGAATGGTTGATAGCTGGAGATGGCAGCAAAGATGTTAGAGTTGGAGCCTGAGGAGCGGACTAATGAGGCTGTAGCGACAATCTTTAAGGAAGTTTTGGGTCATAGATCAGGGTATGTAAGGGGGCTCGGTGAGATGGTTATTCCCGAGTCATCTAGACAAGCAACTAATGCCCGAATAGAAGAATCTAGATAAGCAATTGATGCCCGAATAGACGAATTAACTAAATGTGTAAAAAGGTTTGAAAAAACTATCATGCTACTATTAGAGAAACAAGCCAAATACGACGACTTTATAAAGAGATATGAATTAGAAAGTCAAACTCAGGGATTTGCATAGCTAGGTAACTTTCTTGTACAATTCTTTTTGTATCTAGATTGCACTTGTTAGAACTAACAAGTCAATTCCTTTGGCTTTAAAATGAAAAATATTTATTAAGATGCTTTTATTGTGCCATGGACGTTTATTATAAACTACTTTAGGAAGTGACAATTCCTATTTTCTTTTCTAATCTTTTATTTTTTATAATTTCTATTTTATGCTATTTCTAAGTAGCAAACATGTTTAAGTAATTTTTGCTGATTCAAAACTGTGTTCCTTTTTCCATTTTTAGATGTAATTTCTTTCTTATGCTCAAATATGATATAAATATATATATATATATATCTTTTTAGTTCATTGTAAGAAAGTAGAAGAAAATTAAAAGATAAACTAAATCTGTTTGGTTGAAGTTAGAACATACAAATTAGAACATATTTGTGAGATATGTGTATGTACTTGCATATTATTTGTGATATGGATATCGTGAATATTGTTATGAATTGATTTATTAAGTCTGACATTCTGATTAATCAATTCTTGATCTTACCTTAAAGCCAAAAATTATCCAAATAATAAAGGCTATTGATCAAATCATGTGTAGGATCGATCAGGCAGGTATGTTGATCATGTATTAATTGCTATGTCGAGCTAGCTACCAGTAGTACTGGCCGGCAGCTCTTTAGATAATTAGCGTATCAATTCTCATGTATGATATATATATGTAATACATATATATATATATACATGTAGTTCCTTCGTTTCTGCTTCTCGCCTACCGGTTATTGACAACCCTAATGTCAAATTCTTTCTTTTCATTTTTTTTTCTTTTTATAATTTTTTTCACTTTCTCTCTACGCATTTGGGCAGAGCATTATGGTTTCGTAGCTTGACCTACTGTTGTTGATAAATTCTGTGTTCACATGAGTGTCATTGTTTTTATCTTTCCTTTTAGATTCGTTCTTCCCATTACCCAAATTTAGTTAAAAGGGAAACTAAAATTTATGTTTCCCATATATTCTCTTGGAAGCTGTACATAGGATTTGGGTTTTTGTATGTCCTAATGTTAGTCTGAAATAATTCGCTGATGTTAACTTGATTGCTCTCTTCCCGCGTTTTTAATTTACCTTTTCATGATTTTTAGTAATTTAGCTTTTAGGGAATAGGTTTGCAAATTTGACGGTTTTGTTTCCTCCTGTGCAGAATAGAGGTTCTTGGGGATGGGCTTCAACTCTGTTTATCGATGCTTGCAGGAAATATTTCCAATGGTATTAATCTCATTTCTTTAAATAATTGGTATCATAATGAAAGACCAATTTAATTTCATTTTACTCTTTTTTTATAATAATTTTCCGCGTTATTTGATTGTCTTTATTTGTTCCCAGTTTTAAGTCTCATGGTAATTTATTTGTTACTAATCAAAGAAAAATTATGGTATTTGAAGTTTTGATTAATCTGAATGATAAATTGTGATTTAGTTTCATTGTCTATGAGTGAAAAGGAGTGTCTTGTAGTTTATTTGAGCAGCGTTTCCCCCTTGGTAACCAAATATCCTGACACGCTTCACATAGAATTTAAAGCGAATGAGTTTAAGAAAAATCGTCATCATTTATTTATTAAACAAGCTTACATTTAAAATCGTCAACATTTATAAATATCTTCATTCTAAATATGATATTATAAATTAAAATAATGCATTTGAAGTTTTATTAGTACATTATTTTCTTATATAACTGGTCCATCAATTTCTTTACCTGTTTGTAATGATAATGGTTGTATCTTTTTTGCAATTGACTTGATAAAGCCGGGTGCCATTGTAATTCTTCGTAACACAAAGATTGACATGTTTAAGGGGTCTATGAGGCTCTTGACAAATGGGGCCGCATTGAAGTTACTGAACCTGCTAAGTTCGTAGTTCAAGAGGATAACAATCTCTCCCTGGTTGAATATGAGTTGGTGAATGTAGTTGAAGAGTGATTGTGTGAAATCAGCCGTGTGATACTAAAAAGACTGCTTTATAGGTTGGAAGTTTCTCTAGTTTTATCAATCAAGCATAATTTTGAAGCAGCTTGAAGAACAAAATAATTGCACATTAATTTTTTTCTTCTGCAAAAAATATGCTTATATGCATCTTTGTTTCTCATTTACATGATTTGTATTGTTCGAATTCAAATATGTACGTTGAGGATATTTGAATGAAGTTGATGACATGTGTTGGCAAGTAAATATAAATTTCTCCTAATTTAGCATTTTTTAATTTATTACTAAGCAAGTAACTATCATAAAAGAGATAAATATGAGGAAAAAAAAAACAATCACATACAACAAAGAAAAAAAAAAATTAGCACAAAATTTAATCGGGCAAACCATCAGTTTTGAAACAAGCTTTTTGTGACAGAATTTTTGGTTATTTGCGGCGAAAATTGGTCGCCGCAAACATCTTTTCTTGGCTCATTATCAGCGGCTATTCCTTGGCGACAAAGTTTAGCCGTAACAAAGCAATTCCGGCGATTTTTATACTATTTGCGGCGACTTTTAGTCGCGGGAAATAATCTTATATTTTGTAGTGATTACTCGACTAAGTTTGGCTCGATTTGTTAGAAAATAAAAACAAAGATCGATAAATAACTAGAGCTCATCTTTGATCGGCTCAAATTCGACTCGACTCGATAAACTCTCAGCTCGACTCGAACTCGAACTCGAATTATTTGAGTCCAGCTCGACTCGATTCGTCTCAAACTCATCCTTGCTCGGATCGTTTGCAGCCCTATATGCACCTATATGGTTTCGCCCCTACTCCCTCAAGCCCGAGCTCGGTAGATTATGCACACAACAAATGTTCAAGAAGTATCATTACCAATATGGAAAGAGCACCTATTCCAGATCCTGAGAGCGAGCCTCCAGACAACAAGCCGTAATTAAGGCAAACAATAATGAATAATTATGGATTGTACAATATCTGCTATATAATATAATTTTGTAATCCCTTGAATTCGTCAGATCAATCTTATTTATTTTAATTGTATATTTTGCAATCTTGTATAGAAAATAACGTGTATTTTTCAAGATTATATCATTTGATTTTTTTTATTAACTTATACTACCTATATAATGAATACACAACATACTAGTTTGTTGTGTTGGCCAAAACCATTTTTCTACAACTCTGTTCGTTGGAAACATCGACCGCCTTAGTTTTTGTTCGATTGTCAAGATCATTATCAGATTCTGATCTAATGGTGTAGAGTTCATCCATGTAATCTTTTTAAAATGAGAAATACTTTAATCATAAAGTAATTATATAAAATAATTTTATAAATTAATATAATTTAATATGATTTATCATATTATAAAATTATTATTTTATAAAATAGATCTAATAAATAAAATAAAATAAAATAAATATATAAAATTATTTTAGAATCTTCACATGTTCGGTTTGTTGTACTTGTGTTCATCCATGGTGTAAAGTTCATTTATGTCAGTAGGAATCTTCTTTTAAAATTTCACATGTGAGGTTTAGTTGTACTTGTGTTCAAACTCAATGGTAAAAGGAAAAGACAAAAGAAAAAGTCACGTGAGCGGGCTGGGTTATAAACAGGTAGTTGATTAAAAGGTAAGGTATCATTGTAACTTATTTTAGGAAAATGACAGTATAATTATTAAATTAGGCTCATCAAATATGGCTATTTATATATTTTTTAGATTTTTAATAGTTAATTAAATAATTATTAGTGAATTTATATTTCTTTAATAATAAAAAATATTTTAAAAATATGTAAATAAAAATAAAAGACTCATTTATACTAATATGCACGTTTAATAGACATATTTCGTAATCACCCAAACATTATCCTTATTTTTATAATTATGTTTTGTATTGCTTGTAATGAAGCAACACGGTGAAAATAAATAATTTTATAATAAAAACAATCTTGCTATGTGCCACGTGGTAGGTACCAACTTTTCTTTTTCGGAATAAATAAAAGGTAAATGATAAGTTTACAATTTTTTTATCATTATTTTGTTACTTATAGTATATTTTTATTTTTTCTGTTTTTAAGTATTTTTTTTTATTTTTAATTATTAAGAAAAAATTTAAAAATTATATAACTTTATTGATAATTATTTTCTTAATTATTAAGTAAAAGATATTGTTTAAAAAAATTAAAAAGAGTAGTAAGACTTGATTACTCATAAATAAATGTATGAGAATGAGGCTTACAAACAAACAAACAAACAAACAAAAAAAAAAATGTATGAGATTGAGAATTTGAGATACCCGTTTCGAAGGGTGTTTTAAGAGGGGAAGTTGCAACATATAAGAAAAAAGACGAAACAGCTAGGAAACTTACTTGAAGATGCGTTGCACAGATATGGCATAATTTCCTTGAACCAATCCAATTGAACTCGTAAAGGGTAGTTGGTGCCCATGTCATAGATTCCCCTTTCTATAAAAAAAAGTCACGTCCAGTGCTGTTGCTCCCGCTACAGCAAAATTCACACCCTGATCTTCAACAGTACTATTAAAAGTACTCCCATTCTTAATCCCAAGGTACGGCTGTACCAATGGCAGTCCAAGAGACTCGGCTGACCATCAAAGAAACGAAACAAAACAAATGAACAATACATATGTTGCATGCAGCGAGGAGGGAGCTCATGATTATGGATGCGTACCGATGAAGTCTATGACAAGACGGCCATCGGAATAACGGCCAGTGGGTCGATTAAAGTAGGTCTCGCCATAGGGAGGGAAGAGGGACTTGGCAGACCGACTGATGAGGTATATGTTTCCGGTGTCGGCGAGTGAGTCTCCGAAGCCAAAGACTGACGAGTATGGTTGTCCGACCACGACGGTAATGGTGGCTAACAAAAGGAAGGGTTTGATGAATAATAGTTTAGAGGACAACATTGAGACCAGAGTGAAAATCGGGTATGTTCTGTCTTCTCTTTTGTTTTTGTTTTTGCCTTTTTCATGAGTAAAAGCGTCGGTTCTCACTGAAAAAGAGGTAGGCCTATGTTAAATCTATGGTGCAATTACAATATGTCTCAAGTAGGGTCTACTTTTTTTATAAAAAATTTGCATATAAATTAAGAGCACTCTATTAGAATAATTAAAAAAAAAAATTTAAAAATTATATTTTTTACGCAACTTTTTTAAAAAATTAGCCATATTTAATCATAAACTATTAAAAAATTATTGAAAGACAAATTTAATTTTACTATTTATTTTTAAAAATAAAGTATATTTTTTAACTTTTTCAATAATTTTTTTAATAACTTTTGATTAAATATGATTAAATTTTTGAAGAAATTATACAAAAAAATATAATTTTAAAGAAAAATTTTAACTTTTCTATTGTATTGAGAGTGCTCTAATGTTTATGAACTAATTTTCATAATAAAATATTCACGTGTCTTCGCGGGCGCACCCGAATGTTGAGGTTGGTAGGCAGGGGTTGCTAGTTTGAACTCTGAACATTAGTTTATGAATTTCATTATAGCCCCAAATGATTCAATGCTAATTGTATGCAGCATTAGAACTAGAAACAAAGCCTTTATTAATGTTACAACAGAAATCAGGATCCAGCAACAGGTTTGGTGGAAGGTTCTTTCAAATCAAGCAAGCCTGATCTCTTCTCTTATTTGTAGTTCTACCAGGCTGCTGCCACATGTCCTGGCTTGAACCAGATGTCAGGATACCAACTTCAGATCGAGAAAGAAATCATCCAAACACCCAATTCTTGTTTATTTATTGAGGATTTGGAGGGCGGCTGTTTGCTGCAGAAACTCGGGATCCCCACTCCAGCAGCTCTTTGCTGGTATCATCCTTGTGCACGAATACTTCAATGAAACATAAAGAATCCTTTTGGGCTCCAGTCGCAGTTGCAATCGCTTCTGTCAGTTCACTCTCTGTTTTTACCTTGGCAGTCCAGCATTTGCCTTGGCCATTGTGGATGGCATCAACAAGGCCAGTGTAGTCCCAGTTCTTAATCACATTGTATGGGCCATCATGAATCTCTACTTCAATTGTATAACCTCCATTATTGATTAGGAATATAATGGTCCTTTGTCCACATCGAATCATCGTTGAAATGTCCTGAGCTGTAACCTGCAATATAAATGAAAAACTCTTTCAATTTCCAAGCTCTATATCCCAAAAAAATAGAAATCCCATAGGCATAGCAAGATTTGTCCCAAACCTGGAAACTTCCATCGCCAATACAAGCAATCACTCGCTTTTTTTTGGCAGCCTGCGCATATCCAAGAGTGGCACCGACTGACCAGCCAATAGATCCATACTGCATCTGAAATTCGTACCTAAATGCAGTCGAAATAAAACACTGGTACCCGGCTGATTTCTGACAAACATGTCATATGCAGTAGTTATGAAGGAATAAGGAGTTCCAACGAAGACCCCTGGCTTACCCACAGTTCTCAGGGAGGCGGAGCTTCTGGCAATTGAACCATGAGTCTCCAGTCTCAGCTATAACTGCAGTGTCTCCATCAAGCATCTCCTGTTTAATCAATAAGTGAACTGATAAAAAACGGCAGAATACTTTGACAAAGAAATGGGAAATTAGGCATCCAGACTCGATTATGGAGTACTACTAAGATTGTGTTTAGTGCTCAAAATAACAACCACATGATATCATAAACCTTAACAAACTATTAGAACCAATATAAAAACATGAATTATAATTGGCGATACTCGTGTCGTACCTGAATGTGCTTGAAAAGAATATTAACCCTTAAAGGCTCATCTTTCACAGATTTTAAAGGGACGCCTGGTGGCACAAAGATCCGGCGGTAATTCTCAAGAGCAGTGCTGTTTCCCTTGAGCTTTTTGGCCAATGCACGCAAGAAATCAGCCATGTAAACACAGCCAAAAGTGGGACCATTGGCAATTGTCACCCCATTAGGCTGCACCATTATTGTTTTCTCCTTCTTGATCAAAAGGGAGTAGCCAACAGAGCTGTAATCATTAAAGATGGCGCCGACAAAAACATAAGCATCGGCAGACTCCACAATCTCCCCAACAAAGCTGGTGCTGACAGCACCCCAATATGTCCCAATGAAGTGGTGATGGTGCTCTGGAACTAGTCCCTTACCTGAGGGCATAACTGCTATTGGATACCCGCTCGCATCTGCAAGCTCTACAAAGGCTTTTTGCGCCTTTGCTACCCTTAACTTGGGCCCTCCCACAATTACAGGCTTCACAGCTTTATTCAAAAACTCAGCTGTGGCTTCCACTGCTGCTTCCAATGCTAACTCATTGCTGACCCTGCATCAAGACTGTGGCCATCAGGAGCGATCACTTCAATAATGTATAACAAAAATCCAATGACTGTAAGGAACTAAAAACCTCTCTTCACACTTTATTCCTTCAAAAATGGGCAATTGGGCAAAATTAGAGGACATAGTTTGAAATTGAGTTTCTAAAATCCCATGTGGCTCGACGAAAGTACATATCTAGTCCACATACTTGCCATGAGCAATGAGATGGGAATCACTGCAAAAGTAATGGCTATGAAGAGATGAGTAGTGAGAGTCGAGACCAGGGACGGACCCAGAATTTTATGTTTGGGGGGCGATCGATAAAGTGTATAGTGCATGTAAATTTTAGAAGGATGGTCATCAGTGATAGAAGTATTATGCTCTGTTGTTACCGAGCTCTCTAAAAATATATTAGTCTTCGAATTGTCTACGTCTTTTTTAAAAAAAAAAAAACCAATTGTATTTAAGTACTTGCTTATATTTTTCTATGATTTAAGAAAAATTTATAGATCAAGAATAAATTTGAGAACTTTCTAATAAGTAATAATGTAACGCTATTAAATTTTTAACAAACTATATCTCACAATCATACAAGTTAGAGTAAAATTAAATAAGTGAGTATAATCAATTAATTTTACAATCATATAAATTTATAATCAATTTTTTTGCTAGAATTAGACGGTTAGAATAACTGCGAGATTACATGAATTAAAATTTGGGTTTAAATGAAAATAAAAGTTAAAATATAAATAGATGTATATGAAGATTTAGAGAAATAATTTTAGTAAAAAATTGAGGGGGAGTAATTTAAAAAAAAAAAAAATTAAGAGAGAATTTTAATTTTATATAAAGATTAAATATATTTATATTAGAGTTACTGTTTTTGAAAAAGTCTTTTTTTGTTGGGGGGGGGGGTGTGTTGGCAGTAGCCCCCCAAAAATGAACATGGGTCCGCCTCGACTCGAGACTATGTTTCGAATATGTCAAAACGTGCGGGAACTCATGATTGGAAGATAATTAATCTTTAAAGTCACGACTTTCACGAGCAAGGCAGATATATAAAACAGCTAGCAAGCAAGGTTATTTCTCTGCTAATAGTCATCTAGGATCAAGCTAACAATGTGTCGGCCAAGTCATGAAACCCCGATATCGGCCCAAGATCAGTCCAGAAAAACTAATGAAAACCCAGAATCTATCAGTGAGAGAGAATCCATACATCGGTGCCAGAAAGAAGGGCACGGGCTCCCGAGCGAAAGTCGGATGAGGAAGACCCGGCAAGTTACAACTGATACTAATATAAACCGGCTTGCTTTCCTTTAATGCAGTCGAAATTGCCGTGTCGATCAGCTCGTGCGCTTCATCCAAGTTATTCACCACTGCCTGCAACATTACACGATATCACCACCCAATAGGCAATATCAGAGTGTATAAAAGTGAATTTCTTTCTCAAGTTACCTGAGCACAAGTGACTGTCTGAAAGCACCTAAGCTCTTGAGAGAAATCGGGCAACCCGATCGTGTGATGGAGAATCCGATTAGTCCCAAAATCGTTGGTGTTGGGCCCACCAACAATACAAATCACCGGCAAATTCTCACTGTAAGCGCCAGCAATAGCGTTGATCACACTGAGCCCACCAACCGTGAAGGTGACAACGCACACGCCCACGCCCTTGGCACGCGCGTACCCGTCGGCGGCGTAACCAGCGTTGAGCTCGTTGCAGCAGCCAATTAGGTTCAGCTCCGGCTCGGCGACCAGGTGGTCCAGAAGGGTCAGGTTGAAGTCGCCAGGGACGGAGAACACGTCCGTGGCGCCGATCTCCACGAGCCGCCTGGCCAGGTGGCGCCCCAACGATCCTGTCGAGTGGGCTGGGTAGACCGGCACGCGAGCCGAGCTGATGTGATTAGCAGCTTCCATGATACTTAACGGACGCTTTGATATGAATTCGGTTTTGGAGTATTTGACTGGTTTCGATGGTGTTAATATTGATTTCGGCAAAAAGACCGGTGCCGGAAAAAGAGTAGCTTTGTGGAAACTAAACTTGGTAGATGTTGTGAGGATGAGAAAGCTCATGCAGAAACAGATGGAGGGAGGGGGGAGATAGATCAGATCAGCACAGAGAGGTCGATTGGTTGCAGGGTCGTCATTTGTATGGTTTTTATATGTGGTTATGTACTGTCTGCTGTGGGTTTCTCGAAATACTGCATTCAGTTCACCAACAAAAGCTGGTTTCTCGATCATGATTCAGAGATCCAACATTTATTAAAATAAATAAATAAATAATTGTTCTAATGAGTTCGGTGTCATGGCCCATGGGCATAGATTCATTAAATATACATCTTAATATACATATTTCTTGTTGACTCGTTTTAACGTTAGACTTGCGGTTGATCCCTATTAAGGAATAAATCACATATTGCCTATGGATAAGGTCTTGAACATGCTTATAAGTAATGTGCAAACCTCTCTCATTTGACTGGTTTTATGAGATGAGTTAGGCCCATGAATTTCTACATGGTATCAGAGCCTGCCACAGGACTAATGTGGGCCCACACTACTTACCGACCAGAAAAATTACTGGCATGCACGTGAGGGAGGATGTTGAGGAATAAATCCCACATTGTCTGTGGACAAGGTCTTGGGCATGCATATAAGCAATGTGCAAACCTCTCTCATTGGACCGGTTTTATGAGATGAGTTAGGCCCATGAATTTCTACAATCCCAATTAATTAGATCGATCTATCATGTGGGTATGTATGTCTGGTTTTGGATTCCTGGTTTGTACGTAGTTTATGTTCAGTTCTGGATGAGTTATTATATATATAGATTCTTAATTAGGCTTTGGAAATAGAGAGCAGGCATGCATGCATGCATGAATGGTTCATTACTAAAATTTGACTTAGGAAACAACTAGGATGCAATTGTAGTTGTACTACATGTCTGAATAACTAATAAAATGCATGCCAAAAGAGTTCGAAAGATAAATCTTGTGCCTTGTTCCATTATATAACGATTGATGACATCATTATTAATGCCTTTCATATCGACCATAATTATATTAATTTGTAAGACATGACAGGGTCGTGAAATAGAACAGAAAATTAAGCGCCGGATGATCATAATCGCAGTAGTACTCTTCGTCTGTTGGAAGGAAAAATGGCCCTTCGTTATGACATGGTGCTTTTTCCGGACTCGAGCGAATGCGCGGAGCTCGCTGCATGGCTACTTTTAGGTGTAGTTTTGACGGTGAATTAATATAAGATGAGATAATATTATTAAATATTATTAAAATAAATATTAAATATTAAATAAAATATTGTTAAATATTTTTTTAATATTATTATTATTATAAAATTTAAAAAATAATACTATAAAAAAATAAATATTTATAATATTTTAATTACAATTAAAAAAATTATTTACGATGAAAACGGACTATTTTTATCATAAATAATCTTTCTGTTTATAATTAAATTATCATAAATATCTTTTTTTTTGTAATATAAATTATTTATTATATTTTATATATATAAAAAAATTATAACGATAAGATATAATAAATAAAACAATTCTAGTATGCAAACGGAATCTAATTACTAATTAAGTACTAGTGTATCTACCACTGTTAATGTCTAAATTACATGTTAAAAAATCTCTTCAGTCTCAATTCAATCAAATCAAATGTGCCTTATTCTTGATCATCTGTCACAAGATTTTTTTGTAAATATATATATATATATATATATAGGATCGGCTTAACCATAAGTTCATTTAGGTTATTACTTAAGATCTCACTTTATATAAGGCTTTCTAAAATAAAAGTATCAAATATTTTCTTTTTTGAGTTTTTTTTTTTAAATAAAAAATCTTCTCATTCAATAAAATTTAAATAATTTTTATATTTTTTAATGTGTACAAGACCTCATAATACTAAGTTTAATATTTAATACAATGAATTATTTATATGTTTAAATAATTTTATTAAGATCATGCTCAATTGAGGTACAAAACTTGTGTTAAGGCCTCATTTCATATAAATTATCTTATTAAATATGTAAATATTTAAATAAAATTTCATTGTTTTCATATAATAATTTATATTTTATTATATTATATATAATTATGAATAACTCACTTAAATTTAGCCTTAATATTGAACCGACCTTGTATGTGTGTATATATATATATATGTATAGTATATGGCATCCCATGCATGTTTGATGATCAATACTGTGTTTGGTTTAGTCTAAAAGCATTGGCATTAGTTTCATGGGCGCCGCTAGCGATCCCAACAATTGGGATCTTGATTGAGTCCCGATTTCAATATTTTTTTTTTAGTTTTTTTTTACATGATTTTTCAGTAAATATTTTTAAATAATGTTATGATTTTTTTATATTTTTAAAAAATATTTTAAGATGTTAAGAAAATCATATAAAAAAAATATGTTTTTTCTTACATGATTTTTTAACATCTTAAAATATTTTTTAAAAATATAAAAAAATCACAACATTATTTAGAAACACTTACTTATAATCAAGTAAAAAAAACTAAAAAAAAAAGAAACCCCCCCCCAAATTAGGAGTCAATCAAGGTCCAAATTGTGGGGGTAAATAGTATTTTCCTTAGTTTCATCAAAGCTGTTTCTTTCAAAATTTGATGAAAAAATATACAAGTTTGATGAAAAGCTAACATTGTAACACATTTACATGTATAATCCCACATTAGATTCATCGTTTAATTCATTAAAATAATAATATATTATATAATTTATGAAACTAACAAATACATTTATAATTTATTAATCCAACAAATATATTAAAAAAGTAATAAAAAATTATTTTGATAGGTGAATAGTAAGTCTTCATATTTGAAAGATGAAATAAAGTTATTGTAGTTCAAAACTTCTTATGCTTGTATTTAATAGATCCAATATAGAAATATTTTAAGTAAATATATCAAATTTGAGTAGAATTTTTCTTGAATGCCGAATGAAAAATAATCTTATATATCTAAGTAACCAGTAGGCGATACTACATTAATATACTGAACCTAGTATATATATATATATATATATCCAATTGTCTCCTAGACGATGAAGGGCCCAATCTACCTCGTGAGAGTATGATTTTTTTTTTTTTTTAATCTTCATACTAGAGTAGCGGATAAAAATTCGAACTAACTAACTAACTAACTATATATATATATATATATATATATATATATATATATTGATTCTAACTTTGCAGTGCTATTACAGAACTAGTTGTTGGACACTCCTAAAATTTCATGAAATTTTATATTATTATCACTAAAATGATGTTAGCAATTATATATGGCACTTCTTTTAAGATAAGTGAAGAAATCAGAGATTCATATGAGAAATGTTTTTAAAAAAATATGCCTTACTTAATTAAAAAATTATATAAAATTACATATTTTAAAACTATATTTAATATAATTATTTCGCTGCAAATACCGCCCAACTTAAGAGAAGAGAGGTGAAAAAACTATGGCTTCAAAACTTGTATTTATAGATCATTAAAACAAGTAAATTCAAAATGGAAAGTGAAAGACGGAAAGGTTTCATTTTGGCTTGAAAGATCATATATACTCTCTATTATGGCGATTTACTCTCTATTATGGCGATTTTAATTTAGATTACTTTCGGATATTGAAGTAACTTCAGATATTTCAGATATTTATGAATAGTAATAAAAAATTGATAATAAAATATTATTGAATAATAGTAAAAAATAATGATTAATAATAAAAAAAATAAGTAAGAAATTATAATAAAATAATAAATAATAATAGAATATTTTGAGAATACTTGAAAATAGTACTCTCACATGTTCTAGATCTGATCAATTATAATTCTATTTAAATCTTTTTGTTCTTCATTATTTATTTATTTTTGTACAGACCTTATTCATAGATCTGAACACCCATTCATTAGATCCAAACAATCTTCTTCTCCAAATCTCGAATTGGCCGAACCATGCAAATGTACAAAGATTAAAAAGTACCCTTAAAAATAGAAAAAAATAATAGATAAAATAGATAATTGATGACAAAAGTAGGGACAATTTTGAAATGAAATTTATCATCCAGAACATCATCGAAATTTATAGCAATATAGAGGATAATTTGGACAGACCAAAAAGAACAAACTATGCAGACCAAAATATTACTATTCATTTTGAAATTGACACTTTTTATATTGAATGCTATTATAAAATTAGAATAAATTATTATTACAAGAGAGTTTATTGTAAGAAAAAATATTTAAAATATTACAATTATGGAGGGGAAGACATGAATGACCTCCTCTCTCGCTCTCCCACATGCTAATATTTTCTACTTCTCAAAGGATGGAGACATATTTTTGAATAATACGTGCTTCTACAGTAATTTTGTATAGTAAATCAAGGCTTATAAATACATCCTCTATCGATCTGTTATGTACACAAGTATCAGAAGTAAGAAGAGAAGAAAACAAAAGAAAAGAAAGAAAGAAAGGAAGAGAGAAAATTTAGTTCTTGAGAAAGAAAAATTTCTAAATATTTTCTCTTGCAATAAATTCTCTTGCAATAGTAGTTTATTCTAATTTTATAACACGTTATTAGTACGACTATTCTACTAATTCTAAAGTTAGTGGTCTTATTCCTCTAGTAAGTTTTCCAATATATTATTTGCAGTCTTTGATATAAATATGAAATATTTTATTAATTAAATCTACATGATTTTATAAATATATTTCTTAGATATACATATTTATTTCATTATTTATATCTGTAGAAAATTGTCAATCTTACAAAATTAGAATTCGTTGCTCTTGACATATTTGAAAAAAATTATTTATCCTGGATTCTTGATGCTGAAATCAATCTGAATGCTGTGAACCTGAGAGAAACAATTAAAAAAGGAAATCAAGCGTCCTTGTAAGACCGTGCTAAAGTAATGATTTTCCTACGCTATCATCTTCATGAAGAATTAAAAACTAAATATCTTACAATAAAATATCTCTTTATTTTGTGGAATAATTTAAGGGAGAGGTATGAACACCAAAAGATTGTCATCCTCATAAAAGCTCGTTATGAATGGTTGCACCTGAGGTTGCAAGATTTTAAAAATGTTAGTGAGTATAATTCCGCACTTTTTAAAATAAGCTCAGTACTAAAATTTTGCGGTGAGAAAATCACCAATGATAATATGCTAGAGAAGACTTATACTACTTTTCATGCCTCAAATATGCTCTTGCAGCAGCAGTATCGAGAGAGAAAGTTCAAGAAATATTCTGAAATTATATCATATCTTCTAGTAGCTGAGCAAAACAATGAGTTTTTATTAAAAAATCACCAGTCATGCCCTACTGACTCAACATCATTCCCCGAAATGAATGGTAATAGGTTTGCATTATTCCCAGAAGCGAATGGTGTATCCTTTTGAAGAAATCGGAGGCGTGGACGTGGTTGGAGAAATTATAGAATTATTGGTCCCAGAAGTGACAACATTAAAAGGATATTAATAATAATATACCGTATCACCATAAGTGGTACAACTCAGAAAGGGGTAAAAGCCACCAAAATAATTCTTCAAAGAGATGTGAAGATGTGTGCCATAAATGTTGTATGACTGGACATTGGTCACGTATCTGTCGTACGGTCAGACACTTAGTAGATTTATATCAAGCATCTATAAAAGAAAAAAATAAAATGGTTGAAACAAATTTAGTAGAACCATCAGATGATTCATTAAAAATAGATATCACTCATCTTGATGTTTCTGAATTTTTTGAAAATCCTGATGGTAGAATTGATCACTTGATTGGAGATGAAAGTGTTCCTCCCAATTAATGTATTTTCTTTATTATTTGTAATAAGAATTTTGTATATTTTGTAGAATCATAAATCACATGGATGAATTTTTTATCTCTGAATTGAATGATAAAGATGTATGTCTGGCTGAAAATACTACAACTCACACAATTTTTAAAGATAAGAAATATTTTCAAAATATAATACTAAGCAAAACCTATGTTCATACCATATCAGGTTTATCAAATCTAATTGAAGGTTCCAGAAGAAGTTATATTGTGTTGCCTAATGGCACCAAATTTTGTATTGATGATGCTCTATTTTCTTCACAATT
This sequence comes from Platycarya longipes, assembly GCA_036559045.1. Lineage (NCBI taxonomy): Eukaryota > Viridiplantae > Streptophyta > Magnoliopsida > Fagales > Juglandaceae > Platycarya > Platycarya longipes. The sequence goes on along the minus strand of CM071797.1, from coordinate 9,757,437 downwards.
TAGAATAAATTTATTAAATTTCAAAGATATACGTCGTAATGATTACCATATTGAAACGACTAATGAAGGCAGTAAATAGTATCTTTTCATTATTAAAATAGTATCGGGCCAGAAGTTCGTATTAGAAAAACTGTCTATTCCTCTTCTGGATTGTATTATACAAATATGAGAACAATTGAATCATATGTGGTAGTACACCAGATGTGCATTGACCTTAAAGTATTTATAACTTGGCATGATCGCCTTGGACATTCGGGATCAATAATGATGAGACGAATCATTGATAATTCACATGGACATCCCTTAAAGAACCAAATTTTTTTTTACCCAATAACTATCCGTGCTCTGCATGTTCCCAAGGTAAGTTGATTATCAGACCATCTCCCTCAAAAGTCGTTGTTGAATCCCAAACATTTTTACAAAGGATTCACGGAGATATATGTTGTCCTATTTATCTATCAAGTGGACCATTTAAATACTTTATGATTTTGATTGATACATCAGGTCAATGGTCACATGTTTGTCTACTTTCCATTAGAAATATTGCATTTGTTAGACTTCTTACTCAGATAATCAAACTACGAGCACAATTTCTTGAGTATCCAATTAAAACTATTCAATTGGATAATGCAGGCGAATTTTCATCTAAAACTTTTGATAACTATTGCATGTTAATAAGAATAGATGTTGAACATCCTGTTGCTTATACACACACTCAAAAAGGTCTAGCTGAATCTTTGATCAAAAGGTTTCAGCTAATCACTAGACCTTTACTTATGAAATCAAAATTACTTGTCTCTGTTTGGGAACATGTTATACTTTTTGCAGCATCATTAATTCGTATTAGATCATCTGCATATCATAAATATTCTCCATTATAGTTTGTATTTGGTCAACAACCAAATATTTTTCATCTTCATACTTTTGGATGTACTGTATATGTTCCAATTTCACCTCTACAACGTACAAAAATGGGCCTTCAACGTAGATTTGAGATATATGTTGGTTTTGATTCTCCATCTATTATTAGATACCTTAAACCACTTATAGGAGATATGTTTAAAATACGTTTTGATGATTATTACTTTGACGAATCTGCTTTTCCATTACTGGGTAATGAAAAATCAGTGCCTGAAGTACGACAAGAAATTATTTGGGATAATAAAATCCTGTCTCAAATTGATCCTCTTACAAATGAATGTAAAGTAGAAGTTCAAATGATTATTCATTTGCAAAATGTTGCAAATCAATTACCGGATGTATTTACAGACACTAAAATAATAGTAAAATCTTATATTCCTGTTGTTAATACTCCAGCTAAGATTGAAGTCCCTGAAGAACAAGTTGTCAAAATAGCAATAAGTGAGTCTAAGATACACCTAAAGCGTGGAAGACTTATTGGTGCAAAAAACAAAATTTCCTGAAAGAAAAAGATACAAAATGAATTTGGTATTCCTGAAGAACCAATACCCACAATACAAGCTACAAATATAGTTGATACTCTTGAAGAGGTCAAATCTTCTATTTCAAAATTTCCTGAAAAGAGACCTCTTGAAGAGGTGTTTAATGAAATATTTTCTTCTGAAAAGGAACATGTACTTGAAAATAATGAGATCTCAATACATTTCATGAGTACTAGAGAAATTCTGGATAGAAATAAAATTGTTGTCAACAACATATTTTCATATAAAATGGTCATTGACATTACCAGAAGTAATGAAAAAAGTGAGTAAAGAACCGTCGAAGAATGTCGACATAGAAATGATTGGCCAAAATGGAAATCAACTATTGAAGCTGAATTAAATACGCTAACAAAATAAGAAGCAATTGGACCTTTTGTCCAAACACCAAAGGGTGTAATGCATTTTAGATATAAATGGGTATTTGTACTAAAACGTAATGAGAAAAATGAAATTGTACGGTACAAAGCACGACTTGTTGCACAAGGTTTCCCGCAAAAACCGGGATTAATTATGAAAAAACATATTCTCCCGTTATGGATGCAATCACATTTATATTTTTTATTAGTTTGGTTGTTACAAAAAGATTAGAAATGCAGTTGATAGATGTGGTCACTGTATATTTATATTGATCCTTAGACCATGACATATATATGAAAATCTCTGAAGGATATAAAATACCTGAAACATCTACAAGTACACATAGAAGTATGTACTCTATCAAAGTTCAAAGATCTTTATATGGATTAAAGCAATCCAGACGCATGTGGTATAATTGGTTAAGCAAATATCTATTGAAAGAAGGATTTGAGAATAATCCTATATGCCCATATGCTTTTATTAAGAAATCAGAATCCGGATGTGTAATTATTGCAGTTTATGTTGATGATTTAAATATTATGGGAACTCCTGAAGAGATCTCAAAAATCGCTACATATTTAAAGAATGAATTTGAAATGAAAGATCTTGGCAAAACAAAACTTTGTCTCTGCCTACAACTCGAGCACTTACCAAATGAAATTTTTATTTATCAATCCATGTATACAGAGAAAGTCCTGAAGCACTTTTATGTGGACAAAACTTATCCCCTGAGTACTCCAATGGTTGTTCGATCATTTGATGTAAAGAATGATCCATTCCGTCCTTGTGAAGACGATGAAGAAATTCTTAATCTTGAAGTACCATATCTTAGTGCAATTAGAGCTTTGATGTATCTTACAAATTGCACTCGGTTTGATATTACATTCTCAGTTAATCTGCTTGCAAGATATAGTTCTGGGTCAACTCGAAAGTATTGAAATGGTATTAAACATGTTCTTCGTTACCTTCATGATATGGTTGATATGATATTATTTTATCAACATGGATCAAGTCTACAATTGATTGGGTATGCAGATGCAGGTTATCTTTCAGATCCACACAGAGGTAGATCTCGAACTGGATATTTATTTACTTATGGAAATACTGCTATATCATGAAGATTTGTTAAGCGGGCACTATCTGCCACCTCTTCAAATCACTCAGAGATCATTGCAATTTATGAAGTCGGAGAGTGTATTTGACTGAGATCAATGATTCAACATATCTAAGAAAAGTGTGGTCTTCCAATGATCAATAATAGCCCAATAATTTTATATAAAGATAATACTACTTGTATCACTCAAATCAGAGGAGGATATATCAAATGTGACACAACAAAACATATTTCACCTAAATTTTTTAAACTCATGAACTTCAAGAGAAAGGTGAAATTGATATCAGGCAGATACGATCAAGTGATAATCTGGCAGATTTATTCACAAAGATATTACCAACTGCAACATTCAAGAAAAATGTGCAGAACATTGGAATGCGAAGACTTAAAGATCTGTCATCATGTGCTTTTCAGGGGGAGTAAATGTCCTGAAAACTTATACTAATTGTAATCTTTTTCCTTTGTTGAGGTTCTGTCCCACTGGGTTTTTCTTTGCAAGATTTTAATGAGGCAAATCTTAAAACACTTGGAGGTACATATGAATATTGTACTTCTTTTCCTTTGCCATTGGTTTTTCTTCCTACTGAATTTTTCCTTGGCAATGTTTTAATGAGGCAGATTCTTTATGGATAATCATTCAAGAGGGAGTGTTACAATTATGGAGAGGGGAGGCATGAATGACCTCCTCCCTCACACTTCTAAAAGGGTGGGGGCATATTTTTGAATAATATGTGCTTGTACAGTCATTTTTTACAGTAAATCAAGGCTTATAAATACAGCCTTTATCGACCTGTTATGTACACAAGTATCAAAAGTAAGAAGAGAAGAAAATAAAATAAAATAAAAGAAAGAAAGAGGAGAGAAAGAAAGAAAGAAAGAAAGAAATGAATAGAGAAAATTCAATTCTTGAGAAATAAATAGTTCTAAATATTTTCTCTTGCAATTAATTCTTTTGCAATAGTAGTTTATTCTAATTTTATAATATAAAACTCTTTATTTCTCAAGAACTGAATTTTCTCTCTTCCTTTTTTTCTTTCTTTCTCTCCTCTTTCTTTCTTTTCTTTTCTTTTCTTCTCTTCTTACTTCTAATACTTGTGTACATAACACATCGATAGAGGCTGTATTTATAAGCCTTGATTTACTGTGCAAAATTACTATACAAGCACGTATTATTCAAAATATGCCCCCACCCTTTTAGAAGTGTGGAACATTAGCATTTTGTTGGGGGGGGAGGTCATTCATGCCTCCCCCTCTATAATTGTAACACTCCCCCTTGAATGATCATCTATAAAAAAATCTACCTCATTAAAATCTTGCCAAGGAAAAATCCAATGGAAAGAAAAACCAATGACGAATGAAAAGGAATACAGTATTCTTATGCACCTCCAAATGCTTTAAAATTGCCTCATTAAAACCTTGCAAAAGAAAATCAATGGGATAAAACCTCAACGAAGGAAAAAGAATACAATCAGTACAAGTTTTCAGGACATTTATTCCCCTTGAAAAGTACATGACGATAGATCTTTAAGTTTTTGCATTCGAATGTTTAACACAATTTTCTTGAATTTCGCAGTTGGTAATGCTTTTGTGAATAAATCTGTCAGATTATCACTTGATCATATCTGCTTAACATCAATTTCACATTTCTCTTGAAGTTTGTGAGTATAAAAGAATTTAGGTGAAATATGTTTGATTCTGTTACCTTTGATATATTCTCCTCTGATTTGAGTGATACAAGCAATATTATTTTCCTATAAAATTGTTGGACTATCATTGATCATTGGAAGACCACACTTTTCTTGAATATATTGAATCATTGATCTCAGTCAAATACACTCTTAACTTGCTTCATGAATTGCAATGATTTTTGACTGATTTGAAGATGTGGTAGATAGTGTCTGCTTGACAGATCTTCATGATATAACAGTATTTCCATAAGTAAATAAATATCCAGTTTGAGATCTACCTCTGTGTGGATCAGAAAGATAACTTACATCTGCATACTCAATCAATTGTGGACTTGATCCATATTGATAAAATAATATCATATCAACCGTACAATGAAGGTAACAAAAAACATGTTTAATATCATTCCAATGCCTTCGAGTTGGTGCAGAACTATATCTTACAAACAGATTAACTGAGAATGTAATATCAGGTCGAGTGCAATTTGCAAGATATATCAAAACTCCAATTGCACTAAGATATGGTACTTCAGGACTAAGAATTTCTTCATCGTCTTCACAAAAACGGAATGGATAATTCTTTAAATCAAGTGATCGAACAACTATTGGAATACTCAGGGGATGAGAGTTGTCCATATAAAAGTGCTTCAGGACTTTCTCTGTATACATGGACTGATGAATAAAAATTTCATTTGACAAATACTCGAGCTGCAGGCCTAGACAAAGTTTTGTTTTGCCAAAATCTTTCATTTCAAATTCATTCTTTAAATATGTAACGGTTTTTTAGATCTCTTCAGAAGTTTCTACAATATTTAAATCATCAACATAAACTGCAATAATGGCACATCCGGATTCTGATTTCTTAATAAAAACATATGGGCATATAGGATTATTCTCAAATCCTTCTTTCAATAGATATTCGCTTAACCGATTATACCACATGCGTCTGGATTGCTTCAACCCATATAAAGATCTTTGAACTTTGATAGAGTACATACTTTTAGGTGTACTTGTAGATGTTTCAGGTATTTTATATCATTTAGATATTTTTATATATATGTCATGGTCTAAAAATCCATATAAATATGCAATGACCACATCTATCAACCGCATCTCTAATCATTTTGTAACAACTAGACTAATAAAAAATCTAAATGTGATTGCATCCATAACAGAGAATATGTTTCTTCATAATTAATCTCAAGTTTCTGCAGGAAACCTTGTACAACAAGTCGTGCTTTGCACTGCACAATTTTATTTTTCTCATTACGTTTTCGTACAAATACCCACTTATATTCAACAGGCATTACACCCTTTGGTGTTTGGACAACAGGTCCAATTACTTCTCGTTTTGCTAGCGTATTTAATTCAAATTCAATAGCTGCTTTCTATTTCGGCCAATCATTTCTACGTCGACATTCTTCGATGGTTCTTGGCTCACTTTCTTCATTACTTTTGATAATGTCAGTGGCCATTTTATATGAAAACATGTTGTCGACAACAGTTTATTTTATCCAAAATTTCTCCAGTACTCATGAAATGTATTGAAATCTCATTATTTTCAGGTACCTGTTCCTCTTAAAGAGAAAACATTTCATGAAACACCTCTTCAGGAGGTCCATTTTCAAGAAATTTTCGAATAAAAGATTTGACCTCTTCAGGAACATCAACTATATTTGTAGCCTGTATTGTGAGTATTGGTTCTTCAGGAATACCAAATTCATTTTGTATCTTTTTCTTCTGGGGAAGTTTGTCTTTTGTACCAATAGGTCTTCCACGTTTCAGGCGTGTCTTAGACTCACCTATTGCTGTTTTGACAATTTGTTGTTCAGGGACTTTAATCCTTACTGGAGCATTAATATCAATAATATAAGATTTTACTACACCTTTAGTGTCTGTAAATACATCCAATAATTGATTTGCAACTTTTTACAAATGAACAATCCTCTTAACTTTTAGTTTACATTCATTTGTAGGAGGATCAAATTGAGACAGCGCTTTATAATCCCAAGTAATTTCTTGTCGTGCTTCAGGTACCGATTTTTCGTTACCCAGTAATGGAAAAGTGGATTCGTCAAAGAGACAATCCTTAAAACGTGCTTTAAACATATCCTCTGTAAGTGATTCAAGGTATCTAATAATAGATGGAAAATCAAAATCAACATATATCTCAAGTCTACGTTGATGGCCTATTTTTGTACACTGTGGAGGTGCAATTAGAACATATACAGCACATTCAAAAGTAAGAAGATGTGAAATATTTAGTTGTTGACCAACTACAAGCTATAATGGAGAATATTTATAATATGCAAATGGTCTAATACGAATTAATAATGCTATATGAAGTATAGCATGCCCCCAAGCATAAACATGTAATTTTGATTTCATAAGAAAATGTCTAACAATTAGCTGAAGCCTTTTGATCAAAGATTCAGATAGACTATTTTGAGTGTGTGTGCATGGGCAATAGGATGTTCAACATCTATTCCTATTGACATGCAATAGTTATCAAAATCTTGAGACGAAAATTGTGCTCGTAGTTTGATTATCTGTGCAAGAAGTCTAACAAATGCAACATTTCTAGTAGAAAGTAGACAAATATGAGATCATCGACTTGATGCATCAATCAAAACCATAAAGTATTTAAATGGTCCACTTGATGGATGAATAGACCCACATATATCTCCGTAAATCTTTTGTAAAAATGATGGGGATTCAACAACAACTTTTGAGGGAGATGGTCTGATAATCAACTTACCTTGAGACCATGCAGAGTACGGATATTCATTGGGTAAAAGAATCTTTTGGTTCTTTAAGGGATGTCCATGTGAATTATCAATTATTCGTCTCATCATTATTGATTCTAGATGTCCAAGGTGATCATGCCAAGTCATAAATACTTTGGGGTCAATGCACTTTTGGTGCACTACCACATATGATTTAATTGTTCTCATTTTTGTATAATACAATCCAGAAGAGAGAGCATACAATTTTTCTAATACGAGCTTCTGGGCTGATACTATTTTAGTAATAAAAAGATACTTTTTACTGCCTTCATTGATCGTTTCAATATGGTAATCATTACGACGTATATTTTTGAAACTTAATAAATTTTTTCTAGATTATGAAGAAAATAGAGTATCATCAATATAAAATTTAGTGCCATTAGACAACACAATATAAGTTCTTCCGGAGCCCTCAATTAGATTTGATGAACCTGATATGGTATAAACATAGGTTTTGCTTAGTATTAGATTTTAAAAATATTTCTTATCTTTGAAAATTGTATGAGTTGTAGCACTGTTAGCCAGACATATATCTTTATCATTCAACTCAAAGATAAAAACTTCATCCATGTGATCCATGATTTTAAAAAATATACAAAATTTTCATTACAAATAATAAAGAAAATACATTAATTGGGAGGAACACTTTCATCTCCAATCAAGTGATCAATTCTACCATCAGGATTTTCAAAAAAATCAGAAACATCAAGATGAGTGATATCTATTTTTAATGAATCATCTGATGGTTTTACTAAATTTGTTTCAACCATTTTATTCTTTCCTTTTATAGATGCTTGATATAAATCTACTAAGTGTCTGATCGTACGACAAGTACGTAACAAATGTTCAGTCATACCACATCTATGGCACACATGTTCACCTTTTTTTGAAGAATTATTCTGGTGGCTTTAACCCCTTTCTGAATTGTACCACTTATGGTGATACGGTATATTATTATTAATATCCCTTTTAATGTTGTCGCTTCTAGGAACAATATTTCTATAATTTCTTCTACCACGTCCAGGCCTCTGATTTCTTTGAAAGAATGCACAATTCGCTTTTGGGAATGATGCAAACCTATTACCATTCACTTCAGGGAATGATGTTGAGCCAGTATGGCGTGACTGGTAGTTTTTTAATAAAAGCTCATTGTTTTGTTCAGCTACTAGAAGACATGATATAAGTTCAGAATATTTCTTGAACTTTCTCTCTCGATACTGCTACTGCAGGATCACATTCGAGACATGAAAAGTAGTATAAGTCTTCTCTACCACATCCACGCCTCCGATTTCTTCGAAAGGATGCACCATCCGCTTCTGGAAATAATGCAAACCTATTACCATTCACTTCAGGGAATGGTGTTGAGCCAGTAAGGCATGACTAGTAGTTTTTTAATAAAAGCTCATTGTTTTGTTCAGCTACTAGAAGACATGATATAAGTTCAAAATATTTTTTGAACTTTCTCTCTCGATAATGTTGTTGTAGGAGCACATTCGAGACATGAAAAGTAGTATAAGTCTTCTCTGGCATATCATCATCGGTGATTTTCTCATCACATAATTTTAGTATTGAGCTTATTATAAAAAGTCTGGAATTATACTCACTAACACTTTTAAGATCTTGTAACCTCAGGTGCAACTATTCATAACGAGCTTTTGGGAGAATGACAGTCTTCTGGTGTTCATACCTCTCCTTTAAATTATTCCACAAAATAAAGAGATCTTTTATTGTAAGATACTCAGTTTTTAATTCTTTATGAAAATGGTGGCTTAGGAAAATCATTACTTTAGCATGGTCCTGCAGGGACGCTTGATTTTCTTCTTTAATTGTTTCTCCTAGGTTCATAGCATCTAGATGGATTTCAGCATCAAGAATTCAGGATAAATAATTTTTTCTAGATATGTCAAGAGCAACGAATTCCAATTTTATAAGATTGATTATTTTCTACATATATAAATAATAAAATAAATATGTGTATCTCATAAACATATTTATAAAATCATGTAGATTTAATCAATAAAATATTTCATATTTATATCAAAAACTGCAAATAATATATTAAAAAACTTACTAGAGGATTAAGACCACTAGTTTCAGAATTGGTAGAAAAGTTGTGCTGATAACGTGTTATAAAACTAGAATAAACTACTATTGCAAGAGAATTTATTGTAAGAAAAAATATTTAAAACTTTTTATTTCTCAAGACCTGAATTTTCTCTGTTCCTTTCTTTCTTTCTTTCTCTCATCTTTCTTTCTTTTCTTTTCTTTTCTTTTCTTCTTACTTCTGATACTTGTGTACATAACAGATCGATAGAGCCTGTATTTATAAGCCTTGATTTACTGTGCAAAATTACTATACAAACACGTAATATTCAAAAATATGCCCCCACCCTTTTAAAAGCAGGAAACATTAGCATGGGGGGTGAGTAGGGGTGATCCCCGCCCTACCGGGAGCCGGGGTCCCCCTATTACCGCCCCCGCACCCTCCCCCGCCCCCGCCTAGGCGGGGGGTCAAGTTTTAAAACCGCACCCCGCCCCCGTGTAGGCAGGGCGGGGTACCCCGTCCTGTAGCGGGGCCAGTGGGGGAGGCTCCATCCGCCTGCTCCCCGCTACCGCCCCCTATTGGGCCTGTCTATATGGATTGTTTTGGGCCTTTTCGACCCAGATCAAATTTTTAGGCCATTTTTGACCCAGAAAATTATCAAACCTGATTTAATTTCACAATAATAAATATCATTCTATTAAATACTAAGTATTTATCATTACTAAAGTCTAAAGTGACAAAGTCATTTAAAAAAAACATCACTAAAAATCTAAAAGTCTAAAATAGTAAAAGTTCAAATTTTAAAATAAAAATTACTAGAAGTCTATACTAGTTACTAAACTATTACAATTTACAAATTTACAATAATACAAATTAATACTACCAAATAAAAAATTACAAATTGTGCTATTAACTATTAGCATTATACAATTACAAATTTACAATTTACAAGATCATAAGAAATAAGATTGATAACATTGGTCGTTGGACACTGGTGATGGGATTTTGTCACTTTAAAAGAGTCGTAATACAAACTTGGATGGAGACTGTGGGATTGTTGGGCCTTAATCTTAACCTGCAATAATAAATTAAAAAATAATTAGAGTACAAATATAAAGTTATAAGTTATAAACATGAAAATAATAATAATTTATTAAAAATACTAAGTTACTAACCAAGATTAAATTGTATTATTAACTTGGATGATGTGTTGACAATTGACATACAAAATGATACTGTCATAGAAAATGTCAAAACTCATAAACAATAATTACAAAATAATTAGATACTAACATTACAAATATTATAAAATTATAAATGTAAATAACAATTAAGAAAATAAATTGTGTAAAATGCAAACCATGGTGAATTGGTGATGGACAGGGATTGGTAGATGAGGTAGGTCATACTGCAGCGGAGGTAGCTATTGATGGTGTCCCAGGTGTTGGCGTCACAGTTGCTACAAGTTACAACAATTAAATGTAAAATCTGTGTAACATTAAATTTAATTAAATAAATATAAAATAATGTAAATATTTATTCAAGTGACAATTTACCAAATCCAGACTGATCAGCAGCCTTGTCCTCGGCCTTAACCGGATCATAATCAAGAACCACTGGAATATGAATTTCAACACCCGTGATCCAATTCTGTGTACAAATCAGAGACTCAACAGTGATAGGATCTAATGAGCTCCGGAAAGGATCTAATACGCGCCCTCCAGTGCTAAAGGCCGACTCTGAGGCTACTGTACTGATCAGGATGGCCAAGATACTGCGAGCAACCTTGGAAAGTACGGGGTATTTGGGGACATTCATCTTCCACCAAGCTAATATATCAAAATCTCGTACAAATGGATGGAGATCCAATGCCAAATATCTGTCTACCTCTGACTGGGCATCTGTGGTGGAACCCATAAAATCCAAAGGGGTCGACTCCATCTTGTCACTCCAGTCCATTTTATGTTTTTTTCCACGCCTAGCATCTGCACCTGATGGGGGGATACTTGTGGCTGTAGGTGCTGCAATACTACCACCTCCCACGATAGTGAACTCATCAAATAATCTAACAAGCGTTTCATGAGCCCGAGATGCAACAGCCGATGCACAATCCTTACCAATTGCATCAGTCAACCCAAATACCATGCCTTTCACCTTAAACCGTAGGTCAAGGACATATGCAACATATAACAAGATATTGGCTTTATCAAACTCTTCCCCCCAATACTTGTCAAATTTCTCCACCATGGTCCTAGACATCTCCCGCAATGTGCTGTTACTATCCGCTGCAATATCATCTAATTGTTCTTTCACCTTGGCTATTTGTTGACAAAATTGATGTGCCGTGGGATACAAAGAACCAAATAAAACCTTAGTAACATCGTAAAAAACCCTCAGAAACTCTACAAAAATAGATACAACCTCTCAATCATTAGACAAAGGGTGCCCCAACTTTTTATCAAAATACTTGACATATTGTATGTCTTCATTACCCAATGTATCAAATGCCAACTTATACTCCTGAGCCGTCTCCAACATTAAAAAGGTTGAGTTCCACCTTGTAGACAAATCAGTGCAAAGACCTTTTTTACATGTTATACCCGCAGTAGTTACATGTAGTCCTGACCCGAGCAACCGAGTCACCAAACTTATCCAAGCCATCACCCACAATCAAATTAAGAATATGTGCTGCACATCGCACATGCAAATAATCCCCACCCAAAATTGTTCTACTCGCATTATTCATGAGAGCCTTAAGATGTCTCATTGCGACATCGTTCGCCCCGGCATTATCAACCGTGCAAGTACAAACCCGAGTTAACCCCCATTCTCTTATAGCGGCCTCTAAGGACTTCCCTATCGTCTCACTTTTGTGATCAGTGGTTTGACAAAATTTAAGAATCTTCTTATGCAATGTCCAACCCCCATCAACCCAATGCACAGTCCTACACATAAAATTAAGATTATTACAAGAAGTCCAACAATCAATGGTGAGGCAAACATTCTCCCCTGCCAATAAACTCCTCAACTTCTCTTTTTCTGACCAATAAAGTTTTTTAACATCTCTTGCCACCGTGTGGCGAGAAGGAATATTAAATCTTGGTTCCAAGTACCTAGAATAGGCTTGGAACCATTTCCCATCAACCACTTAGAAAGGTATCTCATCTATAACAATCATGTGAGCTAGGTGTGTCCTAGCCTCGTTAGGATCGTATTTTGTGTACCCCTTTAATGCCAACTCCCCACTACTCCCCTCACCCATTTTTTTAAATCCAACTTCAAGCCTAGATTGGGTCTTCTCTACCAAAGATTTCAAAATTGGGGATTTCTTGCACTGTTCCTCCAAGTGCGATTTTATCTGGGAAATGCCATGTCTCTTGTAGTGGCACCCATAAATTTTGCCACAATAGTTGCATTTGGCTTTTGGATCATTGGGGTCACCACCTTCTATCTTGGTGACATGAGCCCAAATTATGGATGGGGCTTTCTTGCTAGACTGCTTGGGGGCGGGGCAAGTAGTAGTGGTAGGAGTAGGGTCGGGGTCTCAACCGGAAGGGGAGTACTAGTAGGGTTAGGGGTAGTGGTAGTAGTAGTGGTAGTGGTCGGGATAGGGTTAGAGTTAGGGCCGGAGGTACCCAAGGCTCCCTCCGAAGAGCTCGCACTAGAATCCTCTGGACTTTCCATTTACAACAAATCTGAAATTATAATAAATGCAACACAAATGGTCATACAAAATATAATAGACTCAAATCTCAAGCCTAGATAATTATTTTTAATATTTTTTAAGTTATAATAATATTTTATTTATTTTTATCTTCATATATCAGTAAGTCTATACACACAATCTTCTATTGTAATATTTTTTTGTGAATTATGAATGTTGTTCTTTTTTCCAGGTGAATGAACATATTTTTTTGGACCTATATTTTGCACATTTTTTTTTTCATGTTATAAAAATGTTAGCTATAGATGTTTGCACAATATGGACAGCAAAGCTTCAAACCTTAAAAAATATCAAATTTTTCATTATCTCAACAAAAGATAGCTTCAACACATTCGAAATTACATAAAATAATAAAAACTTTTGATCGTTTGAGTACATTCAAATTTATATAACAAAACCAAGGCATCCACTCTCAATTACATCCAATCTAAAAAACTATGAAATATTATGAAATAAAAGCAGCAAAGCTTCACTCCATTCTTCAAAGCTTCAATCCAATCTTCAAACCGAAATGGAATCGGGTGTCTCATAAAAACAATTGTAATCACACAATCAAATAATTGTAATTATAATAAAATAAACTCAAATCAACAATTTAAATTTTAATAGATTCAACACAATCACATAATCCAACACAATCACACTTCACAGTTCAAACACATGCACAATCAACTCCACAGCACATGGTTCACAAACAGCAAACCCATCCTCCATCAACTTCTCCATTTCTATATATTTTCAAGAATCAAAACAAAAGAAATCTTAAAATTAGGGTTTAGGTGAAACGGAATCATTTACCTTCGTCGAGATTGGAGGAATATCAGAGAGGGAGAACCGGAAAAATTCGAGGACGAAGGAGAGGGATTCTTGCCGAGGGTGGCGTGGGGATGCGACGGCGGAGTGGGACTGCAACGGCGTGGGGCTGCGGTGCGATTTTAGGGGCTAGGGTTCGGCCATTTTAGAGAAAGAGTGAAAGGGAGACAAGAGAGAGAGAGAGAGAGAATTAGAGATGAGGTCCGGGACTGGGGGGTAAGTAACGAAGCCGTTTTATATAAAATGGCTTCGTTTTATTTAAGGAAATTAAAAAAAAAAACCAGATGACAAAACGATGCCGTTTTAGGTCATCTGTTTTTTTTTTAAAAAATATATAATAATATATTATATATATAATATTTAATATATACGGGGGCGGGGGCGAGGGCGGGTTATTGCGGAGACGGGGTCATGTCTATTCCGCCCCCGCCCCCGCCCCCGCCCTCTACCAAAATACCGGGCGGATGTTACCCCGTTCGTGGTCGCCGGGCGGAGTAACCCGCCCCTGCCGTGCGGGGCGGGGCAGAAAACGGGCGGGGCAACGGGTGCGGATACCCGCTGCCCACCCCTAGGGGTGAGGGAGGAGGTCATTCATGCCTTCCCTCCATAATTGTATCGAATGCTATATTAATTGATTTTTTTCGAGTATTAAAAAAAATATGTTTGAATTCACGTAATTTTATTTTTTATTTTTTAAGCAATGCTAGGACTCTTATGGGTTAATATGCAAACATCACGTATTCCTTTTGAAAAGGTAGGATTTATAGTTAAAAAATTAATTTTTTCAATCGGGATATCATATTTAAATATCAAGAAATGTCTAACATTTATACACTTCAGAACTATAAATATTATTTCACTTTTTTTTTATAATATTAGTATATGAAATACTTTTTTCCAATATTAGTTTGTGCATGCGTAGTCAAACAGAAATGCAATAGCATGTGATGTATCATATATAATTAACCCGCAAAAAAGATAAGCATCAAATCCCAATCAACTACATGAGCACTAATTATTGAATACTCTCAAGTCCCAGGAAATTGTTGTCATTGATCAATACATGACATCCTCCATTAGTACTTGATAAATTCCGATCGATCTCCCGCGGCTTGTTATGAATTTCTTTAATTATACACCTATTACGTCCTATTGATGATGGTGATCTTTCTATTTTATATGGACAAACAGTACTGCATTAAGATTATATAATATTATTGTATCATGATATGCATAAACCCTCATTATATATATAAAAAAAGGATCAGTATGCAACTACTCTTATATTATAGTAATCAACACCGACAACACTAATACCGACAATAACATTAATTATCTGATCATTTATCTTGTTTATTTGAGGAACAACTAATATAAACAAGCGATAAATAATCCATCGGCTGTCAAGCCACGCGTCTGCATCCTCACGATCCAGTTTAACTACAAAATAATCCAGTACGTACATGACATAATTAAGGATCGGAAATTAGCTAATAATAATAATTAATCCCGGTCAACAATTACTAGACATATCATCCAATTAATGTGAGACTATTGATTATTATTTTAATATTCTCATAATTATTTAGACATATATATAGTCGATATATCTTATTTTATCTTATCTTATTTTTATGATTTTTTTTAATATAAATAGAAATATACTAATTTGTATTCTATTCATTTATGTATTAACGAAGATGCTGTGCAATATGTACAACAAAAACATTTTATTTGCTATTAATTATTTTCATATATTTGAGAATCACTCTTTCATTCTCTTCTTCTTCTCTCCATTTCAGATATATTTTTATTATATTATCAATTTTTTGTTATCAACAACAGCAACAAGGATTGATATTATTTTCTTTATCAGAGAATTAGGTGATTGCATAAATCGATCTTGAGTTACTATATTATATACAGTCCTTAAATACTAGAGATAGTTTTGCAAGTCCATATAATTTTATATTTAATTTTTTTTAAAAAATTTATAATAATATTTCTTTTAATTTTTTTTTTGTTCCTATAAATTAATAAGACTGTACATAATACAATCTCTTACTTAAAATTGCAAATAGAGTTTTTCGTCGATCTATGTCATCATGTCAACTGTCAAGGAACAAGCTGTCTACCGTGAAGAGAATCAAATATCAACCGACAAATGCTTTGTATCAGAAGATCTCATGAATTAATATAACTTTAGCAAAGGATCTTTCCATGTGACCCATCCCAGATCAGATAGCAAAGGATCTTTCCATGTGACCCATCCCAAAGACCTCACAGTCAGCAGAACGTATAAGGCTGCAGAGAGCTTCTTGCCTTTTAATTCGTTGCTTTATATGGGATAATTGACAATTGTACTAAAATCTCATTAATGTAGAGCAAAAGATTGCGCCGCATGTGCTGCCAAGCCATCTACGCAGAAGTCCAAGCCACAATATATTATAAAGAGAAATGCTAAACTCACTTTCCAAATTCACAAATAAAACTCACATCAAAAATTTTTTATTTTTTTATTATTTTTTTACTTAATAATTAAGTAAATGTTTTTAAATGATATGATAATTTTTTTAAAATATATGTATATTAAAATGGTTAAAAATATATATGAACAAAGTGGCACGTCGACCGATCCAACTTCTAGTAATATTGTCCTTATTGAGAGACAGTCTGCTAGAGTTATCTTGGATCAGGTACGAGCAGAGGTACAAACTCTGCTCGTGGAGTTTACTTAGCCCATCATGAAGAAGCTTAAAAGTTTGGAGACACGCATGAAAAACTTACAACAGGATTTTGATCCACTTAGCAATTAGATCGTTTTAATTATTGTTCTACTTTTATATGTATATCAAACATTATATATTTTGGATGTACGTGGCTCCCCTCCCCCCAGCCCACCCACCTCCCAAAAAAAATATTTGTTTTTTTAAAGAAAAATAATAATATATGTTGATTTTTTATGATATGGTAGGATAATATTAATTTCATTTTGTGTTGGTCACTTTTTTAAAAATTATCTTGGCTCTCTCCACAAAACTTAATATCATTTAAAAATAAAATACATCTTATAAAAAATAAAATAATACAATAACATGATGACATATTTTTATTATAAATAAAAATAAAAATAAAAATAAAAAAGAAGTTGGATGATTTCTAACGTATTTTTAATAAATTTTTATTATGATAACATATTCTTGACATATCTTATACTTTTTTAATACATAAATTATATTAAACGTATTTTGTTTTTATAATAAATTTTACTATGAGATTGTTCTATATTGCATAAAAAAATATATAGAAATAGAAAAAAAAAATTATTTTATGTATTTTGTTTTAGCTTTGCTCCCCCACTAGATGTAATTAATGTATTATTTTTATTTTTAGTGTTTGCTATCTTTTTTTTTCCTTTACTTACCGTTCATGATAGTATAAAAAATGACACTATTTTTAAAATTATATTGTATAGCTTGAACATAAAAGAAATCACTATAACATTTTAAAACTAATTACATAAAATTGATTTGTGAATTTATAAATATTTTAAATGTACCATAAATCATAATATATAATATATACATATTTTTATTTGAAAATGAGAAAAACTAATAGAAAAAAATATTTATTACTTTAATGAAAAAATATATACATAAATTAACGATGATGAACAATTCTTATATAATTTCAAATCAAATTAGTCGTTCGAATAATCTTGCTATAATGCTCCCAATTTTTCAACCATTACAGATGTTTTCGTTGACATTAAAATTGATAATATAAACCAATAAAGGAAAACCTTTATATAAATGGAGTCCACAATATTAAATCTCACTCAAACTGATCACTTATAAAAAAAAAATGCCGAAAGCTAAAAATTTAAAAATGCCAAACTGATCACTGATCACTTATTGAATCGAATACTTATTCCTCCACTTTTAATCTAACCCTTCCATTTATCATCTAAACTCCCTTTTAGTCATGCTCCTTTTTGACATCTGCAAGATTTTATTTTACAGGTGAAAGGGTAAGTCCACGGCTCAGTAAGTAGAATTAATTAAATTAGGTGTAACATACAGGCATCATAAACTAAATCAATACATCAAATAAATAATAACCAATAACATGGCAACATCATAAGATAAAATGCTTCTAAAATGTAATTCTACATAAAATAAAACTCTCTATAGGGAAACTAACACTTTTAAAGGTAGATATCCTTCTTATATTCACTTCTCATTTTAGGACCTACACCTTCTTAAGTATCTTTCGGTATAGTTATCATTCCCCTTTCAATTTAGGATCTACACCTTCTCATTGTCCTTCAGTATAGTTATTATCTTGATACCTTTCACATTTAATGGGTCTATACTTTCTCAAAATCCTTCAATATTGTTTTCCACCCAAATAAAAATTAGTAACAACACTATAGTATCATAAAAACCATATAACAATTGATGTAACTTAAATACACATAAGTTCTATAAACATCTTATGACCAGTTACATAAGAATTTAGGCATATATGGTAGATTGCTGGACCATTCCTATCAAACAAAATAAGCCTAGAAGTTTAACGTAAACGGCACTAGGATTGGATGTTTCGGCTCCCCTCTCTCCCTTCTTCTCCAGGTTTTTTGTTTTCTTTGTTTTTTGGTTTTGTTGCTTTTGTTTCCTTCATTTCTCCCTTGCACCCCTACACCATTTTCCTTCCATTTTTGTTTTCCTTCTGTTGTTGCTATGCCTCCCATACCGCGATCATCTCTCCCCCTATCTTTCTTTCATCTTCTTTTTGATTTTTGTTCTTTTTTGTGTTGCAGGAACACCCTCTGGCATCCTTTTGGTCTCTTGGAGTGAAATGGCGAATGATAGCCCTCTGGCGTCTCTGCACCCCACCATTTTCCTCCTAGGGTGCTGATCTTTCAATCGGAGGACAAACCTTGTCAATTAGAGCGGCGAGTCACCCGTGTGTGCGGCCCGAAGTGAGAAGCTTACCTTCCATGCGCCATCTCTAGGGATGGTTTTGTGCTGCCACATGCGGTCAGAATTGGGGTTATCTCTAAGACGGTAGTTTGGAAATGTATGCAGTTAGGGTTAGACAATGTCAGTCACTTTTAATATATTGGAGAGTTATAAATTGTCATTAGTTAGCTTGTAATGTATTTTTCAAATCCAATTATAATACTCATTATTAATAAATACAGTTTGCTTTGCTCAAAAAACATATAAACTTAGGCTCAAATTACAGATTTCATGATATAATAATTTATTTGGAGATATTCTAACATTTCTATGTGATCCAAAATAAATTTTCTGCACAGTATATGCTATAGTACAGAAAAATTCGGAAACTCTTCTTATCTCGTGATCCAACTTACTAGCTGCCACAGCCGTACTACTCAGGACCTAAATGATATAGAGCAAACACATACTAGCTTTAAAATTCATCTCAACGTATTACTGACTCAACGTAAAAATAGGCTCAAAATGGTACAAACCGGACATCAACCATAATCATAACAATATTCTGAACGTGCATTATTATCATAAATGGTAAATCACTTAAGAAAAATCTGTACTGTTGTACTAATATTTTGGTTTACGGGAATGTACTTAGAAAAAATGGCTTGACAAGGAATCTCCTTTCATTTAAACAGCTAGCCAGTGTCTGAATAGTCTTATACTAAACGAGAAAATGTGTAGGTGTATCAAAGTGCACATTTTGCATTACATAAATTATCTCGTCACTTTATAAAGAAAAATATACAATCAGATTCTATTTTTAAAATAAATAAATTAATATCCAAACTCCCCTAAATAAAATTTCTGCAACAATAATTTTCATAAAAACAAATCAATAATACACAACAAATATTAAAGAAACAATGTAAATGGAATCTGCACTAAAGTAAGGAAAACCCAAACACAAACATAATGACCCAATGAAAGATTACTAAAATCACAAAGAAATTTCAAGAAAAAGTAATATCGTGATATATAAAAATAAAATCACATTTAGAATAAAATATAATGAATACGTACGAGATAATGAACTTACCGAAATCCACCAAGTTGAAGAAAGATTCGAGAGATAAAATATTCTGAGAGAGAAGTGAAAGAAAATTTTCGAATTCCAAGAGGAGGATCAAGACTTTGGGTTTTTACAAAGGAAAAACCATTCTTTTGAAAATAAAATTGATGGCCAATAATAAAGAAAAGTACGTTACATATTGGAAGGGGTGATATATATAATTTCATCTTCACGGTGTTATAAGCTAGGTAATGTAAGAAGTCAAAGAAATGAAGAGGGCTGGCTGTTTAGAGTGAAAACTGGAATGAAAAAAAAAAAAAGAGGAGGAAGGAGACGAAGACTGCGTAGAAGGAAAAAGCAGACTTTAAGAGAACCAAGTGAAATGGTGAGCTTTTTTTTAAAAAAAAAAACAACAAATGGGTTGGACTAGTTTAAAGGGTTGGATATTAGTGACATTACACTTGCAACCTTCCTCCCATATTTTCCCACCATTTTACTCACGTTCTAACAAATGAATATTAGTTCGAATGGTTGTAAGCTTTCCGAGAGAAGTAAATTAATTTTCCGTCTAGTAAATTAATTTTCTGTTCGAAAGGTTTTACATTTTCTAGATCATTTTACTCGTCACAAAAGATTTAATTTGAATGGATATTTACCCATTTGAATGAATTTAGAAACTCGATCAAATTTTAAAATGAAAATATTTAAATTCGTCTTGAGTAATTATTTTTAGGAATAAAATTTAATTCATTCCTAATAAATTTCATTCCTAAAAATATAATTTCTTCTAGTATTTATTCTGATATCAATTACTAAAGACCCAATCTAAAATTATTGAATACTTATTTAATTAAACTTTTAACCCTCATAATCATAACAGATTCTCTAGAATTACGTTAATATATTTACATGCGTTAATCTTTGTTCTCATACACATCACTATCAATTGTATAGTTTTTCTATTTTGGATCACGGAGTTCTATAATTCTGTGTCTACACAACTGCTAACATGTTATAATTTCTTATAATTATTTTTAAACTCATTTTCAATCAATCAATACAATCACACGCGGCTCTATTAAGAATATTAAGAAGACTTATGTAAACATTAGTTTTAATTTTATACCACTTCTTCTTTGGAGCTTGGCGTTTGCGCTGTACATGAGTTTCTGCCTCCCACAGCTCGGCGTAATTAAGACCCAGAGAAGTTTAGGAAAGATGGAAAGAAAAGACCCAACAGCTGCGAGCCTGACAAAGCCAGCAGCAGATCAAATTCAGCACCAAAGATTGAAAGAAATGATACTTATACTATCTATTTATAATTTTTTTATAATTTAATTTTTTATTTAACGTTTAAATTTACTTAATAATTAGGAATATAAATATTAATAAAATTATATATATTTTCTCTTAATGATTAAGAATATTAAAAAAATACTTGAAAGAAAATAATAAAAAAATAAAAAAACTCAAATACACATAAAATTATAAAAAAATTATAAAATTATAAAAATAATTATATGTGTATCACCACTCAAGACAGAAATACTAGAGCATCTCATTTGGGCCCTGGTGCTAGCAGACCGCTAGAAGAAATTTTCCTTTTTATTTATTTTTTAATTTTAATTTTAATTTTTTTATCAGTTTAAAATATTTTAAGAAATTATAAAAAAAAATAATAATACACTAATAATTATTTTTTAACCATTAAATAAAAATTAAAAATTAAAAAAAATTAAAATATAAAAATGTCAAAATAAGGTATAAAAAATTGTAGACATACCATCATCACGCCCTTTCTGAGATCTTGAAGGATCTTTCACTCGTCACATCATATCCTTTACTTAGGCTAGAAAAGTTGTTTTCATGGCTAACTGATTCCAAACATTAAGATAAAAATTTAAAATTTAAAAATATATATTTATAATGTAATTTTTTAATATTAATTTTATTTTAAAATTTAAAAAAAATTGAATTTTTTTATTTTCTTTGTTATTAGAATTTAAAAAAATAATATTGATTAGATGAAATAAGATGAGATTATTTATAAAAGTAAACTAGACCATTTCTAAAAATGCAATGTTGGTTCTCAACTCTGAGATATAAAGTTTCATTTGATCACTCATGTATCGTATTCATGTAGGTTTCCTTTCGTAGTACTTGTCACTCTAGCATCCATCAAATTATATGTCCTCATTTCTTCTTCGTATAATTTCTTGTTACTAGTTCTTTTCTTCTTCTTTCTTATCTTTCTCATTAATTAAAGACTGTTCAGAAAGAAAACACAATATGATGAATAGTCCAGGATAACATTTCTATACTCTGAAGCTTTGTATTTATAATATAAGTGGTTACAATCTGAAGATTATATTGAGCTATGTTATACCAAAATACAACTATAGAATAAGATATTTGAATTACAAAATATCAGATACAAATAGAGTTACAAAGGAAATCAAGTGTGATCTCGGATAAGGATGTGATCTTAAATCTGGTATGCTGAGATCATGTCTTTTGATACAGTTTGAGTGAGTTTAGGATTCTTATCATTCCCTATGAAACGAATGAGAGGACTAGTAACTATGAGTTTGCCTTTGAGTTGAAGAAATCTTGGAGACCCGAGACCTTTTGTGAATACATTAGCTATTTGATCTGCTGTTGAGATGTAATATGTTGCAATATCCTTGTTGAGTACCTTCTCTCTAATGAAATGATAATCGACCTCCACATGTTTAGTTATAGCATGGAATATAGAACTAGAAGCTAAGACAAGAGCTCCCATATTGTCACTCCAAAGCTGTGGGGTTGATGTAAGTGGACACCTTAGTTCTTTAAATAGCATTCTTAGCCAATGTAATTCGGCAATAGCAATAGCCATGACTCTAAATTCTGCTTCTGTGCTAGATTTAGAAACCACAACCTGTTTCTTAGCTTGCCAAGAGATTAGATTGCTTAGGAATATTCCATAGCCACTTGTTGATCTTCTATGTATGGGATCCCCGACCCAATTTGAGTCACAATAGGCTGTCAACTATAAGGACCCAGGTGTGAATAGGACCCCACGATCTATTGTTCCCTTAAAGTACCTGAGAACCCTTTTTGCAACAATGAAGTGTGTTGTAGTAGGACAGTAGAGAAATTGACATAATTGATTGATTGAGAAGGAGATGTTAAATCTTGTGAGTGTATAATATTGTAGAACTCCTACTATATGTCGATATGCTTTGGGATCAGGTAGTGGATCTCCTTCAAACTTGCTTAGTTTCTGTCCAGAGACACAGGGAGCAAAATAGGGCTTAACTCCAAGCATCTTAGTTCTGCCAGACAAGTCATATATGTACTTAGCTTAGCTAAGATGCAAGCTATTAAGAGCTCTATGAACTTGAACACTTAAAAAATAAGTTAAATCCCCCATATCCTTCATTTTGAATTCTTGTTGTAAACTATGAATCAGCCATGAAATACTTGACAAATCTAAACCTTTGACTAGGATATCATCCACATAAATAAGCACATAAATGTGAGTTGTTTTCTTGTGAAACATAAAGAGAGAAGAATCCAACAATGATGCTGTAAAAAAAAGTCCCTGCAATGCTTGAGTCAGCCGATTATACCATGCCCTTGGGTTTGCTTAAGGCCATTTAAGGCCTTATGCAGCCTGCATACATGATTAGGATGTATTTTATCAACAAACCCTAAGGTTGTTCCATAAACACCTCTTCAGTGAGACAACCATGAAGAAAGACATTAGAAACATCTAATTACTTGATCGGCCAGTTAAAATTTAAAGCAAGGGCTGATAGAAGTCTAATTGTGGTTGCTTTGATGACTGGGCTAAAGGTTTCTGTGTAGTCCACTCCATCTCTTTGTTCAAACTCTTTGGCCGCTAACCTGCCTTGTATCGATCAATAGACCCATCTAGTTTTTGTTTGAGTTTATACACCCATTTACTATGAATAACATTTTTGTCTGGAGGTCTTGGGCATAAAGTTCATGCTTCATTATCAAGCAGGGCCTTAAATTCACTCTCCATTGCAGCTAACCAATTAGGGTTAGCTACTGCCTGAGAAAAGGATGCAGGTTCACATGGTAGCACACTGACATGCAGAGCTTTCACAAGATTTTTAGTGGATTTAGTTGACTTGTACAACTGAAAGTCAAGAAAGTGTTTAGGTCTTGAGTTTTCAGTCATTGATCTGGTGATGATGGTAGGATTTGGAATGATAGGTAGTGAGTTATCTTGAGAATCAACATGTGAAAGGTATGAGTTTTGTGAGTAATCTAAAAAAGAATCAATTTGATGATCAGAACTGGTGATGAGATTTATTGAGATTGGTTTAGATGAATTCCTGGTGGGTAATTCATCATTTGTAGAATGTGAAGTGATAACATTTGGAGATGAAACCACATGAGAATTAATTAAGTAGAACTGAGAGGGTGTTAGCGCATTACCTGTGGAAGAAGAACAATCTCAAGCAAGGTAAGAGGTGATGTCTTTGTTCTGTGCAAAAAACAATTTCTCATCAAAGACTACATGTCTAGAGATGTAAACTTTGAGAGTTTTTAAATTCAAGCATTTGTAGTCCTTTTGATTAGACCCATTCCTGAGAAAGACACATTGTGTACTTCTAAATTCCAACTTGTGTTTAGTATATGTTCTTAGGAGTGGATAACAAGCACAACCAAAGATTTTTATGGAGGAGGAGTAATCTGGTTCTTTGTGAAACAACTTGGTATATGGTATCTCAAATTGTAAGGATGATGAGGTTAGTCTATTGATAGCATATACTGTTGTGTGGAAGGCTTCTACCCAATATTGAAATGGGAGATGAGACTGTGCTAGTAAGGTCAGACATGTCTCATAGATATGCCTATGTTTCCTCTCTGATATCCCATTATGATGGGATGTGCGAGGATAGGTAAATCTATGATAAATGCCATTTTCATTGAGAAATTTGATAAAGATGTTTGAGGTATATTCACCTCCTTTATCAGTTTGAAATTGTTAAAGTTTCTGTGAGAGTTGGTTCTCAATGATGCATTTAAATTTAACAAAAAATTCGAATACATCAAATTTAAATTGAAGGGGATACATCCAAGAATATCTTGAAAAAACATCCACAAAAATTACATAGTACTTGAATCCTTTTATTAATGAAATAGGAGAGGTCCATACATCACTATGAATCAATTTTAAAGGTCTAGAAGAAACATGGTGGGATTTATTGAAGGGAAGTTGCTTGCTTTTAACTAATTGACAAAGCATGCATAGGTCTGAAGAGGACTTGTTGGACAGTACTGAAAGCTGATGTTGACTAAGAACTCGATGGAGTATTTGTGAGTAAGAATGTCCTAGTCTTTGATGCCATACATCAGTAAAGGTCTGGGCTCCAATCAGAGCTACACTTGCCATTTTATTTTTGACATAATCTTAAAAGTGCATAGGTATAGACCTCCCTCACTAGGTTCCTGTCAGGTTGTCCTTCACTAGAAAATAGGAATAAGTTAGTTTAAAAAAAAAATTATTGTCTTGGCAGAATTTTTGGATGGACAGAAGATTAGTTGAAATAGTAGGTCAATGCAGAATATTATTTAAGTAAATTTGATATGAAACTTTATTAGTATTAAACTGATTTAAAGGAGATCTACCTTGGTTGAAGCTTCGGCCTGTTGAGTTGCCTGTTGGAGGAAAGGGCTTCTTCTGAGTGTTATCTCTTCCAATGTTCTGATATTTAGGAGCTCCATACTCAGGCTTTCGGTTTGGTCTAGGTCCTTTGTGTGTATAAAGTACAAAAGAGCTCAAGTCAGCAGCAGGAGCTTGATTGGTCAGCAATTGCTCATAACTTAGTAGCTCAACTTGGAATTCTTCAAGGTTCATGGATGTATCTTTGGCAACAAATGAGTAAGAGGGGGTGAAGGAGTTATATTGAGGGTTCAGGCCACCCAAAATATAAGAGATCAAATCTTCATCGGTGATTGGCTTCCCAACAAGAGCAAGTTGATCAGCAAAAATTTTGGAAACATGAATAAATTCACCATAGGATCGAGAGCTTTGTTTAAGAGTTTGCAGCTGCCTTCTCAAGTTGTTCACCCTTGATCTTAAGGGTGATGCATAACGAGTAAAGAGGGCTTGCCACACTTGTCGAGAGGTGTTTAATCCATACATTGTGGGAACAATCTTATCTGACAATGTGGCTATGAACCAACTCGAAATAAATTGATCTTTCTTCTCCCAGAGAACATAATATGGGTTCGAGACATCTAAATCCTTGTCAGTACCAGGATTGGGTAGGAATTTAGAGGGGGTAGGTTCTGAGCCATCAACAATGCCCAAGAGACTATTTAGTCTCAAAACAGGGAGAAATTGACACACCTATGCAAGATAGTTAGTTTCATCAAGTTTAGTGTAAATTGGATGAGATATATTAGGGAGAGAAAAGGAGACTGGAGCAGAACTACCAGGAGCAGCCATTTTGATGGTGTTGCTTGAGAGGCTCTAATTACCAAGAAAGAAAACAAAATATGATGAATAGTCTAGGATAACATTCCTGTACTCTGAGTTTTGTATTTATAAAATAAGTGGTTACAATATGAAGATTACATTGAGATATGCTATACCAGAATACAACTATAGGATAAGATATTTGAATTACAAAATATTAGATAAAAATCGAGTTACAAAGGAAATCAAGTGTGATCTCAGATAAGGTTGTGATCTTGAATCTGGTATGCTGACATCATGTCTTTTGATACAGTTTTAGTGAGTTTAGGATTCTTAACATGTTCATCCTTTGAGGAACAGAGCATGCATGGCCTCCGGCCAGTCTCTTCTCGTGGCTCTGTCACTGCACTGCCCACGAGCTTTATAATATCCACTCTCTCTGAAAGGCCTTCCTCCCTTATACGACATTGTCAAAGTGTATATACATACATATATATAATATGTACGTAATATGTGATCTAACTGCATGAAACTATTGTTTTTTCTTGGCGACAACTAATTCATTGCAAATAATTGCTATTGTAGCAAAATTTAACGTATTTACGGCAATTTTGTATCGGTTGCAAATTTTTTTTCCAGAGATTATTACATGAAATGTGGGGCTCAATTGCAACAAAATTTTACCATATTTGTAGCAAAAAAAAATCGTTAGAAAAGAATTATTTGTTGCAGCAATTTGGTTCATTCGCTGTTTCTACTTATAAGTAGATCAATAATAGCGCTGACCATATAAAGCGCTGAAAAAATCGTTAGGATAGGATATTTGCGGCGATTTTTGAACTTTTTACAGCAAATTTATAGTGCCGCAAAAAGCTATTTTCAATTGTAGTTAGAAAAAAGGCTTCTCACATTTTTTACCATGAAGCAAATGAAGGAAAGAACGCCAATAAAGAACCGGGGGGGGGGGGGGGGGGGGGGGGGGGGGGGGGGGGGCGAATGCATGGGCGCAAAAATTTGCATCCAACTGGCTAATACATTAGGGTAATGAGCTAATTAGTATTAACGATGAAGGTGAAAAATGTACACAAAAGTGTGCACAAAATCTGTGGGAATTAATGCTCGCGGCTTGTGAGCCCAAATAGAAATAGTTACAATGAATTTCTATCTCAATTATGAAGCCCTTGTATCTAGAGTAGAGTGACCTATATATATATACACACACACACACTAGGTGGAAGTAATGTGCCAAACATGTTTATTTAATTGTAATTTCTTTTTAAGATTTATTTTTATTAAGAACTAATTTTGATTAATAACGACGCACGTAATACTTTTATATAAGTAAATTTAATTTCTAACTTAAATTTGATGGTTACACATAATATTTTAAATAAAAAATAATTAAACATTTTCATATGCTTT
Source organism: Platycarya longipes (assembly GCA_036559045.1). Classification (NCBI taxonomy): domain Eukaryota; kingdom Viridiplantae; phylum Streptophyta; class Magnoliopsida; order Fagales; family Juglandaceae; genus Platycarya; species Platycarya longipes. Next base: position 9,729,554 of record CM071797.1, on the reverse strand, counting down.
TGAGTAGGTAAGCTAACAATGTAACGGATTTTCATTTGGTGAAAAAATCTACTTCTCACCATAAATACATTGCAATGGTTTCCTAATATAATTTATTTTATAATATATATATATATATTAGAATAATTCTATGATGATGGTCCAATATTATAATTTATTTAAAAAAAATTTATATTATAATTTGTAATATGGATTTTTAATCATAAATATAGAAGTTTATTTGATCATATACGTGAAATTAAATATAAAACATATATATGATATTAATTACATTTATTGCCTATTTTGATATGTGAATACACATACATGGTCAATCGCTACATAGCCTACATTGTGTTTGGTGAATAAAGCGGGAGGCCTAGTGATTTGTAATAGCCAAGGGAAGTTTTTTTTAATATTGTTATATTAAAAAAACTACTATTGTTTTTTTAAGCACATGTAATGTTATTAAACTGATTAAAAAATAATGAACTGATTATTGTTTTGAAACAAATAATCAACATTGTGAATAAACAGTTTATTCACAAAAAAATAAAAAACATTGTGATTAATCTGTGGATATTGTGACAAATAATAAAGAATATTGGGTGAACGTAGATAAATACCTTCAACTCAGAGTAATTGCTTGCTTGTAATTCTGGAAAAGGGTGGATGTGAATGACCTGAAAATTAGAATTAGTAGTCTTTTTATTCACTTGTCAGTTTTTTTTTTTAAATCATAATATAAACATAAACCATATATTAGAGAAATAACTGAAAATTTGAGAATTAATAGAAGGCAATTGATGTAGATAAATACCTTCTACCCAGAGTAATTTGTAATTACTCTGTCAACATTGTAACAAATAAAGAACATTGGGTGGGCGTAGATAAATACCTTCATCCAAAGTAATTGCTTGCTTGCGATTCTCGAAAAGGGTGGACGTGAATGACCTAGGAATTAGAATTAGTAGTCTTTTTATTCACTTGTCAGTGTTTTTTTAAGAACGTAAGATAAATATAAACCATATATTTGAGAAATAACTAAAATTTTGAGAATTAACAGAGGTTGTTGATGTAGATAAATACCTTCTACCTAGAGTAATTACTTGCTTGTGATTCTGGAAAGGGTGGACGTGAATGACCTGTGAATTAGATTTTCTCAGCAATTTTCTTCTATTTATCTTCTTCTTTTCTTATGTATTCTTATAAAATAATGGGACATCTTAATGTGTAATTGTGAATTTAATGAGTAGTCTTTTAACGTTTATTACAAGAGATTAGTGTCAAATAGATGGAATACAATGAACGAGAGAATGCATTAATGGGAGTTGGATCGGCAGATATTGGAATATACGACTTGAATTTAAGATAAACTCATCTTATAAATTGTTTTATTTATGATAAATTCATCTTTTAAATATATTCTTTAATTTAGATGAAATACCATGAATGAGAGAATGCATTGATGGCAGTTAGAGCGGCAGAATTTGAAATATACAAGATGAAATAAATTCATCTTTAAAATATATTCATTTCTTCAAATTATCAATCTCAACGAATTTCATAAATGTATTTTAATTTTATTTCCAGTTTAAAGTTTTTTCCAAAGGACGTAAACTTCATTTCCAAAGGCATCAATTCTAATGGATTTAATAAATGCATTTTCAGTTTTAAGTTTTCTCCATCGATCGGCAGGCCTTGGGCCGAATAATGGATGGATGTTAAATGCATGTAATTAATGCAATAATTAATGTAATTTAATTCAACTTTTAAGCTTAAACAATGTTAGATAACATAACTTGTGACTAAAAATTTTAACAGTTTGCTATTAAACTAAAACTTTTTCTGTTGAAAGGTGGCTTGAATAAAGTGCCTCTCCTGTTTCTAGCTTGACGTCTAGCTCGAGCGAGAGTCATACAGAGATTTTGCTCGACTCTCACTCGACTTCCAACTCAAGTGAGATACCATACAGAAACTTCGCGAGACCCTCGCTCGACATCCAACTCGAGCTAGATCCAGACAGAGACTTCGTGTGACTCTTGCTCAACATCCAGCTCGAGCGAGATCCAGACAGAGACTTCACGTGAGTACCCCTCGCGCGAGATGGCAATGTGTCTGTTCGCTCAACAGTTCGCTTGAGCCTCGCTTTGAGCTAATGTTCTTTCAGTAGGGTTTGCGTCGTTTATAACAGTGTCTCGCTCGAGTGAGTATCACTTATATAAGAGAAACGCGTTCATTTGAACGCATAACGCCCAGACCTCTGCCCATTTTCTTATTTCCTCTGTATTTTTGAGTTCTTCAAATGTTTTTGATTTGTTCTTGAGTGTTCTTGATAGTAAACACTTGTGAGGTTGAGAGTATACACGTGAGACTGAATGATTACTTTGTAGAATCCTTGGATTCATTCTCTGTACTCCATCTTTAATTTATAGTGAAGTTTTGAGACTGACCCCACAGTGGACGTAGGCTTATTCTGAGCCGAACCACTTATATCTATGTGTTCTATCTATTGTTTTATATTCTCTTGTATTGCATCCGTTACGTTATTTCGATTATTGCTATTTGTTAAACTGCTTATTCCAACAAACTGGTATTAGAGCTATCTAGCTCTGTGAAGATTTGAAGGAATGGCTATAGCAAGATTTGAAGTGGCGAAGTTTGATGGTCAGAACAGTTTCGGTTTATGGCGCATAAAGATGAAGGCTTTGTTGCTTCAGCAGGGTTTGTACAAGGTTATCGAAGAAAAGGTGTCTGCTAATTCTCCTGTATCGTCTAAGGACGATGAAGACAAGGTATATAGAACTATTCTTTAATCACTGTCTGATGGAGTTTTGAGAGAGGTTGTAGAGGAAGAGACCGCTAGTGGTCTCTGGGAAAAGTTAGAAAGCTTATACATGAAGAAATCTCTCACTAACCGTTTGTATTTTAAACAACGGTTGTATACTCTTAAAATGCATTAAGGAACTTCTATTATTGAATATCTAAATGAGTTTAATAAGATTATCATGGATCTTAGAAATATAGACATTAATCTTAAAAAGAAAGATCAAGTTTTGATTATTTTGTGTTCATTACCCATACCATTTGAAAATTTTGTAAATTTCATGATGTATGGAAGAGATACAATTTCCTTAGCAGATGTGAAATCAGTTTTGAATTCTAAGGAATTGGGAAGCAAGTTCGCTGATAAGGGTAGTGAAAATCAAGCCAGTAGCTTGTTTGTAAAAGGTTCCTCTAGCCGAGGAAGATTCAGTGAAAAGAGTTCAGAGAAGAGCAAAGGCAAGTCCAGGAGTAAATCACAGTCGAAGGGTAACAAGAAAAATGTGAAATATTACTACTGCCCCAAATTCGTTTATTGCAAGAATGAGTGTACCAAGCTAAAGAAGAAGGGGGAATCTACCAGTTCTTCTAATGCCTGTGACGCCCCCAAATTCTCCTTAAAATAACACGGGAATCGAGGCGTCGGGATGATGACAACCTGGGTCACACATCCCAACGACAAGTGCCAAACGTGTGTGCACACGTGACATACATAAATAAAAATCGCAGCGGAATAATTAAAGTCAATATCTAAGTATCAGAATTTTTAGAAATAAATACAAACCAAGCCAAAGTAAATTCTCCAACCGGAGATTTAATACAGTCATCCAGGGTCCAAATAAAAATAATACACAACCAACAGAATTAACTGAATGTCATCCAAGGAACTAACTACACTAATTCATTCCAGCGGTGGAGCCGCCTCTTCAGGCTCAACCTCCTCGTTCTCTGCATCAAAATCTACGATACCAAAATGGTACCGCAGGTAAGTAAAATCCCAAACAAATCCAAGATAATAAATACATTTATGCACAACCACAAAAAGACATGAACAAATTACCGTATGCATGTGACTTAAAATCATTCTTCTCAAAATTAATTAAATAACCACACACGCCAAAACCTCATTTTAATCCACAATAAAATCCCAATAAAATCACTCATCATTTCTCATAAAATAAAATCCTCAAAACCAATCATACCGGGCGTTACGTATCGCCGTCCCCGATATAATTTACACACACACCCGAAACCATAATGGGCGTTACGTATCGCCGTCCCTATTACGATCCACACACACTCATTTCATACCGGGCATTACGTATCGCCGTCCCCGATATGAAATGCACACCCGATGACCATAATGGGCGTTACGTATCGCCGTCCCCGTTATGACTCAGCCCAAAACCATTAAAATCCGCTAAACACAATTTAAATCCCAGTTTCCATTCTCAACACATGAATATCCAAAATCATGCAAAAATCCACTTTCCAAATATTTTCATGAGCATGCGCGTAAATACACAATGCAGACAACCATGCAGCAATTATCCAACATTTAATTAATCCAATCAACCAACAAATACCAACATCAACCAACACATATCAGCAATAATCAAATACAACAACTGTTGATGCCAAAAATATATTTAAATCTTAAAGCTCGTTTGGAAAGTACTTACAGTTCGTTCGCTAGTAATTTCTGAAGTTACCGAAAATGCCCAACAACGATTCAAAGCTTCCAACTGGGTACTTGCCGCTATAGCCACGCCCAAAGCGTCAACGTATATAAATCATTACAAATAAATAAATATCAATATCGGGAATAACTAAAATAATTCAAAACCAACTTAATTAAAACACCAATAAATTATAGTAACATCAATAAAACCAATAAATAAACCTAACAATTTAATTAAATCAATAACATAAATAAAACAATATATATATATAACCAATTCAAATAATTATTCCAAATATTGCAACCAAATAAATTAATATTAACAAATAAATAAATTAATCAACTAAATTAGAAAAATGCTTACCAAAAGATATCTCAAGCGGTGAAACACGGCAAATGAAACGGGGATTATAACACTATTAAAATCTCACTTGATATTTTCGGAATGATAGGGTCTAAAGAGGGGAAAAACTCAAGTCTTAGTTGTGGGAAAAATGGAAGCTCGAAATTAACTCAAATGGAGGCTTGATCACGGCATTGAGGAGTTTTCGGCATGAATTTTCAGCGAGGTTCAATATCCATTTATAGGCTGGAAAACGCGGGTTTTTGGGTGGGAAAAATCACTTGAAAGCTTACCAACATTAAGCCAAAACAACAAAGCTGAAAAGAAGAAGAATATTTCAGATTTTTAGATGAAAACATGGTGGCAAAACGTGGCTGGAAGGGCACATTTCAGACTATTTTCTGGGCACGTGAAGCATCGATCGGCTGCAAAAATGGAGGGAAAACAATCATCTATGTACTGGGTATTTAATGGGCTAATGCGTGGATGAAAAGAAGAAGAAAAAGACTGCAAAGATTCGATTTTTGCTCACGGGTAAACAGTAGAACAGTTTAACGAAAATGACGGAAGAAGAAGAAGAAGAAGAAGAAATGGAGATGCAGCGTACATTTCGCGTGAAGAAGAAGACTTGATATTCATTAAATCAAGGGCTCAACGGCGTCATTTTGGAAGTTAGAGGGCTGGATCACGCGTGAAATGGAAAGGCCTGGGTTTCATCTAAATCAAATGCTTTAAACAGTGAGGTTTGAGAGCCGAAAGGGGTGGGCTCAATATAGTAAGTATATATATACCCAAAATCGTAGATTACCCAAAACCAATTAATTTAAAAACAACCAAGTACTATATATAAATATATGCATTTATATATATAAAAGCCCATCATATATATATATATATATATATAATCCCACCAAAAATCATCTAAGCTAAAATAAAATAACTAGAACACATCAAAATATAATAAAATAAAATACAGCAATTTAATTTAAATACAAACACAATAAAATAAGAAAATTAAATTCAAGCATTCAATTAAATGCATCATAATATATTAATAAGAGGAAATAAATTAATTTACTAATACACATGAAAATAATCTTTAAATAAATATGAAATACCCAAATATTTTTAAACACAAACACACTAAAATAATATTAATATCAACAACCTCATAACACTGTTTATATTAAGAAACACTACATATCTAATATTAAAATATTAAATTACAAATGTAGTAAAATTACGGGTTCTTACAATCAGCATTGCAGATGATAGTTCTGATGGCTCAGATCTTGTTCTTGCAATCAGTGATTCGAGCAATCGCTTCAGTAACAAGTGGATCATGAATTCAGCTTGTACATTTCATATGTGTCTCAAGAAGGATTGGTTCATGTCGTATGAATCCGTCAACGAAAGTTTTGTTTTATTGGGAAACGATATGGCGTGTAAGATTGCAGGCATTGGCTCAGTTTAGTTAAGGATGTATGATGAGATTGTTAGGACATTATCCAATGTCCAACACATTCCAGACCTTAAGAAGAATCTTATCTCGATGGGAGCACTTGATACTTTAAGCTATAGGTACACAGGTGAAGGTGGAGTTATGAAAGTCAGCAAGGGCTCCATGATTGTAATGAAAGGAGATAAGTCTGACGGACTTTATTTCCTTCAGGATAGTACAGTGACAGGTGCACCTTCAGTGTCTGTATTAGTCGATCCAGATTCAGATCTCACTCGTTTATGACATATGCGCTTGGGCCATATGAGTGAGAAAGGGATGTCTTTCCTCAGTAATCAAGGTTTGTTAGGGAATCTGAAAATTGACAAACTTGATTTGTGCGAGTATTGCATTTTTGGAAAACAGTGCAGAGTACAGTTTGCTACAGGAGTTCACAGAACTAAGAGTACTATAAACTACATTCATTTGGATCTTTGGGGTCCGTCTTCTGTTCCATCAAAAGGTGGAGCTAACTACCTATTTACATTGATTGAAGATTACTCACGAAAGATGTGGGTATATTTTCTCAACCAGAAGAGTGATGTTTTCACCAACTTTAAGCAATGTAAAGCTTTGATTGAGAATCAGATAGGCAAGAAAGTGAAACGGCTTTGGACTGACAATGGTATGGAGTTATGTGGTGGAGAGTTCGATGAATTCTGCAAGAACGAAGGCATTGCCAGACACCGTACAGTTAGACACACTCCACAGCAAAATGGGGTAGCTGAACAGATGAACCAGACACTGTTGGAGAGAGCACGCAGTATGCTTTTTAATGCGGGTCTGTCTAAAGACTTCTGGGGGGAAGTAGTCAATACAGTCTGTTTTCTGGTTAACTGCTCACCAGCCACGGCTATTGGTTTGAAAATACCAAATCAGGTATGGTCTGATACTCTTGTTGATTATTCGAATTTAAAGATTTTCGGTTGTCCTGTTTATTTCCATATTAATGAGGGTAAGCTTGAACTAAAGGCAAAGAAATGCATATTCATGGAATATGCTAATAGGGTGAAGGGATATAAGTTGTGGTGTACTGATCCCAAACCACCCAAGTTTGTGGTAAACAGAGATGTTGTTTTTTATTAACAGTCTATACTTAATCCGATAAAGGAGTTTACTATGATGACAGGTACAGATCAGGAAAAAGGCAAACAGGTTTAGCTACTGGCTCCACAGAGGATGCCAGTTGACACCTAGGATCATGCAGTTGCTGATGAGCATGATTCAGATTCAGAGGCTGAGACACGTGATGAGCAAGAATACAACATTGCTACTGGTAGACAGCAGAGGCAGATTAGACCGCCTCAAAGATATGCTTATGCAGATATGGTGATGTACGCACTGACTACAACAGAGGCTATTGTGGGTCAGGAACCTTCCAGCTATTCAGAAGCTGTTAGGGGTACAGAGTCTGCACAGTGGTACTCAGCGATGACTGAAAAGATTGAGTCTCTTCATAAGAATCAAACATGAGATTTGGTTAAGTTGCTAGCGAAGACGAAGATTGTTGGCTGCAAATGGGTCTTAAGAGAAAAGAGGGAATCCAGGATACAGATGCAAGATATAAGGCATGCCTAGTTGCTAAGGGCTACAGTCAGAGAGAAGGGATCGACTTCAATGAAGTCTTCTCCTCGGTTGTAAAACATAGTTCAATCAGAATTTTACTTGCCATCACGGTATTGTATGACTTAGAGCTACAGCTGCTTGATGTTAAAATAGTGTTTTTACATGGCGAGCTTGAAGAGACAATTTATATGCATCAGCCAGAGAGATTCGTCATTTTAGGCAAAGATGACCATATATGCAGATTGAAGAAATCATTATTTGGTTTGAAGCAGTCTCCGACGCAATGGTATAAACGCTTTGATTCATTTATGATTGATTATGGTTATTTGAGAAGTAGCTATAATAGTTGCATTTGTCACAGACAATTGCCTGATAGATCTTTCATTTACTTATTGCTTTATGTTGATGACATGCTTATAGCTGCTAAGAGCATGTATGGTGTTGATTTGATGAAAACTCAACTTTGGAATGAGTTTGAGATGAAAAATTTAGGTATGACAAGAAAGATTTTGGGTATGGAAATCCACAGAGATAGGAAAGCTAGTAAGTTGTACTTGTCTCAGAAACAATATATTAAGAAGGTTCTCAACAGGTTTGGAATGTCTACTTCCAAACCTGTCAGCACACTACTTGCATTGCATTTCAAGTTTTCAGCTTCCCTATCTCCTTAGACCGATGAAGAGGAACATACTATGGCAAGTGTTCTCTATTCTAGCGCAGTTGGCAGTGTAATGTATGTGATGGTTTGTACCCGTCCAGATATTTCACAGGCAGTGAGTGTTGTTAGCAGATACATGGCTAATCAGACAAAACTCACTGGCAAGTAGTGAAATGGATTTTGAGGTATTTAAAGGGAAGTTTGCATGTTGGCTTAATCTTTGATAGAGATGTAGATTTCAGTTCTAATGTTGTTGGATATGTTGATTCTGATTATGCTGGAGATTTAGATAGAAGAAGATCATTGACAGGTTATGTGTTTACACTTTGTGGTTTTACTATTAGTTGGAAAACAACACTTCAATCAATTGTTACTTTATCAACTACAGAGACATAATACATGGCAGCAGCTGAGACTGTTAAGGAGGCCATTTGGCAAAAGGGCCTGATCAGTGACTTGGGTCTACAGCAGAAGGGGATTTCAGTTCACTATGACAGTCAGAGTGTAATACATTTAACCAAAAATCAAATGTATCATGAGAGAACAAAGCACATTGATGTCAGTTATCATTTCCTTAAAGATATCGTGTCAGACGGTATTGTAGCAATTCAGGAGATAGTTACTACAAAGGATCCAGCAGACATGATGACTAAGCCAATTCCAGTACACAAGTTCAAACTCTATTTGGACTTGATTGGTGTTCGGGATTTCTAGATCCCTTAGGGGGTTTTTTATGGGGTTGGTTCTTTGACGATTTCAGTGAGCCTTGTAAGTATTCAAGTCAAGGTGAAGATTTTTTTAAAGGTGGCTTGAATAAAGCACCTCCCCTGTTTCTCGCTCGACTCTCGCTCAACGTCCAGCTCGAGCGAGAGTCATATAGAGATTTCGATCGACCCTCACTCAACTTCTAGCTCGAGTGAGACACCATACAGACACTTCGCGAGACCCTCACTCAACATCCAGCTCGAGCAAGGTCCAGGCAGAGACTTCGCGTGACTCTCGCTCGACATCCAGCTCGAGTGAGATTGCACCCCGAGAATTCGCTCGACACTCGCTTGAGTCCCCGCTCGAGCGCGATGGCAATGTGTCCGTTCGCTTAACAGTTCTCTTGAGCCTCGCTTCGAGTTAATGTTCTTTCCATAGGATTTGCGCCGTTTACAACAGTGTCTCGCTCGAGCAAGTATCACTTATATAAGAGAAACACGTTCATTTGAACACATAATGCCCAGACCTCTGCCCATTTTCTTATTTCCTCTGTATTTTGAGTTCTTCAAGTGTTTTTGATTTGTTCTTGGGTATTCTTGAGAGTAAACGCTTGTGAGGTTGAGAGTATACACGTGAGATTGAGTGATTACTTTGTAGAATTCTTGGATTCAATTTTTGTACTTCATCTTTAATTTATAGTAAAGTTTTGAGACTGACCCCACAGTAAAAATAGGCTTATTTTGAGCCGAACCACTTATATCTGCGTGTTCTATTTATTGTTTTATATTCTCTTGTGTTGCTTCCACTGCGTTACTTCGATTATTGTTGTTTGTTGAATTGCTTATTCCTAAGATTTTTGTTAGATAGCCACATGATATATGTATATAATGAATTTAGCTCTAGTGATTCAGAATATCACTCAGAGGCTGAGTCATCAGATTCTAAAAATATTAAGCTTGGCTGCAACTGCAATAACTCTTGTTGTAAATCCAGAGTTAAAACAATCAATGTTTTTACTAAGGAAGAAGAACAAGAGAATCTTTTACTCACTTTGATTTCACAAATTGAAAATCCTGAGCTCAAAGAGAAATACCTACTCCAGCTCAAGAAGACCATGGTGCGTAAAACACCGTCATCTTCTACAAGAAATATCAGTTTTAAAGAAACTTTGGGACATTTTGAAAAGAAAAAACCCAAAGAAATTTCCACAAATGATTTACAACATGAAATTGTTTTAATAAAAAAAGAGATTGTTGAACTCAAGTCGGAAATCTATGTTCTCAAGTCTGAAAATTCAGCTTTTAAACAAGATTTACTTTCTTTAAAAATTGAAAAATAATTTGATTTGGAATGTCCTTCTGATACTGAGGAAACAAACAATGTAGACCATGCTGAATCTTTTAATCCGATTAAGGATATTTGTTTAATTCGACATTCTCTTCTCACTAAGTGGTATTCTAAAGTTGATATTGTTGTTTGCCATGACTACAGATTCTCTGTAATTGCTATGATTGATTCTGGATCGGATCTTAATTGCATCCATGAAGGTCTAATTCCCACCAAATACTATGAAAAGTCCTCTAAGAAACTGTTCTCTGCAAACGGATCTAAGATGAAGATCAATTATGAACTAAATAATGCTCATGTTTGCCAGGACAATATTTGTTTTAAAATTCCTTCCAGGCTTGTCAAAAACATGACTCATGATATCATATTAGGCATGCCTTTCATTTTGTCCATTTATCCATTTCTTTCTGATAAAGATGAGATTACTACCGATCCCTTTGGACATAAAGTCAAGTTTACATTTGTTTCAAAATTTCAAATTGATACTTCAAAAAATTTAAATTATTTGATATCAGCTAAAACAAAACATTTGAACTTCTTACAACAAGAAGTTAAATTCAAAAAAAAATTTGAGCATTTATCTGATCCTTTGCTTCAATAAAAAATCGATGATTTTCATAAAAAATTAATTTCTGATGTTTGTTTTGAACTTCCCAATACTTTTTGGCATAGGAAGAAAAATAAGGTTTCTCTTCCTTACATTAAAGATTTCTCTGAGAAAAATATTCCAACCAAAGCCAGACCTATTCAAATTAATAGTGAAACTTTGAAATTTTACAAAAATAAAATTTCTGGTCTTCTTTCTAAAGGTATTATCAAGCATAGTAAGTCACCCTAGTCGTGTGCTGCCTTCTATGTTCAAAAAAATGCTGAGATTGAGAGAATGACACCCCGATTAGTTATTAATTACAAACCCTTGAACAAAGTTTTAGAATGGATTAGATATCCTATTCCCAATAAAAATGACTTGGTTCATATGTTAAGTGACGCAGTCATCTTTTCTAAGTTTGACCTTAAGTCTGGATTTTGGCAGATCCAAATTAGGGAATCCGACCATTACAAGACTGCTTTCACCACTCCGTTTGGTCATTATGAGTGGAATGTAATGCCTTTCGGCCTTAAAAATGCTCCAAGTGAATTCCAAAATATCATGAATGATATCTTCAATTCATTCACTCACTTCACCATTGTCTATATTGATGATGTTCTTATCTTTTCTAAATCCATTGACGATCACTGGAAACATTTGTCTATCTTTCTTCACATCATAAGACAAAATTGCCTAGTGGTTTCTGCTAAAAAGATTAAACTGTTTCAAACCAAAATCAGATTTCTTGGTTATGATATTTCTGAAGGCAAGATCAAGCCAATTCAAAGAGCTATTGAATTTGCTAACAAATTTCCTGATGTTATCCTTGACAAAACTCAGCTTCAAAGATTTCTTGGTTCACTCAATTACATTTCAGATTTTTACAAGGACATGAGAAAACAATGTCGCCCCCTCTTTGAGAGACTTCGTCTCAATCCTCCTTCATGGACAGATGTTCACACTACGTTGATTAAACAAATCAAAGCATATGTCAAAACTTTTCCATGCCTTGGTATTCCCACTTCAGACTCTTTCAAAATAGTTGAAACAGATGCCTCTGACATAGGTTATGGTGGCATTCTAAAACAAATTGTTTCACCAGGTTCTCCCGAACAAATTGTTCGATTCCATTTTGGAACCTGGAATCATGTACAGCTTAATTATAGTACTATAAAAAAAGAAATATTATCCATAGTATTATGTATTTCAAAATTTCAAAGTGATTTACTTAATCAAAAGTTTTTATTGCGCATTGATTGTAAAAGTGCTAAATACCTATTAGAAAAAGATGTTCAGAATATTGCATCCAAACATATTTTTGTACAATGACAAGCTATTTTAAGTATTTTTTATTTTGATATTGAATACATTAAAGGATCTGATAATTCTATTCCTGACTTCCTTACCCGTGAATTCCTACAGAAAAATGAGCAGAAAAAAGGATAAGAAGCCAAATCCCCCACCTCCTCCTAGGCCAACCACTCTCATAAGGCAATCCCATTTACCTGCTTCAAGTTCCCTTGAAATAGCCAACAGGTTCACTCCACTGGGAGGTATTCCTGGACTTATTTCACTGAGTTCTTTTGCTTTAACTCTGGCCATGCCTTATGACCAGTATGCTACTCCCCTAGCAACTGCCAGGCCCAGGCTCACGCCCACGCCCACAAATGTTTTCCTTCCTGCCTCTAAGGCAGAATATTTCAAAAAACCTTATTTTCAAAATCTGTTTTACATTGAACCTAACAGAACAATGTATACAGACCCTTTCCAAATTGCTTCAAACTACTTTCCCCCTGGTTTCCACTGGTTTCCTGAGAATCCAGCAAAAGATTTAAAGTTTTACCTTGCAATCCTGGTTCATATAGGATCCATTTCCATTAAACCAATTCATTGCAAGATTGATGCTTCAAAAATTATATTTCATAACTGTTATCTTCTGTCAGTCATGACCGAAGAAGAATGGGAAACTCAGCCTTATACCCCCAAAACCATTCCCAATTCAGAAATCCAATATAATTAAAATGATTATATTGAAGCTTGGCATAAGTTTCCTCTGTTTTAAACCCAAGATCTTTCCCACTCTTGGTTCTTCAATTTTGATAAAAAAAAGTGCAAACACACTTTCCCTCTCTAGTTCAAAAGACGGTGGCATCAATATGGCCCAATTCCTGAAATATTTTCGGATAATCTTAAACAGACTATCAACCATTTCAATATTTCAAATACCCCTAACATGGACCTTCATAATTCAAAGTTTCATTTCCTAGTTCACCTTTGCAAAAGATATAAGATTCCCTGGATTTGCAAATGGACTTATGAAAATGAAGGTGATATAATGGTTCGTCATTTCTTTGTCAAATGGTGGGATAAATATCCTCACACAGATAATATCATTTCACATGTTTCAAGGGATTTTCCTCCGAAAGCACCAAATTTAAAAAGCCTGGAAGAATTCCCCTCACCTGCTTCAACTACTTCAACTACTTTAATCACTTATCCCAACCTTCAGGAAAGTGAAATCTCAAAGGATTCAACTAAAGATTCATTTTCATTTTCAAAGAAAAAAGATTCAAAAAAGAAAGATTCAAAAGATTCAGATAATTCTTCATCTTCTAAATCCAAGAAGAAATCTCCCCTTCAAGGATTAAAGAAGAAAGATTTAATTCAACTGTTGGAAAAATCTATCCAGAATGAAGCCAACAAAAATAGTTCAACTGAGGAATCAGAAGACGATCCTGATCCCTACAGCAATATCTTTGGACATGATTCACTAGATTACCCCCCAAGACTAGGAGATGATTGATCCAATCACTGTTTCATCATTGGATTCTACTTCCGACCAGCTTTCAAGACGGCTACTATGCTTTCACTATTTCACCAACTGTCGGCACAAAAAGAGTTAAAAATACTTTCAGTGCAGAAAAATAGTTGTTTTACTTTTACTGTGTAACTCATGATTCACTCACTATACTCACTGTAAAACATGTGATTTTCGTTGCAAAAGGAAACTCCTTCATCTATAAAAGGAGACCTTGTTTCATTTGGAAGGCAGAGCGAATTCTACCATTCTCCTTCTGAACTTTTCCTGTAACTAGTTTTCCTTGTAATCTTGTGAGTATCCAGTTCCAATAAAATGAAGAATCTTTCGATTCAAGTTTTTATCCAGTTTTAATTATATTAATTACTTTATTTTTGTACTACATTTCATGCATTTGGCCGGCTCTGCCGCCTCATATTTGTTTCATATTTCATCCTCCAGTTATCTAGTCTTTCAGTAATCTGGTCGTGATTTATTAAGTTCAATCTATACATTTTCTGCGATCCAGTTATCTGGTTCTTATTTCAATCTTTCAGATTCAATCTATACATCTACTTCCGCGTTTCTTTGGTGTGTATATATATATATATATATATAGATATCTCCTTACCATTTGCGCATGTTTTCTTGGGATGGTATCATTAGAAGACAAGTCTAACAAAAGTAAAATTACAAATTGTTCTAGATCATATATATTATATATTCTAGATTTTACAGTAAAAATAATTTTATAATTGAATGTATTATATATAACATCAAAGTATCCTTTTTTTTTCTTAAGTCATATAACATCAAATTATCACTTCGTTACTTTTACGGATTCGATCTCTTTGTTATTATATTAATAATAGAGGTAAATTAATTAAAGCATTTGTTGTTTCTACTGGATTTCATTCTAATAATCATGCTGAACTCATGGGGCTTTTACATGGTTTATGGCATATTAAGTTACTGGCTGTACAAGGGTTGAAATTGAAATGGATTCTCTACTTAACATTAATTGGTTGAAACCGCAGCGTTGTGGACTTGTATATGGAGGACTGTTGTGATGAAATACAAAATTGTTTACGGGATCTTCATTATTCTCTATCTCATGTTTTCAGAGATTAATAGAGTAGCTGATGGTCTTGCAAAACAGGGTGCTCGAGGAATTACGGGCTCATGGTATTCACTTTCTGAGTTACCTGCATTTATTGTAGGGAGTATTAGAATGGATAAAGGTGGATTACCTTATATCAAGAAATGCAGAAATTGATTTATTAAGGGTGCTGATTTCATTGTACAGATTCCTTTATTTTGTTCATTTGCTCTGTTGCGATTTTTTGGTATATTCGTTAGGCATGTTTATGGTTGGTTTAATTGGTTTATTGTTTGATTGAGTAGGTATGTCTTAGATTTTGTTCATGGGTACGTCTGTTATGCTAGACATGGGATGATTTATTGGTTTATTTTGTAATATGCTAGACACGAATATTCTTTCTAATTCATAAACGAGGTTTTGTAATAAATTTGGAGAAGGGTACTCACTCTTGAACATCTAACTCTAACTCTTTACTAAATAAAAAATAAAAAAATTATCCTTGCAACGGTAATATTGTTATGAAAATAGCATGCATATATAATAAACTCTGGCCAATCACACCCATTCAACGGAAACAAAATCCCCATGAGTACAGAATCGGGCAATCACGTACAAGATCATGTTGCTTGTTACCGTTGCTCCAATCAAGCTACATTATTAATAATATTCGAAGTCTCAGACCATCCAACAGAAGAGAATCGAATTCTGATCCATTAATAGCTAACAGACGGACACTTGGCAATTAACTGTATTTTTATTGTGCGATATCTTAGTCTTGAGTACATAGTACTACTGATCTTATTATATCAGCTTGTAACCTCGATATATATTCTCAGCATTACACACACTTAATAGTTAATACTATATAATGATAGCATAAAACGACTCTGGGTTAAGGAGAGTTTAAACTGAAAAACGGAAGCACGTCCCATCTTCATTTGTTAAGGAATGTACCATGTAGCTAGGGCAATACTGATGGTGGTGAAGTGTGATGAACATGATCTGGCCCACCGGGTGTAACCCTATCTGCATCTGTGCTTGTCCCAATGTCGGTGATCGTCGCCCTCCTTTTTCTAAGGTTTAACTTCGACAGGTCAAACCCTAGTTCACGCAGAAGAGAACCGCTATTTATTCTTTTCCGCAAGTTCTCACGTCCTTGATAATTCATGAGTGAGCCCCTCACATGTGCAGATAAAATGAGTAGGACGATCAAAATGGAAGCTCATTTCATGACGTTGAAGTTGGCCATTGATCTGCAGATATACGAAGAAACTGCTAGCTTTAAGAAGTTTTTGTTAAACTAGCCGGATTGATGGGGTGTCATTCTATATATGAACAGAGGCCGTCACGAATATATAGAGAAAATTCATGGGAATTAAGTTTTCAAACATCCCAAGGTCGCTTATTAAACAATACTGAGTTGGCTTTACAAGCCGACAAACTCCATTGAACGAAATCTGCCGATTTCCTTAATTAAAAATTAAACGAGAGCTTGTCGTTCGTCCCCACTTGTGTAGTACCCAACATGTCTCATTAAGGTTATTGTGAAATTACCGCTTATTCTAAAAAATTAAATAGATTAGAATATGTAGATAATTTTATTATTTATGTTATATCTTAGCATTTTCTTCACGTGCGGGCCAAAATACTCCCTCTCAATAGGTGGTCCCAAAGTATAGAATATTTAATTAAATTGGGTGATACAGAGTTAAAATTCGAATTCAAAATCTCTGTTTTAATACCATTTAAAATTGTCACTTATTTAAAAAGTTTAAACTATAAAAAAAAAAATATATTATTTATTTTATATTTTAACAGTTGTTGATGATATATATATATATATCTTCTTGGTCCTACCTCCTTCCTCTAGTTTCTTGCATTGAGAATTAGCTACATATATAGATTCATGTCCAAGTATATACTGCATTACTCGATCTTGTCTTCCATTGCTGTTTAGTTTGTACATGTAAGTTCTAGTTGAGAAGTTCGTGGAAATAAATCAAATTTTAACAGTAGAAATTACATAGATTGGGAAGCTGGCCTCTGTACAAGAATATATATAATAAAAGCTCACTATGTTTTTGTTTGATAGCTTTCATTAAGCATTGTTTGATAGCTTTCATTAAGAAGGCCCCACGTCCAAATGTGTCTTGCCCACTATAGATCATGCATGATGGAGAATGGTTGCTAATTAAAAAACTCCGCCCGCTGATTTTTAAATTGCATTATATATGTCGATGTTGTCTGCTTTATACTTAATTGCTTATCCAATTTATGAATGCTTTCTGTTTTGCGCGCGGCTTGTACAATCCTAATGGGATCTACTTTAATTCCACAGGTGATACAGGACGTCATAGGAAAAACAAATAGACCTCAAAAGATTAATATTAACATTCTAATTGAGAATCGATCAATCGAATGATATGTTCTAATATGTTTCTTAATTTTTGGCTGGACGGGAGGAATTCTCAGAGTACAGGAAACTTAGACGCAGATAAATGTCAATTGATACAATATTTGATATATCGGGGAACCAGATGATCGAATCAATTTTGTTCTACAACATTGGCAAAGGAGCGTCGATCCATTGTTTGAGCTTATATTATACGAAAGTTCTATATATTAATTTGGAAGCTGTATCATTATATATATATATATATATTTGTGATTCTATATATGACTTTTGTTGACTTGCCTTTTTAAAAGTCGCGGGCAGTAGTACCGCTTAATTTATATCATGTCACATTGTCACTATCTTCATGAATCATGAGGAATCGGAATGGAGATAACGATAACTTCGAGTGGAGGATCAGATTAAATCCACCACCTTTAATATAAGATACCGATTAGCTGGTTTATTAATTATAATAATACAAAATCTTGCCATTCTTTCATGGCCGGGGCACCTAGTTATGTCCCGCGTGGATGGCAAAAGGCGCATAAACATCGCAATTTGCAGTATTCATGTACGCGCGCACGAGTACAGATAGATCAGGCATGCAAGAGATTATTTTCACCTTTTTGATGGGGAAATCTTTCAGGAGCAAGTCACCATGCGCCTAAGATATTTGGGCCAAAGAATCTGTTGGAGATAACACAGACTTGTTCTCTGGAGATAATCACGACAGACATCAAGGAAAGAATCAAGGCTGATATCAAGGGAGCAATATATGGCAATATAAAGAATCATAGATGCAGGAACTGATTTGTTCTAATTATAGAATGTATAGTCTTCTTTCCTTGTATAACTTGTACAGCTTTAATAGTGTCTGTAACGTTTACATGTAAAGTTTATATATAACAGAATCTCCTACGCCATATGAAAGTTGCTGTGGTTATCCATTACTGTCTAAAATCTTCTCATGGTATCAGAGCCCTATAGGATTAACCTCCAACCGATCCTATGGCCTCAGACAATTCTTCTTCTACCCTCTCCTTCAACACCATGGTTCACATGGTAACAATAAAATTATCATCAACAAATTTTCTCCTCTGGCGCAGCCAAGTTGTACCCCTGCTGCAATGCCAAAAACTCTATGGCTATGTTGATGGTTCAACCTCAATGCCTTCCGCTACCACTGATTCCACAGCCAATAATCTTTGGAAGCAAAATGACCAACTTGTCATGAGCCTTCTTCTTTCCTCCCTCACGGAGGAAGCATTATCTGTAGTCATTGGACTCACGACATCACAAGATGTCTGGACTGCTCTTGAAACTGCTTTCAGCCACAAGTCCAAGGTTCGTGAGCTTCAAATCAAGGATGAACTTCATCTCATGAAGCGTGGCTCTCGCAGCGTTTCAGAATACTCTCGAGTATTCAAATCTCATTGTGATCAACTATCTGCAATGGGACGACCAGTTGAAGATATTGACAAAGTTCACTGGTATTTACGTGGTCTAGGCCATGAATTCTCCACCTTCTCTACTACTCAACTCTCTTTAACTCCAATTCCGAGTTTCAAAGATGTTGTCCCTAAGGCTGAAAGCTTTGATCTTTTTTCCAAGTCCATTGATAACAATGCAGGTGTCTCTGCTTATGTTGCTAATGCCTCCTCTGCAAACAGAAATGCAAAGCCTACTAATTATCAACAGAAATATAAGGGAGGCCAATCCAAGGGAGGAAATCGTGGCAAACACCAGTATAAACGTCCTCCTCGATGCCAAATATGCCGTGAAGAAGGGCACTATGCCACAAACTGCAAAAACAGATACACAAAAAATGATGCACATCTTGCTGAAGCACTTGCAAATTGCACCATTAGCAATGACACTGCAGACTGGTATACTGATACAGGAGCATCGGCACACATGACCTCAGATGTGTCTCAACTTGATAAGGTGGAACCTTACACTGGTACGGACAAAGTTATTGTTGGTAATGGATCATCTCTACCCATTACACACATGGGTTCATGCTCTCCTACTCCTTCTCTTACATTAAATGATGTTCTTGTTGTGCCAAACTTAACCAAAAATTTGTTATCTGTCAGTAAGCTTACAAATGATTTTCCTTTCTCTGTTTCCTTCACTGACTCTAATTTTGTCATACAGAATCTTCAAACTCGAAAGGTGGTGGCAAGCGGTAATCGAGTAGATGGCCTCTATGTACTGAAGCGTGGAAACCATGTTTTTAATTCTGTTATTACCAAACAAAATCTTTGTAATTCCTTTGATATTTGGCATGCTCGTTTGGGCCATGTATCATCAAAAATAATTTCCATGCTTAATAAAAAGGGTCTTTTGTCTCTTACCTCTATATTGCCAAATCCATCTTTATGTGTTAGTTGTCAAAAGGCTAAAAGCCATAAACTCCCATTTCAAGCAAGTGAAAGTCGCTCAACCAATATCTTAGATCTCATACACTGCGACTTATGGGGTCCAGCACCTATAAATTCAATCTCAGGATATCGTTATTACGTAATTTTTATCGATGATCACTCGCGCTTCACTTGGTTCTATCCATTAAAGCACAAATCTGATTTTCATCAAACCTTCCTTAGATTTCAAACCTTGGTTGAAAATCAGTTCTCCGCAACAATAAAAAAATTTCAAAGTGATGGGGGAGGTGAATTCACAAGTACCATTTTTCAGTCTCACTTAATTAAATGTGGCATTCATCATCAAATTTCTTGTCCCTATACACCATCTCAAAATGGTAGAGCCGAGAGGAAACATAGGCACCTCACTGAAACGGGCCTCACAATGCTTTTTCATGCTAATGTTCCTCTTCACTTTTGGGTTGAAGCTTTCAGTACAGCCGTGTACACCATCAATCGCTTGCCTACACCTGTCTTGAATGAGGTCTCTCCATTTGAAATTCTGTATGGTAAGTCCCCTGCTTATGCTATGTTTCGCACCTTTGGCTGCCTGTGTTTTCCATATTTGCGTGACTATGCTAAGCATAAATTTGAGCCAAGAAGTCTTCCTTGCATCTTTCTAGGATACAATTCTTCCTATAAAGGATTTCGGTGTTTAGATCCTACAACACATCGAGTTTTTATAACCAGGCATGCACGATTTGATGAGACAATTTTTCCATCTTTGTCTTCTAATATGCAGCCCTCTCAAGCCCTCTCAGATTTCATTTCTTTTCATGATCCTTGCATATCAAATTCTTCCTTGCCTGGTACTAATCCTTCTGCAGGTTTCCAACCATTACCACAAGAAACTGAGTCTCGACCATGTAAATCATGTGCCTTGGAGTTGGACAGTTCTCGAGTATCATCAATGTCTCTGCCTTCTATGAGTACTCCAGCAACTGAGATTGTATCAAATCTGCAGCCTCCACCAATTTTGAATTCTTCAAATCAGAATTCTCATCCTATGACAACTCGTGGCAAAGCTGGTATATCAAAGTCAAAACATTACAATTATGTCTGTCAAGTTCCATCTTCTCCTTTACTATCATCTCTACTAGTAATGAAGGAACCAAAAGGATTTAAAAGTGCTGCCAAGACTCCAGAATGGCTCGCTGCAATGAATGATGAAATTCATGCTCTCAAGCTCAATCAAACATGGGAATTAGTTAAAAGACCACCTGCTACAAATGTTGTTGGATCAAAATGGGTCTTTCGCACTAAATATCATTCGGATGGAACTCTTGATAGGCTCAAAGCTCGTCTTGTTGCTAAAGGATATACTCAACTCTATGGACTTGATTTTAATGATACATTCAGCCCAGTTATTCGAGCATCAACAGTAAGAATTGTTCTATCCATCGCAGTCTCTCGTGGCTGGACCATACGTCAACTTGACGTAAAAAATGCCTTCTTACATGGTCTTCTACAAGAAGAGGTCTATATGGAACAACCACCGGGATATATTGATGCTTCTCACCCAAATCATGTTTGTCGTCTCAAAAAGGCAATTTATGGTTTGAAGCAAGCCCCGAGAGCATGGTTTCATCGATTTAGCAAATTCTTACTTACTATTGGTTTTAATTGCAGCAAGTCAGATTCTAGCCTATTTGTTCACTCATCGGCTAATGGTATTATTTACTTACTCTTATATGTTGATGACATTGTCATCTCAGGAAGCAACAAGACTCTCATTGACAATTTCATTGAAAAACTACGGCATGAATTCTCCATGAAGGACCTTGGCAACTTAAATTATTTCTTGGGGCTAGAAGTTACTCATTCAGAAGCTGGAATCTTCCTCAGTCAAATGAAGTATGCAAGAGATATTCTTCTTCGCGCTGACTTACTCGATTCAAAGCCAATTGTCACACCAATGGTTGTC